>JAREIK010002205.1:1660895-1773009 GCA_029783825.1 Sapria himalayana
TATTGTCTTCATCTCTTCATCTTCATCTTCTTTTTCTTCTTCTTTTTCTTCTTCTTTTTATTCTTCTTTTTCTTCTTCTTCTTCTTTTTCTTCTTCTTCATCTTCTTCATCTACATCTTCTTCTTCATTTTCTTCATCTCCTCATCCTCCTTCTTCTTCTACTTCTAGATCTACTTCTTATTCTTCTAATTCTTCATCATCTTCTTCATTTTTTTCTTCATCTACTTCTTTTTTTTTCTTCTTTTTTTCATCATCATCATCATCTTCTACTACTACTACTTTTACTATTCCTCTTTTTCTTCTTATTGTGCTTCTTTTTCTTATTCTTATTCTTCTTCTTATGATTCTTCTTCTTCATCTTAATCTTCTTTTTCTTTTTCTTCTTCTTTGTTTTCTTCATCTTCAACTAATTCTTCTTCTTCTTTATCTTTATCTTCTTTTTCTTCATCTTTATCATCATCATCTTCTTCTTCATTAATCTTCATCTTTTACATATTCATTTTCTTCTTCTTCTTCTCTATCTTTTTCTTCTTATTCTTATTCTTCTTCTTCTTTTCTTCTCAAACTTCTTGTTTATTATTATTCTTCTTATTTTTCTTTATCATCATCATATTCTTCTTCTGCTTCTTCATCTTATTCTCCTTTATGATACACAAGACCAAAGGATAATTGATGAGTTCCATAAAATATATACACTTATGAATAAATCTCGAGTAGAGATTATTTTTTATCTTAGTGAATTATTGAGGTAACATCTATGTAGATACCATCATTGAGACAGACTTAATGGTGATAATTACCTTATATGCCAATAAGGTAAAATTTTATTATACAATAATCTAATATTCATTATGTATCCTAATTCAACATAATTAAACTATTTGAATAAGCATCATTGGTTGACCAAACTACTGATACAATCTTTATTAGATTGATATCTAAATGAAAGTCTTATTTACTACTTGTATGACTCATATAATTAGTTAAAATATTTTTGCCTATGAATTTTTGAGACATTATCTAACTAATAAAATTTGGCATTATAACAATGTCATTATAAGTTTTTGGCACCATTATTGAGGAATAATTAATTTGGTCAGTCAATATGAGTTGATATTATTATCCTTGAAAAAAAACAATTCTTTTTTAGTAGTTTAGATAGTCTTATTTTAGTTTTTTTTTTATCTAATAGTTTGTTTTGTTACCTTGTTTGAATTGTGGAATTATTGTGTTTTGTGTTTTTCTTATCTATTTTTTCTTTTTATTTTCTTTTTCAACTCACCAATACAGAATTTACAATCCTAGGACTAAACTAACACCTCGGACCCAGAAAATAATAAAACAAAAGATAATCTATAGCCATTCATTTGAAAAAATTCTCAAAATATTTCTTAAGAAGTTAAAGGAGAAAATGATGTAGATGAATATCATTAGAAAAGAAATGAGATGAGAATGCATGAGAAAACCCCAAGCTATTAATATGAGTAGACCTATTATTCACAAAGCTATGACTTTTATTACCTAGATATCATAATTAGGATAGACGCAATGGTGATAACAATCTTATATGTCATTAAGACAATGTTTATACAACAATTTAACATTCATTATATGTCCTTATTTAATATAAATCAAACTATTTGTATAATGTATAACACAAATCAAGTGTACAAATAGCAATATCTAAGAGTCACACCAAATTTCAAAATATCTCATCTACTAAAATCTTTTCTCATAGCTATTTGACCAAACTACTAATATAATCCCTATAAGATTGATATTTGAATGAAAGTTATCTATATTACTTGTATGAATCATATACTTATAAATATTTATTGATAAGATACTCTCACCAATAAGCTTTTAGGATACTATATAGCTAATTAAATTAAGCATCATAATAATGTCGTAATAATATTTTGGCACTATTACCGAGAAAAGTGTTTGCTTTAATTAGTCAATATAATTTGACATAATTATCTTGAGAAAAAATAATTCTTTTAAAGTAGTTTAGAAGGCATTATTTTGAAATTTTTTCTGGATCTAATAGTTTTCCTCATTATCTAACTAACTTGTTATCTTGCAAGTTGTAAGGCATGTCATTGTTGCTACCTTAAAATAATAAAAAAACAATTTTTTTTATTTCCTAGTCATTGAATTAATTCCAGTGGCTACATTCTAGAAATCCAATGATTATCATATTTATGGGAGAAAAATAAAAAATAAATAAAAAATAATTTTTTAAAATATAAAAAAAATCTCTATGCATATAAATTATAAATTTATAAATTTAATTCTTAATTATGAATATCATTCACTCTTCTCCTCAGACACTCTCTCAACTCTTCTCCTCTAAAGTGTTGGTATTATTTTTGTATTTTTTTAATATTTTTATATTTAATTTATGCACATGGCATATGCAGTGCAACTTGCAAATTAGAACAGAAACTTTGAGTTGAATTCAGATTCAGAAGTGGCATAGTGAAAAGTAAAATATTTTATGATGAACGGTTACGGTACACATTTTTTTTAAGTTTTTAATTAATTTTATTTATAAAAAATATTTAAGAAATAGCAAATAATGAATATAATGATTATAAATTTGAAATTGACTTAGTTGTAGAACTATGCACTTAAGAGGTATGCCGATCAATGCACCAAGAAACAAAATACATTAGATTCGAGACAAATCTAACTGAACAACAAAGTCGTTTAAGTTTGATCTAGTTCAGCTTCATTGACCCCATTTATATATACCGCAATGATTATGGGATGGAAGACATGATCAAATTAATTATGATCATGTGACTTTTGATTAGATTTTTAGAGGATAGTAGGATAGTCATTATTAAGCAGACTTACTTCCAACCTACTTATCATAGGATTCCTAGGTTTACTAGTAGAAATGACATAAAATATTATAAGTTAAAAAAATAATTAATAATTAATGAATTTATAAAATAAAATGGAATGGTGTCTATGAAATCTAATATTTAGACTAGTCATGATGATGAATCATTCGTATGCCTTACCACCCACTATGTAGATTCAAGATGAAAAGTTAATACAAAAATTAATTATCCAATCTCATGATCCTGCTATATATATGTGTGTGTGTATGATGAGAAACTTTATGGAATATGATATTTACTTTAAAATATTTTGTATTACTTTCAATAATGATTCTAATAATAAAGTAACTATTTAATATGTTAGTTAGAACCATTGGAGATGAACTAATAGGTGAGATTTTTTATGTTAGGTGTATATATCATATAATTAACCTAATAGTGTAGGTATGATTGAAAGTTGTTCCTCATGCATTAGAAAAATTAAGAAATTTACTAAAATATATTAAGATACCTAGCAGAAAACATGAGTTTAACATTATATGTTTTTTTGTAGTCCTAAGAAGAAAAAATATAAATTATTGTGAGATACAACTGAAATTACACATACCTTATATTAGATATATGTATTGGCTATTAATATATAATGTTAGAATATATTAATAGTAAGAGTGACAGACTTAATATTGCTAATTCAAACTAGAGGTTTCAAATGGCCTGGCACAGCATGACCCATTCATTTTTTTTCATATTTTTTAACTTTTGGGGGGGGGGGGGGGGGGGGGGGGGGGTGCATGGGCTTTTCTTTTAAATTTAAATTTTAAATCATAATTACATGATTGTGACTTGATATTGTGTTTGGTTTGGCTCAAATAAAAAATCAAAAATTTCATTTAATTTTAATAAAGTATTAATGAAACAAAGGTATAATATAAATAATGCATAAATTATATTGAGAAAAAAACATCAAAAAAATGAAAAATAATAAATGCAATCCAACATCTAATACATCAATAATGTATAAATTATAATGAAATAAAAAAATAGTAAAAATAAACAAGCACTAGCTGACTAGTATAATATCATCATCACATGAATCAAGAATTTTTAATGGTCAATTAGTTTCTATGGTATGATTGTGCAGATGGAGTTATATATTATCATCATTATTAATATATCTAAAGATGTTGCTAGTGCCCTCAATATCCTCATTTTTTATGTCATATGAATCATCATTTTTCAACATCTCTTGCACTTTATCCTAAATACCTAATCATGTATCTTCTCAATCTTTCATGCATGCAAGTATTTCTATAATATCTAGTTACAATCTCAATCTTCTATCTGAAATAATAATGGGTACTATAAAAAAGTAGACTTCGATGTTATGTTACACACAATAAAGATCAGTAGATCATATATCATCTCAGATAGCACTTAATAGGTTGATTCATATTATTTTAACGATAGAAAAATATTCAGATTCTTATTATCATCATATGATAAGATAAAGTAGTAATCGATGTTTAAGTATCAAGATATTCACTCATATTCGATAGATCACCTCATCATTTGCTCACGAATAATTGAATAAAGAAGTCAACATTTCAGAATATAATATCCTTGACTATACTCGGAGCTTGACTACAACAACCATACTTAGTATCATAATATGTAAATAAATTAATTAATTTTTAATGAATGAACCCTTCAGGTTGGTGTTATTGGTTCATGCATGTCAATATGTATGTCGTACCATAGCCCATTGGCACGGTATCTCAGCACAAGCCGAGAAACCTCCCCAGGGGCAGAAGCTGAGCTTGATGAGCGAAACTCACCGACCCCTGATAGTGAAGAAGAATTACGGTGGGAGGGCGGGCGGTGGTTCACCGCCAAACCCTAATTTTTTTTTAAATTAAGTTTCGGCCCGACCGGGCTGAACCCGGAGGTTTCGTGCCGCGTGCTCGTGACAGGCTGACCTCCACAGAACCATGCCAGGCCAGGCACAGAAGCATGGTCGGGCCAGCTAAAAATGGGTCGGGCCGGCCCGGAACGTCTCGTTTGACACCTCTAGAAGAATTATCACGCTAGAAATAGTTATGAGCATTATTTTCAAAGTAAATTAGGAGATTTATGCATTACTAAAATAGATAGGCTAATTATCATATTCATCCAATAATGCTCACAAATTTACTCACCTTGATATTTATTAGAAAGAAGTATATAAAATTTACCTCAAAGGCAGCATTAAATTATTATCATCTTTCAAATATCACTAGTTATTTCCCTTGTAATCTCAATTCAAACTAATCGATTATGAACATAGAGCTAACACTCATTTTACTAATAGTTGTATCTTATTCAATATTTTTTTCTAAATCTAAAATAATTATTCTAATCAATAACAAATATTCATAAATCATTAGATATTATAGTATTCATTTTGGATCTTTATTACTTTATCATTTTATATTTTCACTATTATCCTATTAGTTTACTCATAGTAAGTTGTCTTTCTATATTATTTAATTTAAATTTTATTTTTAGTTATAGTAACATTGTCTCATTGTAAGTTATTCTTAATAGTAAGATCAAAAAATTCTAAGAAATACTCAATTTAGAATTGAGATCTAATATTACATATTTAAATATTTTTGACCTTTTACTTATGTATTCTCAGTGTTGTCACTTATTAATTGTCAAATTAAAAATTCATTATACTAGTCTTAAAGGTATTTTGACAATAAATAATAAGACATGTCAATTTGGAAATCTTACCAAGACTTCATAGCATACATGTCAGTTAGGCTTGAATATGAACTTATTCAACCAAATACTCTCAAATATACATATAACTATTAGGAAATCGACTAAAAAAATTTATATATGTGATCATTTTTACCGATTATTATTTAAGATATAAACAGATATATCTTTTTTGAGATACATCATAAAGTTTTTCTATTTTTCAGATTTTTTTAAAAAGATAAAAAAATTACTCTAAGATTCATTATATTTTATCATAAATTTCATACATAAGTATATCCTGATAGAATAAAATTGCTAAATAAAAATACATTTAATTGAAACAATTCAGATATTTCTACTTGAAAGAATATATCTAAATATTTTTTGAGCAATATGATTTTAATAATAATCTAACTCATCATAGAAATGTGCTCTCCTATTTTTTTTTCTCAATGAATATCCAACCAGATCCTAGATCCCGTTGAAAAAACTATTAAGCCTACCTCTCAAATATTTTAGAAACACTTCTTTTTCCATGTTTAAAAACTATTTAGCCTACCTCTAAAATATTTTAGAAACACTTATTTTTCCATGTTGAAAAACTATTCAAGATGGGACAAGTTTGGATATAGAACCTTGAGAAATATCTTCCTTTAATACTCCAATACTCAAATTTTTAACAAGTATTTTATCTCACATACAAATAAAATTTTAGTGAGTGTGAATGTTACCTTATTTGAGGAAGAAACATGTTTTAGTGAACTGGGAGAAAGAGTAGGAGTCAAGATGTTGCACTCACTTTCTTTTATCTTACCTATAATCATGTATAAAGTACTTGTTAGTAGAGAGAGAGAGAGAGAGAGAGAGAGAGAGATTTATCTATTAGCTACATCTTAGCATGATAGTATTCAATATGATTTTATTCTCATTATATTGAGTCCAAGAAAATAAAATTTCTAGAATAGGGAGTTCTCTTTTGAATGCAAATAAAACAATAGTCTATGAGTCTTCACCAGTACAAACTCATATTGAGTCGATACCTAAGAAACTTAATCACATATGACTTAGAAGTTAGAATTGATAGTAATAAAGAAAATCATAATCAGCCTGCTCAAACCAAAAATGAGAATACCAAGGAGCCAAATAATCTTGCAATCTGTCTCTATACAAATATCCTTCTGATAGCTCTTCGAAAGGTATACAAAAATTACACGCATCACATGATTTCATAAGTTTTTTCATGCTCTTGTAGTGTTATTTCTTTTATTTATTATATTATTTCTTTTAATAATACTAGGTTATTCAAGTTCTAATATATTATGTCATGTAAGATGACATCAAGTCATTATAAAAAAATATATATGACAACCACTCTAATGAGACTTAAAAGAATAGTACTACCCTCTTTGCGAAGATTTGCTATCAGTTGTATGTTGGTATTTAATTGTAAAGATAGGTTCAAATAAAAAAAAATATATCACCTTAAAGCAAGACTTGTAGAGAAAGAATTTACTTATACATTTGGTGTAATCTACTAACATAAATTTTCTAGAGTGATCAAAATGATTTTTGTATGATCTTTTATCTCTTATAGCATCTCAGAGTTTAAGAATACATCAGTTAAATATAAAAAATATATTTCTTCTAATGTGATCTAGAAAATGATATATGTATATATATATATATAGTCATATGAATTTTGTGTAGCATGATCAGATATAATTTTTAAATTATGAATGATATTATATTGCCGGACACAATCACCGAAAGCATGATTTTAAAGATTTTCATAGCAAATTACCTCATTTGAATTGCATATTTGTTACTATTTTTTTTTTATGAATAGATACTTATATCAGAATGATTTTTGCTAATTATTTATGTTAATATTTTGATTATGAGAGATTACTAGTTTGAAATCACATAACTAGAAAAGTTCATATAATTTTTGATAACAAATATTAGAAGATTTAAGTAGTTTTTTGGTATAGAGATTGCTTATTCTACAATAAATATTATTTTATCACATATAAAATATGTATTTGATATACTTGCAAATGTTAATCTTCTTGGTTGTGTTCCAACAGATGAGCATATTGATCTAGATACTGACTTTACTTCTTATGTGGTTCCTCCAATTGACTCTATTATTTATAAAAAAAAATTATATGGAAGAATAATTATTTGGCAATGCCAATACTAAATATAACATATAGTATGCATAATTAATTAGTTTGTAGATTCTCCCCAATGAGTTTACTTTAATATATTTCTTCATTTACTGAAATATATAAAGAAATCTTTAGGATTTAAGATCTCTTTCAAAATTCAAAGTTCGCAGACATTGCCAGTTAGTCGAGTATTCAAATTTGAATTGGACACCAACAAGCACCTAAAAAAGATTTGCAATAAGGTTTTATATTTTTCTTAAAGACAATCTATCTCATTAAAAAAAAATAAGAGGACAATTATTTTAAGATTCAATATATCTCCCAAATAATGATGACATTGTCAAACCATATGGTAATGTTTGACATGGCATACAAAGGGTTCCCACGTCATGTTATGCCAGCAAAGACAAATTTCATGTCATCCCAACACGGCCCCACAACCCAAGCATGTCAATTGTTATGCTATTAGTGCCCTATGTCACATCCTCACTCAAAGAAAGTAGAACGTTCTAAAAGATTCCAAAGAAGTCCACAATTGTATGCAAGGAATGAGTGTATTCTAGATTATTCTAAAATTCTCTTGGATATATGTAATAGAATTCTCTAGACTTATAGAAAATCTTCAAATGTTCTAGACCCTTCCCTATGCATGTATTTAAGGAGGATGTGACCTCATTTGTAAACTACCAAGTTGATAGTCTCTTATAAGATTTCATTATTTAATAAATTGTTTTCTTTATTTTCAAGTGTTCTCTCAAATTCTCTTTGCTTCCAAGTTGTGGGTAGACGCCAAGCATAACAAGCAATGTGAAAGTAAGATTGACTTAACAACATCTAAGGGTTAAGTTTTCTAAGTGTCGCATGGGAACTTAGCAAAAAGACTAAGTCCGTGATAGTTTGTATCAGATGTGAGGTTGCAACGTGTGAGAGTAACTTGGTGGATATGATGTCGAGCTCTCATTTGAAAAAAATTGCCAAGCAAGCTTGGGAAAGGGACCTTGACCCTCCCACTAAGGGAATGGGAAAGGATGACAAGTCTCATGATCCTCTCACAAGTTTGGACAGTTGAATTACTCGGTTAGAGGTTGACATGGTAGACACCAAGGAGGGGTTCGATCTCATGGAGCAAAGCATGGAGAAGGTCATAGAGGATTTAAAGATCAGATCCTAGACCTTCAAGAGGGGATACAAGGCTCGCCAATCCCAGTGGTGTCGCACGAGGATTTTATGAAGGTCATGAAAATGCTCACTAGCTTAGAATCAAAGGTGGAGGTCTTGACCAAGCATGAGGAGGAGCTAAAATAAGAAGTATCAATCTACAAGATGACATTGTCGGCTAGGGTTATGTCTACTCATGATGCCCAAAGGGTGGATATGCCAAAACCTCACACTTTCATGGGAAAACGGGATGCTAAAGAGCTAGACAACTATTTGTGGCACGTATAAAGATATTTTGAGGCAATATCACTAACTGATGAGGCAACAAATGTATGCACTACTACTCTCTATCTTACTGATAATACAACTCTATAGTGGCGTAGAAAATTTATGGAGATAGAAAGAGGGATCTATTTGAAAATTTATGGTGCACCATAGACACATGGGTCGATTTCAAGAGAGAGAAAAAAAGAAATTTATCGAGACGATGTGGGATACAAAGCTCGTAGAAAGATCAGGCATCTCAAGCACACTGGATCTATTCGGGACTATGTCAAGGAGTTATCTTCCTTGTTGCTCGAGGCTCCTGATATGAATGAGAAAGAACTCTTCAATTTTATAAAGAACTTGCAAGGCTGGGCCGAGCAATAATTGAGGAGGCGTGGTATCCAAGACTTAGTCATGGTCATGGTAGTAGCAGAGTCACTCATAGATTTCTGAAAGGGAAACTCTTCTCAAACCAAGTCATCCTTCAATGGTAGCCATGCCAAAGGTGGGGGTGATAGGGGATACAAAAACTATAACGTTATGGAAGGATCAAGAGTGACTTCTATCAACAAATAAGGCAATAGTGGGGATAAGCACATGGATTTCAAGCCAAAAATCAATTTCTTCTTGTGCGATGGACCACACTGGGCACATGAATGTCCTAAAAGAAAGGCTCTAAATGTCATGATCAAGAGGGAGATTAAACATGAGGATGATGCCTCTCACATGGGGTCAATGCAGCTATTGAATGCCCTCAATATCAAGCAAACTAAGGAGAAGCCTCAAAGTAGGGGACTCATATACATGGAGGCCAATGTGAATGAGATGTCTACTTAGGCCATGATAGATATCGATGTCACACATAACTTTGTCTCAAAGGAGGATGCAAGGAGACTCAAGCTCTCAACATCCAATGAAGTAAGATGTTTCAAGGCAGTAAACTCCGCTGCCAAGCCATCACATGGAATAGCTCGCAGGGTGACCATGAGAATTAGGCCTTGGGAAGGCAAAGTTAACTTCAAAGTGGCACCCATGGATGATTTCCACATAGTGATTGGGATGAATTTTATTAACCATGTAAAAGCTGTGCCTATACCTTTTTTACGTTTAATGACTATCTTAGAAGAGGGGGCTTCATGCATGGTTCCCACAATCATTGAAGGTAAAGCTAAAATGTTTATGCTGTCTGCTATTCAATTGGAGAAGAGGCTGAAAAAGAATGAGGTGACTACTTGGCGACCTTTAAGGAAGACACTAGTGACCCTATGGGAAATTCTATGCCCATGGAAGCCATGAATGTGTTAGATGAAATCAAAGATATAATGTCACCGGAGCTACCCAAAAGGCTCCCACTCAGGAGGGAGAAGGATCATAGGATTGAGTTGGAGTCATGAATAAAACCCCCTGCCATGGGGCCCTACGAAATGGCACTCCTAGAGTTGGAGGAATTAAGAAAACTGCTAAAGGAATTGTTGGATGCCGGATTTATCCAACTATCTAAGGCTCCATATGGTACACCGGTCTTATTCCAAAAGAAGCATGATGGGTCACTACAGATGTGCATCGATTATAGGGTACTCAATAAGGTAATGGCCAAGAACAAGTATCTCATTCCTCTTATTGCTAATTTATTTGACCAACTTGGTAAAGCATAGTACTTCACTAAGTTAGACCTTCGATCGGAGTACTACCAAGTAAGGATAGCTGAAGGAGATGAGGTAAAGACGACGTATATAATAAAGTATGGCTCTTATGAATTCCTAATGATGCCATTTGGTCTTACTAATGCACCTGCTGCATTTTGTACTGTGATGAACAAGATATTCCATCCATTTTTGGATAAATTTATGGTGGTATATCTAGATGATATTATTATATATAGCAATACCTTGGAAGAGTATGTTAATCATCTAAGGAAGATGTTACGGCTACTAAGGCAAAATGAGTTATACGTGAAGAATAAGAAATATTTGTTTTCCATTGAGGAGTGGGCTTCTTAGGGACATTGCATCTAGGGTGGCAAGCTCGTGATGAATGAATGCAAGATCAAAGCCATTTAGGAATGGATCCCCCTACTAAAGTGTCACAACTAATGTCTTTCTTGGGCCTAGTTAACTACTATCGGTGGTTCATCAAGGGATACTCAGCAAAAGCAACTCCATAAACATACCTTCTCAAGAAGGGTAAAGTATGGACATGGGATGAAAATTACCAGCAATCCTTTGAAGACTTAAAAAAGGCTATAATGAATGAGCTGGTATTAGTACTATCTAACCACACCAAGGTGTTCGAGGTACACACTGATGCTTCTGGCTTTACCATTGGAGGGATTCTTATGCAGGAGAAATGTCACATAGCTTTTGAAAGCCGCAAGCTCAATGACATAGAGAAGTATCACACGGTCCAAGAGAAGAAGATGACGACAATCATCCCTTGCTTGCAGACATGGATACACTATTTGTTAGGATCACATTTTGTAGTGAAGACAGATAATATTGCTACTAGCTATTTTCAGACCCAGAAGAAACTAAGTCCCAAGCAAGCACGGTGGCAAGACTTCCTGGCGAAGTTTGACTACACGTTAGAGTACAAGCAAGACATAGCCAATCACGTAGCTACTGACTTGAGCTGAAAAGTAGAGCTAACATCCATGACAAGCCAGCCTTAGGGAGAGATGGTAAATTTCATAAAGAATGGGTTGCAATATGATGTAATGGCCAAGAGTATCATCACATTGGCTCATGAGGGAAAGACTTGGCAATTTTGAGTAGAGGATGATTTGCTCTACACAAAAGGAAAGTGACTCTATGTGTCAAAGTGGTAAAGTATTAGAAAGAATCTTATCAAAAAGTGTCATGACTCCAAATGAGCTGGACACCCAGGGCAACGACGCACAAGGGCACTACTAGAGTCTATCTACTACTGGCCACAGATAAAGAATAATGTAAAAACTTATGCGAAGACTTGTCTTGTGTGTCAACAAGATAAAGTGGAGTAACATTTGCCCAAGGGACTGTTGGAGCTACTACCTATAGCAGAACAACCTTGGAGAAGTGTCACTATGGACTTTATTATTGACTTACCTAAATCCGAGAGAAATGAATCTATCAAAGTGGTAGTGGATCGATTTTCAAAGTATGCTACATTCATAGCAGCCCCTAAAGATTGTACTGCAGAAGAGACGGCCAAGCTATTCCTCAAGAACATGGTAAAGAATTGGGGGCTATCAAAGGTTATCATTAGTGATCGGAACCCACGCGTTACTGGAAAGTTTTGGATGGAATTCTTCAAACTCATGAGCACAAAACTTCACTTCTCTACTAGCTTTCATACTTAGACTGATGGGTAGACAAAATGGGTGCATGCATTACTAGAGCTGTACTTGAGGCACTTTGTGAGTGCCAATCAGATTGACTAGGCCAAATTACTATGTATGGCTCAGTTCTCCTACAATCTATAAAGAAATGAGATAACTGGGAGGGGTCCATTCGAGATAGTCATGGGGCAACAACCAATAACTCATCACACCCTAGCCAGAGGATACACGGGGAGGAGTCCAGCAGCCTACAAATTTGCTAAGGGATGGCATGAGCAAGCTGATATAGCATGCTCATTCTTAAGAAAGAAAGCTAAGATGATGAATAAATGGGCTGACAAGAAAAGAAGACATGTAGAATTTCAAGTCGGAGACTTAGTGTTTGTTAAGCTTCTATCGCAACAATTCAAGTCCCTTCGAAAGGTGCACAAGGGACTTGTGAGGATGTATGAAGGCCCCTTAACTATACTTGGACGAGTTGGTAAGGTATCTAACAAAGTTGAGTTACCACCAAGGTTGAAGATTCATCATGTCTTCCTTGTTAGCAATCTAAAATCTTATCATGAAGATAAAGAAGATTCAGACCGAGGAGTCTCTATGAGGGCGGCCACAGTAGTAGTGACATTTTATGATAAGGAGGTGGACTACATCATGGCGGATTGAGACCTAAGAGAGATCAACTTTCGGCCCAACAAGGAATACTTAGTAAAATGGAGGGGACTACCAGAAAATGAAGCCAGCAAGAGCCATCTAATAATTTGTGGCAGTTTCGGGAACAGACCAAACAATTCTAGTTAAAAAAATCAACGAGGACGTTTGCAGCATTGGTGGGGGAGAATGTCCACATTTGTATGGAAGGAAATAGAACCTTCCTTCAAGGAAGGTTCTCTTGGATATATATAATATAATTCTCTAGACTTTTAGAGAACCTTCAAGGGTTCTAGACCCTTCCCAATTCATGTATTTAAGGAGGAGGTGACCTCATTTGTAAACCACCAAGTTGAGAGTCTCTTGTAAGATTTTATTATTTAATAAAGTATTTTCTTTATTTTCAAGTGTTCTCTCAAATTCTCTTTGCTTCCAAGTTGTGGGTAGACGCCAAACATAACAAGCAAGCTGAAAGTAAGGTTGACTTAACAACATCTAAGGGTTAAGTTGTCTATGTGTTACACGGGAACTTAGCAAAAAAACTAAATCTGTAACACCTAGTTAGATTGATGGCTAGTCCTAGCTAACCAAGTCTAAGTGCAAATAGGTAGTGGCCAAGATGCCAAGTTCCATTGGAAGAGACGACTTGTGGCATGTAGGTTGTAGCCTGTGGGGTGATGAGCTATGTCTCATAAGATGTGGGCTATTAGTAGTGCCTAGTTGATTATACTATGGCTATAGCAATAGTGGGATTCGAATTGTTTGACAAATAACAAAATTTTTAAGTAAAATTTGAGGATCAAAATTTTAAATAATATTTAAATTTTAAAATTTAATTGCATTATATTTTACTTCAATAAGATATAAAGACCAAAAATACATAATTGAATAAATAAATACAAATTAAAAAATACATGTATTTTATTTTCAAACATCATGGCATAGGCATCATATGACAAACAACAACAAAATACAAATTAAAAAAAATTAAATTTTATAAAATACATAATCAAAATAAACACACATAAAATATGAGACATAACAGATAGGATAATCACTAGTTAATCTGTATTAATGGTCTAGTTAAAATCATCATGTTTAATTCTAATGTTATCTAAAATAACATCATCGCTAACCTCAATATCATAGTATGAGTTATTATCTACCAGTAACTTTTCCACTCTATCATATTAATTTATATTTGAATTATTTCAATCTTTCAATCATCAAAGTACTTATATGATTTTTGGTCAAAATTTGGATCTTCTATCTAAAATAATATTCATAGGCATAAAAAAAATAATCTATGATATTATGTTAGATATCAGATAAGTCAGTAAATTATGTGTTATCTTAGAAATCATGAGAAAGGTGGATTCACATGATTTATATTAATCCAATATATCAAAATACTTTATATTATTATATAATAGAATAAAGTGATAATTAGTATCTAAATATCAAGATAGCTCGCTCTTATTTGACATATCATCTCAATATTTTCTCATTGTTAACTAAAATTGAATAAATAAATAAAAATTAAAAAATACATGTATTTTATTTTCAAGCATCATGGCATAGGCATCATATGACAAACAACAACAAAATACAAATTAAAAAAAATTAAATTTTATAAAATACATAATCAAAATAAACACACATAAAATATGAGACATAACAAATAGGATAATCACTAGTTAATCTGTATTAATGGTCTAGTTAAAATCATCATGTTTAATTCTAATGTTATCTAAAATAACATCATCGCTAACCTCAATATCATAGTATGAGTTATTATCTACCAGTAACTTTTCTACTCTATCATATTAATTTATATTTAAATTATTTCAATCTTTCAATCATCAAAGTACTTATATGATTTTTGGTCAAAATTTGGATCTTCGATCTAAAATAATATTCATAAGCATAAAAAAAATAATCTATGATATTATGTTAGATATCAGATAAGTCAGTAAATTATGTATTATCTTAGATATCATGAGAGAGGTGGATTCACATGATTTATATTAATCCAATATATCAAAATACTTTATATTATCATATAATAGAATAAAGTGATAATTAGTATCTAAATATCAAGATAGCTCGCTCTTATTTGACATATTATCTCAATATTTTCTCATTGTTAACTAAAATTGAATAAATAAATAAAAATTAAAAAATAAATGTATTTTATTTTCAAGCATCATGGCATAGGCATCATATGACAAACAACAACAAAATACAAATTAAAAAAAATTAAATTTTATAAAATACATAATCAAAATAAACACACATAAAATATGAGACATAACAGATAGGATAATCACTAGTTAATCTGTATTAATGGTCTAGTTAAAATCATCATGTTTAATTCTAATGTTATCTAAAATAACATCATCGCTAACCTCAATATCATAGTATGAGTTATTATCTACCAGTAACTTTTCCACTCTATCATATTAATTTATATTTGAATTATTTCAATCTTTCAATCATCAAAGTACTTATATGATTTTTGGTCAAAATTTGGATCTTCTATCTAAAATAATATTCATAGGCATAAAAAAAATAATCTATGATATTATGTTAGATATCAGATAAGTCAGTAAATTATGTGTTATCTTAGAAATCATGAGAGAGGTGGATTCACATGATTTATATTAATCCAATATATCAAAATACTTTATATTATCATATAATAGAATAAAGTGATAATTAGTATCTAAATATCAAGATAGCTCGCTCTTATTTGACATATCATCTCAATATTTTCTCATTGTTAACTAAAATTGAATAAATAAATAAAAATTAAAAAATACATGTATTTTATTTTCAAGCATCATGGCATAGGCATCATATGACAAACAACAACAAAATACAAATTAAAAAAAATTAAATTTTATAAAATACATAATCAAAATAAACACACATAAAATATGAGACATAACAAATAGGATAATCACTAGTTAATCTGTATTAATGGTCTAGTTAAAATCATCATGTTTAATTCTAATGTTATCTAAAATAACATCATCGCTAACCTCAATATCATAGTATGAGTTATTATCTACCAGTAACTTTTCCACTCTATCATATTAATTTATATTTAAATTATTTCAATCTTTCAATCATCAAAGTACTTATATGATTTTTGGTCAAAATTTGGATCTTCGATCTAAAATAATATTCATAAGCATGAAAAAAATAATCTATGATATTATGTTAGATATCAGATAAGTCAGTAAATTATGTATTATCTTAGATATCATGAGAGAGGTGGATTCACATGATTTATATTAATCCAATATATCAAAATACTTTATATTATCATATAATAGAATAAAGTGATAATTAGTATCTAAATATCAAGATAGCTCGCTCTTATTTGACATATTATCTCAATATTTTCTCATTGTTAACTAAAATTGAATAAATAAATAAAAATTAAAAAATACATGTATTTTATTTTCAAGCATCATGGCATAGGCATCATATGACAAACAACAACAAAATACAAATTAAAAAAAATTAAATTTTATAAAATACATAATCAAAATAAACACACATAAAATATGAGACATAACAGATAGGATAATCACTAGTTAATCTGTATTAATGGTCTAGTTAAAATCATCATGTTTAATTCTAATGTTATCTAAAATAACATCATCGCTAACCTCAATATCATAGTATGAGTTATTATCTACCAGTAACTTTTCTACTCTATCATATTAATTTATATTTGAATTATTTCAATCTTTCAATCATCAAAGTACTTATATGATTTTTGGTCAAAATTTGGATCTTCTATCTAAAATAATATTCATAGGCATAAAAAAAATAATCGATGATATTATGTTAGATATCAGATAAGTCAGTAAATTATGTGTTATCTTAGATATCATGAGAGAGGTGGATTCACATGATTTATATTAATCCAATATATCAAAATACTTTATATTATCATATAATAGAATAAAGTGATAATTAGTATCTAAATATCAAGATAGCTCGCTCTTATTTGACATATCATCTCAATATTTTCTCATTGTTAACTAAATAGAAAAAATCATTTTCGAATATATTGTTCAT
Organism: Sapria himalayana; assembly: GCA_029783825.1. Taxonomy (NCBI): domain Eukaryota; kingdom Viridiplantae; phylum Streptophyta; class Magnoliopsida; order Malpighiales; family Rafflesiaceae; genus Sapria; species Sapria himalayana. The sequence goes on from JAREIK010002205.1 coordinate 1,678,148, forward strand.
GTTCATACTTGGAGCCTTATTAGAAGTATCATACATAGTGTCATAACAGATAAATATGCTTAGTTTAATTTTCATGAATTACACTTTCAAGTTTATCTGCATGGTTCATGAAAATGGATATGTATCTTAATATATTGTCTACCCATTGCATATTAATCCTAAGATTCATACAGGTAACAAAGTAATAAAGAAATGAAATGGAAGATCGGTATTTTAAATACTTAATTTCCAACTCAATAACTATGGTACTAAAATTAAGAGATATCCTCTATATATGTTAAACATACTATTAATAACACATATGTAACTAAGTACAAAATAAATGGTATGAGTGTATGTAGACGAACACATGTTTATCGTATCATAAAAAATCTTCACAAATTTTTTTAACAAAAATTGTCTCTCAGTTTGAATCATCAATAACAAGTTCATTAATCTTACTATTAATAGCAAATATGATCATCACAATAAAAGTGACATAAAATTGAGACTCTTCTTTTGTGTGAATAAGAGAAGATCCCTAGATATCAGAATAAATAAATAAATAAATAAATAAAAAGAAGAAGAAGAAATGGAAATACTTTTATTAAAGGATAAAGCTGAAAATTTTGCTAATTTATATTCACTACAATCAGTAATATCATAATACTTTAACTTTCTTAAAGTTGCTGAAATGCTAAAAATTTTAAACAATATGATAAAACTTGACCATGAAGAGAATGCCATAAATAAAAACTATAAGAATGAATCAGACAAAAAGATAACAAATCAACACTAGCATCAATGGGAATAACATGTACTTTTTAACTCTTCCAGAACTCATAATTCCCCCATCCTATGGTATATCCCAATTAGTTTATGAGACTTTAAATCTTGCACAAGAAGAAAAAGAAAAAAGAAGAAAAAAATATGACTAAATTATCAGAATCACATAACTAACTGACTAAAGATAGATTCAGGGGTTATTTGATAACGTACTTAAAATCTTCAAAATATTAAAAATTAAAATTTTTAATAGTTTAAAAGTTTAAGTACGTTTGATAAAAAAATATTGAGGGCTAAAAATTTAAAATTTTAAGTAAAAATTCATTGATAATTTTTAGTAGGTAGAGACCTATGTAATATTGAAGGCGGAAAATTTTCAACAATTTTTTTATAAAATTATTATTTTGTCCTTTTTTTATTTATTTTTCATTTTCTCATCGATACTATAGTTCAATTTGTGAATCTGTCTTCACCTCCTCCTTTCTCTGCCACCACAAACTCTAACCCTAACCTTCTTGCATTATTAATTTAAGAGAGAAAATAACAAATCACCTAGTTATTCATTAATTTTTATTTTTATATTAAAAATTTGGATAGTTTTAAAGAGTTTAGATTTTATTGGTTATATTTTAAATATTTTTATTTCTTTTTTGGATTTATATTTTATTTACGGATAAGTTTTTAGGAATTTTATTTTTTAAATAATTAATAATTGTAGTGAACAAAAAATTTCATTAGAAATTCTATTTATTTTGAATAATATGTAATGCAATGATAATAAAGTTAAATATGTAAAATACATCATTTTCAGCATTTATCATTTATAGTTATCAAACAATATATTTATCTTCAACAATCAATTAACAGTAATTTATCAAATAGTTTTTTAATACAAATTCAACACTTATAAAATTCAGCAGTTAATTTTTCATGACTTATTTTTCAGCACTTAATTTTTCAGTACTTATTTTTCAGCATTTAATTTTTTCAGTTTTATCTAACATATCCTAACTTAACCAATACCTACTGAAGGCATAAAAGTGCCATCAATAGTCATAGCATGAATATAAGATGAAGAAGACATGGAGACAAAATAACAAGAATCTAGAGATATATGATGAGAAGCACCAAAATCAAAATATATAATATTCTCGAAGGACTTTAAGATGACTTACTTATGAAAAGAGACGTAGATATAGCTTGTGGACATTATATCAAGTTGTCAGGGGTTGAGGTTGATGCTAAACCTGATTCTGATTCTTCAACTTAAGACATTGAGTCTTCCAATAACTTTTCTGCTTATAAAAACTACATTGATTATAAGTGATTTTATGTAAGCCTTATTCTAATTATTGAAGGATGACTTAGAAGGTACTACTAACACTGAAAAATTCTAAGCAGAAAATTTTTTTTTTCATAATAAGACTTGAGACATTTTTTCCATCAATAACTCGCTGACAACTAAATCAACAGAAAAAAATGAAGAATGACAAAATTAGATATTTAATTGCTTCAAAATCATTGCGAAATGCCATCAAAAACTACAATAATCATTGCTCCTCTCTACTCGCAATATAGGTATGACATACTTTCAATTCATCTGATTCTAAAGAAACAATTGATCTCAATGTCTATCATAAAGAAATAAAACCATCAAACACTCATATTTTTTTTGGTATACAATGCATATATTAATTTTCAACTGATATTATTTTACAAAATTTGATTGAGTGTATAATATCTACAGGTGATCCCGTACCTTGTTTGTTGTATGATACTTTTACAACAATGGACCAATTGAATGCTCGAAAGAATTATTAATTGATTTTCATGTATCCATCTCAATCACATAATTCTAATAACCACTTTTAGGTTTGTCATTAGTGTTAATAACATATCCTCACAATTTCTTTTTAATAAAATTTCTCATCATATAATTTTAATAGAAATAATTCTTTCAAATCAATCTAATACTAACTGAATAAAATGAACCATCTCTATCACAAACTATAATTATTGCTCCACTCTATGAGCAATATATGCATGACATATTGCAATTCATCTGATTCTAAATGAAACAATTAATACCACAAGCCTATCATAAAGAAATCTCAAGTACTCATATTTCTTTACTAAAAATGATATTAATTTATGAAATTTGATTAAATATCTTTAGATGATTGCATACCTCATTTGTTGTTTGATACTTTATCAGCGTAAACCTAATGGGTGCTCAACAAAATTATTCGACCACATTACACATTCCCACAATTTTTTTGTTCTTTAATAAAATATAATCCCAATTCTAATAGGAATATTTCTTTTCAACCAATTTAATAGTAACATGATGAATCATATCTCACAAATTATAATGAACAAAAAAAAATTAAATAAGATTAAACACAATACTAAATTATAGAAAACTCTCTTATACCATATGAAAATTAAACATAGAAGAAAATAAAGAAAAGATAGGTGTCATGAAATAAAAAGTCTTGAGAAGGCCAGCCACCCTAAAGACTAGGTAATCAGATATCACATCCACGTTTACAAAATAATCCAGATACATATTTTTGGTCATTTACCACTTAATAAATGCAAATCATCTGAAATTTACTCTTGTGTTTGATTTTGAATTGTTTTAACAATCTATTTAAAAAAAAAAAGCAATGAGTGCTTAAGTGATGAAGAAAAATGAATACACAGCTCCTGATATATATAAATTAAACCAAGAAAAAACATATTTCTTCCAACAGTATGAAAAAAGGACGAACGTACATGTAAAAATCACAGACAACGATTGCTTTATTAAAAATCAAACTCGCTGGTTTTAGAAAACAGGACCAGCAGCAAGAATCTCCTGAGTCAGATGGCTGCCCTTTCCAATATTACTAGTCGCAAACATTTGAAAATTCTTTCTGAACAGGCCTGCCAGCTTCATCAGGTTGTCCAAGTAGGCAGTCTCACTGGACCACTAAAACACAACAAAAAAACTCAATCCATTTGGCACTGGTACGACGTTAGAGAAGGCAGAGGCAACAACTTACAGTGTTAACCGGATCCAGAATTTCCGAGGGAACACCATTGAGCTCAGTGGGTATCTCAAGCCCAAACACTTGGGTCTTCTTGTAGACTGCAGCATGGAGGCTGCCAGAATGTATTGCATCTATGATCTTCCGTGTGTATACCAGCTTGATACGACTTCCTCGCCCATACCTATCACTCACATAATTCATGAAGCATACAATCAAGATCAATTTTTCATTTAAATAAAAAAAAAAAAAAAAACACAACCCACCGTCCACCAGACCACCCAGTGTTGACCAGCCAACCAGTTGCCCCATGTTTCTGCATCTTGTCAGCTAGCATAGCTGCATACCTTGTGGGGTGCAACATGATAAATGCAGCACCAAAACATGCAGAAAATGTTGCCTGCGGCTCCTTGATGCCATCTTCTGTGCCAGCTATCAGAGCAGTATAACCGCTGATGAAGTGATACATGGTTTGGGCCAAGGACAGTTTGCTCACAGGAGGGAGAACTCCGAATGCATCACATGCCAGCAGTATGACATTCTTTGGGTGTGGACCAACACATGGGATCTTTGCATTGGGGATGTAGTCTATAGGATATGCTGCTCGCGTATTTTCTGCAGACAGCTCAAAAGATTATGAGAAGCAAGTTGCAGGTGTTTTCATATAATCACACAACAATAAACCAAGCTTCATAAACACCTGTAACAGATTTGTCGGTGTAATCAACTTCTCTAGTGTGTTCGTCAAACACCACATTTTCCAGCACTGGAAACACAGATTGTTTTTCAGCATAATTAAACTATAATGAGTTTTTTTCTTTTTTTTGGCCCCCACTCCCCTCCCAGCCCATTCAACATTGTCCGATCGGCCCAACATATATGCACCTTGGGGTCCAAGGGTCAGAAAAGACAATGCTCCAATCCCAACAATATGAGTAGCACAATTAGCAAAGACACTAAGGGGGAGAATACACATCCAGTTCGGCTCCATGGGGAGCAAACTCATGTCATCAAGGTTTGGCAGCAGTGCCCCTCTGCCAATTGGACTATCACATTGAAGGTAACCATCTGTATGTTAAACAATGTGCTTGCAAAAGATATATCCATCAGGTGTTACCTGTTCCAAATCTAATAGCATTCCATATATCAGGTTCTTTTTCTTGCGAGAGATCAATGCATTTTGCATAGCAACCACCTTCAATGTTTGACACGCCATTATCTGTCCAACAGTGTTCATCATCACCAATCAAGTAGCGGTTATGATCAGTAGACAAGGTGGTTTTGCCAGTGCCTGTTGCAGATGACAGCAAAGAGCAGGATTAATGAGAAATGAGATGTGGAATTGGGTCAAGAACTCAAATGAGATCTCACAGTGTACCTGATAATCCAAAGAAGAGGGCAACATCTCTAGATTTTCCCATGTTGCAGCCAGAGTGGAGAGTGAGAATTTGGCGTTTAGGCATGAGAAAGTGCATCACACTGAATAGGCCCTTCTTCATTTCACCAGCATACTGGGTGCCCAGAATGACCATTTCCATCCTGGTGAGATTGATATCTATGCTAGTCGAAGAGGTCATATGGTGGGTGTATCTGTTACATGGGAACTGCCCTGCATTGTATATTGTGAAATCTGGAGTTCCAAATTCCTCCAGCTCCTCAGGTGTGGGCCGGATGCACCTGCAACCCACCCACCCAGTTATTGTACATCTCACCTTCATTACATTTGATATTATTCTGACCTACTAAATCACTAACAGAGTGAAATGGTTTGGATGTATCCCAACTCAGTACTTGTGTATTTTCACAATTACATGATACTAAATTCACAATAAATTGATCAAATTTTGCTGCATAAAGGAACCAGAATAGTTGGCTTTTGAAGATACAAGAATGAAAATGTTTGAAAAATCAAACCTATGGACCATTTTGCACTTAAACTGGAATACACATCATTCATGAACAAAGGATGATGAGTCATTGCAAAAAACAAAGCACACTTGGGAGGGCAGGTGCACTGGGCTGGAATCTTACATGTTGTGCATGAACAAAGAATGGTAAGCCCTTGCAGAAACAATGCGCACTTTAATTCTGTGCTCTATATCCCAGCTCAGAAACTGATCGTTGACGAAGACCTGGAATGAACATGAAACATCCAGGTAAAGGGCCTAAAGAAAATGTAGCTTGATTAAATTTGCCTAGGAAAACTGAACATTTTTTTTGTTTCATCCGAACACTTGGACAGGACATGGAAACAACTTTCTCCATTACTTCCTTCCTTGCTTGTTTAAACACACACACACACACAGCAATATATACACAATACATAATACATATTGCTAAATGATACAAGTGGCCTAGAATGGTTAGAATCAGGGGTCCCAACAAGCAGTCCAACACACAGTTCAAGACAGGTCTGAATCAAATATGGAATAGTTATTAATTTTAAAAATATTGTTATTAATTTATCATAAACAACACCTTTACAAGAGTCATGAACAACCAAATATCAAAGAAATTATGTCTATTGAGTATCAAACCCTAAAACTACAGCTCAAGTGTGAAGGTTCATATCATCGTGCTAATTCATAACCTACAACACAAAAATTTCCCAAATTATCAATTATTCTAGTATTATTCGCACTTAAACATAATTAACTCACACTCAAGTACGAGGATACACAATTATGTCTAATGAGTATCGATTACATATTGTCTCACGCATTCTTTCATATTTTTTGCATCTGTACTATTTCTCATGAAAGTGCTCAATTATTAAAGTTTAATTCTTTTGATTTTGATCATTTAACTCCAAGAAAAAAAAAGTCATTCAGTATCATCTCACAAAATTTTTCATGTTGACTCCTTAATGTTGTTTTGCATCATTTCATATTTCTCATTACATTACTTCAATATCCACATTGATTGTAACGTAGTATGAGAATAAACATCTCACATTTCAAAAAGGCATTTTGTTAATTACATGTGTGTTTACTCTGAATACCTAACATAGTAATAATTTAGATCACCAAAACTACTCTGATATACCTTTCTGTAAAACTCACAAACATTATAATTTCATAAACAATAAAAAAAAACCACAGTTCAAATTACTAATTTTCTTACGCCTTCTCACAGATAAATGCTGATTCAACAAGATAAAATATTTTTTTTCATGATGATCTTGAGGAAAAGAATCATATGTTACAATAACTTTATCTTTACACACAAATAAAATTCAGAATAAATTTACAGGCTCGCAAAGTTTTATATATAGCATAAAATAGGTACTAAAACATTATTGAAATAACTTTCGGTCACAATTACATACTTTGAAATTTATAATGAATTTTAATAAATAATTTATTCTATTTGAAAATAATCATTACAAGACATCTATGTTGCACGGACACGGATACGGACACGGGGATACGACACGGCAAGATACGGGGACACGGCAAATTCTAAAAAACTAGGATACGGATACGCCTAGGATACGTCATGATAAAAAAAATAAAATTAAAAATAAAAATTATTAATTATAAATATTAGGTATTTTAAAATAATTAAATATACTGTATTTTAAAATAATTTAAAATTTTGTATTTTAAAATAATGTAAACAAAATGTTAGGTATTTTCCTTCCCCCCCTTCCCCCCTTCCGAAACCCCCTCTCGCCCCCCCTTCCGAAACCCACTCCCGCCCGCCCCCCCCTTTCGAAACCCACTCCCGCCCACCCCCCCTTCCGAAACCCACTCCCACCCGCCCCCCCTTCCGAAACCCACTCCCGCCCGCCCCCCCTTCCGAAACCCCCTCCCGCCCCCCCTCCCGAAATGCATTTTTGGATACAGATTCCAAAAAACGACGCGTTTTTGGAATCTGTTTCCAAAAATGCATCGGATACGTCTCCGAACAACACGTCGGATACGTCTCCGACGCGTATCCGATATGCCACGTGGCGTATACCATACGGATTTGTGTCCGATACGCCACGTGGCGTATCGGACATGTATCCGACGCGTGTCCGACCCGTGTCCACGTGTCCACGTGTCCACGTGTCGGACACGTGGACACGGCAGCTCCTAGGCGTATCCGTGCAACACAGCAAGACATGATAAATTAAAACTGCAACTCATGACATTAGAGATATTATATTTTCACAAGGCTACATATAAAAAATATTAAATATTCAAAAAGACTAAATATATTTAGTGCAATAAATATTATATTATTTTAATTATTCACAACTAACTCATAACATTGCTCTTTACATACTTAGATATGATTACAAATCTTCAGAACATTGAATCTGAGTGATCATGACCATCTTTAATTGATTATGTATTCAAATTTTAATTAAGTACTATTGTGCATAAAAATAAAAGTGTGCAACTGCTTAATCACTAGTTTCTTATTAAAACAATTTTTGCATTTATTCGAGATTAAGGGCAAAAGCTTTTCGGACTCTTTAAAATTTGGTATCAGCCTAAAAAACAATTTTACAAAATAAAATCTCAATATTTTTTATTTAGATAATCAAACAACACGGTACATAAATACATTGAAAATCCAAATTCAAATAATTATCTTAACTTTAACAAGGCAATGACAAGACTAGCTCACCTAGCAAATAAAAAATATTTAGTTGATCATGTATTAAAATTTCAATTACATACTTTTTTCTAACTAAGAGATCAAGGCAAATGTTTGGCACTCTTTATATTAGATAGACATCTACTAAGAATAAATTAAATTTCTATAATTTTTTCTAATTATTTTTTATTAAGCCATACAACATATTTATAATACAATAGAATATCTCATGAGAATAAATTATTTATAAATAAATTATTTCATTCTTATAGATAAGATCAAAAATAAAATCATTACCTATATTCCTACCTATATCAATTGGAAAAGTCAATTAAATCAAAATTTATATCATTTTTTTTCTTTTTTGCATCCAACTTGCCTTATAATGGGCCATGTTGTCTGAGCTACCAAAATCATTATCACTACCTATTTATTAGTTGACAATTGGGTATTAGGTGTGCAATTTATTTGAACTTTGCTATCATGTTTTTTATTCTATAAAATGATATTTTTATTTCATTAAAGTTCTTGAAAAAAAGTAATGTCTCATGTTGCTCTAAAATGCCCTGGTGGAATTAAATTATGCAGCACAAAAATGGCTTGATTTCAACATCTACTCATGTCCCTGCAAACTCATTTAGGAAAAAACTTACCTAGCCTGGATCTCACTTTGCCAAGGGCTAGCCAACACAACATAATTTATTGTGCTTGTCAATCTGGCTGGGATAGGCAACCCAAACTCACGTGCCTAGTGATGATGTATTTGTTTTTCACATTATGAAATTACAAAATGATGAAATGTTAACAAACATTAGAATAATGTGAATTAAATTCAATTTAAATAATCAATTCTTCGATAGATCTCTCAGTGCTAATAAGTAATTGTTGCCAAAAAAATCATTATTCCACTAAAGTTGTCTAATTTGCCAAATATATCAATTTTATGATATATTAAAATATATTACTCAACAATAACATAATGCATTTCTTTGATTTTGTATCTTTTATCTAAAATTAATAAATATGAACACATTTGTATATATCTCAATTTTTTCATTAGCAACAATACAAACAAACACAACAAACTTAACATCTACAAATAAAATACTAATTTACAACAAGGGACAGCATAATAATCTTCATCAATCGTGATTTGAATTTCTTTAGCATAATTATATGTAACATAATTTACATCTAGGGACAGCATAATAAATATGTAACATAATTATATCAGTAAAGATGCCATTTGAATTTCTTTAGCATCATTGTGTGAAATCGTGCATTAATAATCACAAAAAATAAACTTAAAAAATCACTAATTACAATAAAATTTTAAATAAAAATCAAGCAATTTTCTATCAATGTTATAACTAGTGATCAAAAAAAACCAAGAAAAAGGGAGAGAAAAAAGAGGAAATAAAAAAAAAAACAAATTTATTTTTTATTGATTCTTTAAAATCATAAATAAAATCATACATATATATAGTTTAGAACAGCACAGAAACGAAGTGCTCCTATATAATTAAAAAAAAAAATTAAAAACAGACATTAAAGAAAGGTAAACCCACCTTAAAGCCGATGCATGAAAATGACAAAATCTCATCTTGATAGAGACCGAAAAAACATGTGATACTAAGTAATTTCATGAAGATTAATAATTACTCAAAATAATAATTACCATCAATATATTTTTTTTGCTAATATAATTACAAATTGATAATAATTTATCAAGTCATTTGCTTGCAGTAGTAAAGCATCATCGACTAAAAATTACATATATCCAACTTAATAATCAAGATTAATAATCAAGATTCCTCCGAATACAATTGATCTAGTAAAAATTACAAATAACCAGACAGACACCACAGGGAAACTTTACCAGTCATTCTATTCATACTTTTGATGAGCCATTATGCATACTCGATGTTCAAGAAACTTATATGAGCCAAGAAAAAAGAAAAAAATAAAACTAATAAATCATACCTTTGTTACTTTGTACTATATCCAAATAGTAGATTTAAATCCTATTACTCCATTCCCAAAGTCTAGCCCACATTACCACTATTTTCAACACCACCATCTCAAGACATGAACATAACAGGCATTTATGCTCATCAAACATAGTGGGTGTGACACAACCATGTGTGGAAACACAATGCCCTATGATTTTAAACCATTTTATGTTCTATGATTTGTTGCGGCATGGGTTTTTGATGTGTTAACTTGTTAATTGTGAGCCAAAATGTAAACAACCTCAACAACAAATTAAATTATGTGGAAGAGAGATCTTTGAATACTAGGTCATTTGTATTAAAACAGCAGAAAAATGGAAGCACTCTAAACCACAATGTAACATTAAAAAAAAAGTAAACTACCACAAACAATAACAGCCTAGAATTTCATGGAAAACCAAAAAAATATTTCTACTTCAACATTTTTTGCAATAATTAATGTCCAACATATTAAATTACCAAATTAAAAGAGAACAATAGATACTCTATTTAATGGGAAACAAATTTTACTACAAGCCACCAAAAACATGACTTGAAACACTATATTTTTCACATTCATACAACAAATACCAACATGCTAGATTGAATGATATAACAAAGATATCTATCATTTATTATCAAGAAGTTAGGCTGACCTATACAAGAACGACCACAACAAAATAGATGATAACTATTAACCCTTTTGAAAAGTAATTGATGGTATACCTATAAGAGCTTCTAAATGTAAGTTCATCCATTTCTATATTAACACAAATAAAACAAGCATACCTTTTCTAATGAATTCAAGTAATCAACAGCCCGTTCTCGATTAACCATGAAAGTATGTTCATCCATTTCTATGTTTGGTGAGCCCCTGAAATGAAATGACAAACTATTAAAAAAGGTGATACAGAAAAACAAAAAATCAAATTAAATTAGCAAAAGCACTTACTTGCCCCACCAAAGCTCATCTTGAGTTGTTTTGTCTTTGACTATACGCTTGTCTCTTGGTGATCTACCTATTTTTGCTCCAGAAAGTGTCGCTAAAGCTCCCGATGATGTTATGAAGGAACCCTTTTCATACTTTATTGCTTGCTCATACAGCTCTAAATAGCATTTGAGAATCAAAAAATTGTGGGTCAAATTTAGGAGTGATGTTCAATTTCACCTAATCAATGATATGAAGTATGTCTTAATGAGAAACATTCATAAAATTATAGCAAGTGGTATTCTAGCAAAATAAAATTGACATTAGTTAACTTGATTACATATGATAAGCATACTAAAATTTAAACACAATTATAATAAGCTTAGCATGCAATTAATAACTTGGCCATTTGCATTTTAATTTTTGAAGTAATAAAATTCTTACATAGACCGAAATTCAATTTATATACATTCATTCTATTATAGAATGCAATTGTCTTTTTTAATGGTTTGTTGAGGAAACCATTGTGCATGTGGGTTGCATAATCCAAACCCTAACTATATATTTTTGTTATATATTCACATTTTTTTATTAACCTTTCTAGTGAGATTTTTGGATATTTATGATTTGAATTGTCAACATGCCAGACGAAAACATGAAGTAAATGAATCAAACTCTAAGTGAGTTTGAGAAAGAGGCATGCAATGTAATACAATGCACAAATGCACACAAATGTGATATATGTGCGATAAATGGCACACAAACATACATTTGCATCATATATCAACATTGTGCAACAACAAATCTAATATAGAAAGATATACAAGAACCTAATTGAGATAAAAAAACATAATGAATTTTGAAATTTTATAACTTATTTATGAATATAAATATTTTACCTAGCTTATTTTTTTAGATGATATTTTTATCTATTTTTTAATTATTTAATAAAATCATATTTTTTAAAAAAATAAAATATTAGAAATGACAACACGTGTATAACTTTGATATTTACAGCACATTATTTGTCTCTACCATGCCTAGTTGTCAAACAATAGAGATATTCACAATCACATGTCTCAAATAAAAAAATTATTTTATTATATAATAAAAAAATATGATATTTACACATATATATTTAATAAATATGATAATATAAAACTTAACTTAAAAAATATAAATATTTATTTATATGCATAAATCATAATGATATAAATAAACAATAGAAATAAAAAAAAATATACTATATTATCATATAAAAAAATCAAAAATCACAAATAAACAAATAATGAATACAAATACAAACCATCAACATCATGTATGCATTTAAAAACATCAACAAAGATAACTTCACTATCTTTAATCTCCATATCTCATAAATCATTAGATAGCATGAGATTGTAATCTCAATCTCATCTAAAATAAAACTAGATCACATGCAATCTTGGATAATATGAATTAAAAAATTAGTATGCCTTTAACTATAACAAAATATTTATATTATTATTATTATTATCATGTAATAGGATGGAGTTATAATTAATATTTATGTATCAAGAAATATGCTCATATTTAACATATAATCCTATTGTTTGCTCCTGTTAACTAAACAAAGAAGTTATCGTCTATATATAAAATTTGCAAATACGTATTCAGAGCCTGGATACATTTACTATATCCTATGAATTATTACCCACCATCAACTCATGTATTTCTATAATATTTTATCATAATCATAATCATATATCTAAAATACTACAAAAAGAAAAATAAATACCAATACAATGAATAGATAATATTGTATTATATGATTTAATATAACAAAATATTTAAATTATTATTATTATTATAAAATATGATTGTGTTGTAATCAATATTTAATACTAAGACAACTAATTCTTATTCGACAAACAAACTAGTTGTTTACTCTACTAACTAAATGGACTCATCATCTCTAAATAAAATATTCAAGTCTACATTAAAATACTAAACTACAACTATCATATCTAGCATTATAATGTATAAATAAGTTAATTAATTTTTCATGAATAAAAACTTTATGTTAATATTCATTATTCATGCACATATATATATATATATATATATATATATATATATATATATATCAAAATATTTTCTATTTCATAAAAGTGAACTATAAGATTCATATAAATAACTAAGCAATATAAAATAAAAATAAAAGAATATTATTTTAAATACTTAATTTTTATCTTAATAATAATGATACTAAATACAAGATGATCTTATATATGCTAAGCATGTTACTAAGAATATATTTACACTTAAATATGATACAAAAGATAAAAATATACACAAATAAATATATATTCATCATATTACAAAAAAAATTTAAAAACAAATAAACAAAATCGTCACAATCTAGATTATCAATAATAAATTATTATTCTTACTATTTATATAGTTAAATATTATATGTTAATAACCAACATATAATTTTAACATAAAATAAGTATATTTTTAACAATATCTCATATTCATTTAAACTTTTTTTAGACCAACAAAAAAAAACAAAGAATACTAAACTACTTTTATATGTTATGTATACTAAGATATTTTAGTAAATTTTTTATTTTTTAAAGTATAAAAAAATTAACTTTCATTCTTGTTTGAACTATTAGATTAATTACACAATAGACATTCAAGATAAAAAAATCTTACCTAACATTGCATTTCTAATGATTTTAGCATACTAATAGCAATTTTGTTATTAAAAATATTTTAAAAATTAATACTATATTTTATTTTAACTATTATATTTTCTAAAAATTTTCGTCACATTCCTACATGACAAGATCACAATATGAATGAAATTTCATAGAAAATAATAAATTTTTTTTATTAAATTTTTATTTTAAATATATACAATAGACTATGAATCACACAAACTATGCATTAAAATTACTAGTCTAAATATCATACATTACAAACATAACTCTAATATAATTCTTAAATTTTATTAATTATTTATTTTTAACGTATAATATTTTATTAAATCATTCATAATTATAATCTAAAAATCAATTTGCCTCTTTAAATAGCCAAGTATCACAAGCACTCGAATATATATATATATATATATATATATATATATATATATATATATATATATATATATTCTAAATATTATATTCCCTAAAATATTTTATCATATACTCGTATATGATAAAATCACTAAGTGCATATAATTTATCAAGAAATCCTTAAAAAAAATTATTAAATTTCTATTTTGAATATATATAATAGCATGTGAAAAACATATTATGAATTATCAAAATTAGTTGATACTTGATACATCATAGACAACTTTACAATATTTCTTAAATATATTAAATATATACATTTTAATATATAATATTTTATTATATTATTTTTATTTATAAATATAAAAATTAACTTGTCTCTCAAGATAATGAAGTATCACAAGCACTCATTAATATATATATCTTAACAATATATACATTGTCATTTTTTCTTCGAACACAACTATACTTTTTATTTTTCATTATTTTAATCAAAGAAGCACGGACATGGCCTCTCCCCTCAAACTCGCCCACCCCTACCTCTCCCCTCAAACGCGCCCACCCCTACCTCTCCCCTCAAACGCGCCCACCCCTACCTCTCCCCTCAAACGCGCCCACCCCTACCTCTCCACTCAAACTCGCCCACCCCTGCCTCTGCACTCAAATCGCGCTGCCCCTGCCTCTCCCCTCAAACACGCCCGCCCCTGCCACTCCCCTCAAACACGCCCGCCCCTGCCTCTCCCCTCAAACTCGCCCGCCCCTGCCTCTCCACTCAAATCGTGCCGCCCCTACATCTCCCCTCAAATCGCGCCGCCCCTTCCTCTCCCCTCAAATCGCGGCCGCCCCCTGCCTGTGGCCAACATTGGCCACCGACATCGAACATCGGGCCCTATAGACATGGATACGACTGCCAACGCAACCATCCAATACACCACGTGGCATGTCAGACACATATCCGTGCCGTATCCATGTCGTGTCCAAGTGTCAGACACATGGACACAGCTACAAGGAGCCGTATTCGTGCTTCCTTGACTTTAATTATGCCCATATTACTAAAATTTATTTATTTTTTTATTTTAGGTAACAGATAAATATGAATAAAAATATTTAAAAAATCTAATTTCAATTTCAAATCTTTTAATAATATTATCATTATTATTTATATTTACATAAATTTTAAATTTATTAAAGTAATATTCATTAATCATTTTATTAATATTTTTATTTTATAAATAAAAATAATTATAAATAAAAAAATAAAAAAAAATTCATTACTAATTTATTAAAATTACTCATCTATTTTCTTATTTTATTTCTCTTTATAATAACAAAAAACTCACCTCCAACTATGATATTATCTCAACTAAAATAAAATGAAAAAGAATCAAGTATTGGATTTGCACATGCATGTCCAACTTAGAGGTGTCAAACGAGCCGGCCCAGCACGGCACGGCCCGTTTTTCACGTGCCCAGCCGTGCTACCGTGCCGTGCCCGGCACGGTTTTTTAAATTCGGGCACGGCACGGCCCGTAAGCATGGCAAGGCCGTGCCGTGCCGGCCCGCTCGGGCACGGGCGCATGGCAAAGCAGGGCAGGCGGGGCGGGGCGGGTCTGTTTGGACCCGACTTGGGGGTCTTTTTACCGGGGGCGGGGCCCGGTTGAGTCACGAGTCACGACTCAGTGAGTCGTGACCGTGAGTCGTGACTCGTGAGTCGTGACCGTGAGTCGTGACTCGTGAGTCGTGACCGTGAGTCGTGACTCGTGAGTCGCGACTCACGAGTCACGACGCAGGCACGCGGGCCGGCGTGCCGTGCCAAGGCACGAGCCGTGCCGGGCCAAGCACGGCCCGGCACGTGATTTGTTCGCCCGGGCCCGGCACGGGCCCGGGCACGTTTTTTTATCGTGTCGGGCCGGGCCGGCCCGGCCCGTTTGACACCTCTAGTCCAACTTTTAGTAGCCCGTGAGAACACTTTTATCATGTCAAGCCAATCATGTTGGCCACCATGCCAAATTGAATTCAACATGACAAGACAAGAGAGCTAAAAATAGCATGTGTCAAAATTGAAAACATAATTGTTCTAACCAACAAAAACACTATCAATTTGATATATTTTAAAAAAATGTTTTCTTAAGAGAAAAGCATGCAAGGTCAATGCAAAATTCCCACTGCCATGTGGCACATGGACAATCACACACACGTGCAAAGGATGACCAAGTAAATAACATTTTTTCACAATAACAACTTCCATTGAATATTATTAATTTTTAAATTCCTATGAGGGTAACTAGGCTACAAAAATATGCAAGGGTGACCATGAAAGCTATAATATAATAATTTAGATAACCATTTTAGTCACTTGAGTGAAGGACAACTATACCTACAAATCCAGCATCCCAAATTTTATTTCTTTTCCATTCTAATTTCCTAAAATTCATAATAAACAAGTTTAATTTGCCTCTAAATCTAGTTGTCACCATGCATAATTTCAATGTTTAAATATTAATGAATGCACTAACAAACAAAAAATTATGTTCATGAAATAAATTCATATTAATGTATTTAGAAAAATTATAAACATACAAGTATCAAGTGAATTGTGCAAGGATAGCACAACCCATAGATAAGCCTAACTAAGTAACTATAAAAGTATCAACTAAGCCAAGCAACCCAGACATTACCTGTGGCATGGCATGGTTTAGCTTGGAAGTATCAATTGAGCCAAGCCACACAAGGCCAGCTCAAGGCATGGCCATGCTAAGTCATGCCTAGCACGATCCAGAAGCATGCCAGGACTCGTGCCATGTAGGCTCGAAGCATAACTCATTTTGGGCTAGAGAATGTTAGGCCTCATGCAAGGCAAAGCACAACTCAACTACCTGGCTGAAATGCACAATCCAACAACACAATTGAGTACAATAACCCAAAACTTAGGCCAAGTTTCATGCATGGTCCAATTGAACCATCCCCGACCCACCTTTTATTTAAAAAATAATAATTTTTTAATATAATAAAAAAACACCCCACTTTTTACACTTGACATGTCTTTTTTAAATTACATCCACATATTTGGCCCACAACATCCGCATGAGATGATCTCACCCACATGGATGCACAACACATGGTATAATGTTAATCCACTTCATATATTATAACGAGTTAGACAAAAAATACATAAACAAACTAATAACCACAATAAATCTTTCAAAGAATCAAAGGATAATATATCATACATACCTATTACAATCTACATATCATTGATTTTTATGTCCACATCTAAGAATAATATATTAAAATAATAAATTAAAAAAAATAAACTAATAAATTTAAAAAATAATAATAACATTGAGTCTGTGATGTCTAACATCTAGACTAATAACGATGATACATCTTGTGCATGTATTACCAACAATTATGCAGATTCTAAATTAATATTATATTAAAAAAATATTAAAATTTTCAAAAATTCTTTATCCTTACAATGACCTAATTAAATAAATACATGATAAAAATCTTTAAAAAATATAATATTTAAAAAAAAATTATAATATTTAAAATAAAATATATAACAATTAAATTAATATTAAAATATTTACTAAGATCATTAGAGATAAGCCATTATAAACTTTTTTTACAAATAAATATTAAAAGTTATTTAATCAATTTAAAAAGAAATACAAACCTCACTAAAATATCTCTAAACACCTTAGAGACAATTCTCTATTTGTCTATAAGTTTAAAAAAATTCAAACAAATATGAAATATTATTAAAATTATACATGTCTAATATTAGAATTATATATTAAATATGAACACATAATATTCAATTATATTAATAAAAAGAATTACAAACTTATTAATAACTACATTCAATCTAACCATAATAATAAATTATTAAAATTATAGCATCTTTATATATGAGTATTCTATATATTAGTAAAATATATTAAACTTGTTATTTTATCTGTTAAATTGAGGATAATCTTATTCAACATGATAAAAACTAATATATACAAGACTATTAGCAAATTTAGTTTTATTATATTTATTAACAATAGATTGTACACAATTCAATTTCTTTTTTTTTAGGTTATATATTATTTTTTAGTATAAACCACTTTATAAAATAATATAAATTAATTTAATAAAAATACAAAAAATATATATATATAAATTATATGTCAGATAGTCCCAACACTTGCAACATTGAAAACATGCAACAAAAATGCTAAAATAATAAAAAATTCAACTTTTGGTTGCAACACTCCCAACATAAATTTACAAAAAAAATGATATCCAATCATGTTCTTTTTGTTCCAAAATATTTTGTATATTCTACAAAATAATTATGTGATATAGATTTATTACTTTTTCACGTGCAACGTGAACATTCATTTAATATGATAAAAATATTGAATCAAAGTAAAAATAAAATTTCTTATTTTGCTTACTAAATTTGTATGTAAAAAAATATTATATTTGATATACTCGTTCATAAAAATCTTAATAAATCGAGATATACTATTATTTTATTTATTATTCATATTTCACTAGTTTATTTCTTTTTTATTACAAAATATAAATAATTTATAATTTATTATTTCATAAAACACATATGCTTTCATATTCTTTATAATCATATGTAAGCACAACCCTACAAACTAGATTACAAAAAAAAAAATTATTTGATAGATATAACTTATACACTAATACTTAACAAAAATGTTGTAAACTAATTAAGATATAATTTTATCTTCTAATTATTGAAGAATCAATTATTTTCTTTTGTACTCATGCAACCCTTGTAATAAAATTGTAAACCATTATACATTGGCACAACTAAAATGGCATAACAAAATTAGGCATGCCATGGGCCAACACTCAACATGATTCAAGTTAAGCAAGGCATAACATACTAGCATGCAAGACACAATACAACACAACCCAACACGACAACTAATGCAAACTAATTTCAACCCAACTAACCAAACAAGATAGCCTAGTCCTTACACTAGCTAGCCTAGTCTTACACAAGCTAGCATAGAGCTGGCCCAAATTAGCCTAGACCTGACCCAAGCCAGCCTAAAACAAACTAAGCTAATATGGTTTGACCCAAGCTAACCTAAAATAACATATGCTAGCCTAGAATAAAATGAGTTAGTCTAGCCAAGTTGGCATAACCCAACTTGGCTAAAACACATTTAAATAAGTTGAGACTTTAAATCACATGAAAATGATGATGTTTCTTATGACATTAAATCAATGTGAGAAATCGTGTAAAAAAAAATGCAACCATTCAACTTAAACCACATATCATTACTTTCATGAAGTACTAGAAACAATGTTTCTCTTTAGAAGAAAGATGATAATGTCTACCCCGATTAATAAAATAATAAAAAATCATCAATAATTAAGAAAAGTATTCAATGTAAACAAAATTACATCTTTATTATCATTGATGTTCATATAGTTATAATTATTATTATATTGATATTTTTATTAATGAATAGGATACAATTGATAACTTATTGAGATATTTGTTAATATTATGATACCATTTGACAAATAAATCTCTTATAAAAGAAATAAAAGAATATTAACAAAATATTCTAATAATGACTTTAATATAATTTTTATATTTGTTTAAGCTGGATGAAAAAATATAGCACATGATTGAAAAATTATCAAAGAATATGCATAATTCAAAAAATAATTTTTCAATACCTCCTAGGTAAGAATTATTCACTTCTCATTTTTTTAATAAATTCTTATTTAATTTTAAAATAATTTTTGTACATAAATAATTTTTGGCATCTTACCATAATGCATGATATTTGCTACCTAATTTTCACAGTATTGTCTGCCCTCATACAAAAGAAAAGACATTCACTTATGCACATGTCAAATTAAGAAATATCATTGAATGATTTTTGATATTTTAAAAGTTCATTTTTTAATCCTAAAAAGAATAACATCATATCCTCTTTAAGTTCAAAGAAACATTATTATTACTTACGTAGCTATACATAACTATATCCAAAAATTATGTATTACAGATATTTTCTTTTAAAAAGTGATAATAATAATAATAGTGAATATTTAGAAATACCTAAAAATAATCATGAAAAACTACTATAAATTAAAAGAACTACACAAGCTAATTAAATTTACATAATTAATTTAAGAGAAAATAACAAATTAACTTGTAAATCAATTTTTATGTTTTTTAAATATTTTTATGTTTTTTTGAATTTAGTTATATAATTATAGAATTCATGTTTGTTTTGAATTTTTATTAAATAATAATTAACAAAAACCCTAAAAAATTAAATTTTATTAGAAATTCTATTTAATTTTAATAAAATAAACTACATTAATGATAAATATATAAATATATAAATTATCATTTAACATTCTATATTTAAAATTATCAAACAAAATTAATATTTTCAGCATTCAATTTTCAGTCATTTATCAAACAATTTTTTAATACAAATTCAAATAATAAAATTCAATACTTAATTTTTTAACATTTAATTTTTTAGTTTTATCCAACCAACCCCTAGTATTATAAAATATAAATAAATTGATTTTTCATGAATTAAACATTTAAGTTGATAGCCCTAATTTATGCACATATCTATATATATATATATATATATATATCAAAATAAGCTCAGTTCTATTTAACCTTATAATCCATACAAAGTCAAATAATAAAAAAAAATATAATATACAAATATTTTAAATATTTAATTTGTACCCAACAATCATGACACTAAATACAAGATAACCTCAAACTACTAAATACAATATTAATAATACATAAGGAGATATATATATATATACATATATAATATAAATGATGTATACATAAAACAAATGTTAATCATGTCATAATAAATTTTTAAAAATTTTATTTAAAAATTCATATATTGTATTAAAATCATTAATAATTAATTCATCACTTATTATTGGCATAATCAAATATCAAGTATTCATATCAAATATACGACTCCAAAATCATGTAAAAATAATTCCAATAATATCTTATATCTATTTAAAATTCTTAGACATGCAAAAAAATACAAATTATTAAACTCTTATTATATATTAAAGATCTCATGATATTTTAGTAAATTTCTTATTTATTTAATATTAAAAAAATAATTTTTACCCTTATATTATTTTGTTAATAATATAATATATATACTTAATATAAAAAATATTAACTAATGAATTATCTCTAATAATAATAATAATCATACTATTAACAACTTTATTATCTAATAAATTATTAAATATAATACCATATATTTTAATATGAATATCATATTCCTTAGAAGTCCTAATTATTCACTCATATATAACAGGAGTATCATAAAAATAAAAAATCTCAAATTTATCATAGATTTTTTTATATAATTATTACTATTATTTATATCTATCCAATATTATTTTATTATTAAATTAATATCATTAACAATTATTTTTTTTTTATTTAAGTTTAAAAATAAATAAAAGTCTATTTTTTATAAATAACATAAAAAACACTCAAATTATATTATCATTATACATTAGCATATTCACAACAAGAGATGAAACATTATTTCATTTTAATAACTTTAAAAAATTAAAAATAAAAATGAGAAATATTAAGAAAAGAACAGCAAAACAAATGAGAACAATAAGCAAATGAAATGAGACAACTTTAAAATTAAAAATAATAAATAAATACTAAAAGCATATTTTTATTTGTTATTAAAATAATATATTTTTTTAAATAAAATTTTTTAATATATAAAAATCTGATAACCATGAAATTTATATCCCAATCATTGGAAAGAATTAATACTCAAGATTGCATTGTTTTAAAAAAAAAAATTTAAGTTAACAAGCACACACACATGGGAGATCCCAAGACACACACAACACATCCAACAACCTTTGGGACATTTATCCCAAGGCTGATCTACCACATAAACATGTCAATCAAGTTCAAACTATTTTAAAAAAATACCCACTTTTCTTAACATGACCAAGATCCAAGCATAATCTCAAGTCACTGTGACCAATGACCTTGTCCCAAAACATGATTACCAAGTTAATGAACCATGCCAACAAATCATACATGCAAGTCATGCTTGGCCATGCAAAAAGCATGATAGCCCCGAGCCAAACACAACACAAACCATACTTATGCCACCATAACCCAAGTTCAAACATAATTCTAGATCATGTCATGTTAAACCAAGCACAAATCAACCAAGCTATACCTCAAGCTAACAAAACCCAAGTCCAAGACAAATTAATCAAGCTATACCTCATGTTATGCTAGAACTGCTCATTCCACTTGACACCTCTAAGGGCACTCTACTAATCTATTCTATCTCATCTAAGCTAGGTGGACAAACATAATCAAAACATGCTAAAACTAACCTACCAATATGGCCAATCACATCAACAAATTCAAGTCCCCAAGGATGAGTTAGAGGCGCAAAGTAAAACATTAAAAAAAAAATCTTCCTGGCCTAAATGAAAAGACAGAGAGATGTCAAAGGCATCATGATATATTGGCCCAACCAACCCTTCAAGGCAAAGACATGTCATATCATGTCAGGCACAGCACGATGGCACAACCAATTGTACAATCATATCAAACCATGCCCCATTACCCTTTGCATAATGAGTGGATGACTTATGCACCAACCAATTACAATTGGCCACATGACATTATTTTAAAAAAATTGAACAGCCCAAGTAATTGTCCAACTAGTATAATTGGCAATCACTCAAACCAGTTTACCATATTACCAGGCCAGGATCATGGATCATGCCTAGTCTGGCAAAAGAAACAGCTCATGCCAAACCAGCACAGCAAGACCTGTGCCGTGGGCAGCCCAGTCCAGCCCAGCCCAAAGCACTATTCTGGACCATGCCATCCAAGGCCATGCATGGCAAACCAGACTGGGCCATGGGCAGCACCACAGCTGTCCAGCCCATTTGACACATCTTTAGGCAGGACATACCAGGGTTGGGTGGAGTTTTGCCCCTAGGATTCAGGCCATTAAATGACTACAATATTTTAGTTCCCCTAAAGGTTAAGAACCAGGCGATACCAGAACCAGAACAAAACAGGGTATGTTTGGCAATGCTTGGTTGAAAACCAGACAAGGCAGGTCAGGACTAATTTCGGGCAAGGCTTTGCGGTCGTTTTGGGCTGGGTTTGGGGCAAGGTAATATGGCCAGTAATTTGAACGCGTTGCTATCAAACGGTCCGCGACTCCGCGTTGGTTGTTTGATCAATTCCAAAATAGTAAATTTTATATTTATATTTAAAGCCTTTAAGTATTTCTACAAAATTTGTTTACAATTTAGACGAATCTATTTAAACCTATATAAAGTCAACCTAGATTTTGGAAAAAAAAACACTAGCAATTCAAGGGATTGAAGGGTATTGCGTACCAGCTGGAGAGAGATTGTAGAGCACATGAGTAAATTTGAGTGCACTATCACTGACACTTATAGTTGGGGTAAAATGATGGGGATGGGAAACATGGGCTACTTTCTGTCCCTCCGCCTTTCTCGCCGGATCACCTTTGACAACCTTTGGCCCCGTCTCCCTCGTTAACGAGGCCAGAGAAGCGCTGCATAAAATGATAATAGCTGAAATCCAGCACGGAGAAAGTTCTATCCAAAACAAGGATCAGAAATAAGTTACCTGATTGATTGTAGCTGCTGTTTCTGACGGTCCTCATCTAAGACAGTAGTGAAACCAGCACCTTGTGGAACACCAGTGATAGGAGTGGTGGGAGCTGATTTCTTCTTCTGCAGAGAATGGAGCTCGTCAATTGTTTGAGCTTTAACTGGATGCGAGCTATCATCGTGACACACATCGCACGCCTTCTTCTGCGTTTGGATCTTCGCTAGCCCACACTGCGGTGGGTTGTTGCTCGCGAAACTAAATTCTCCATTTTCAGAACCATTTTCTGCCATTTCTGAAACTGAAATACAATTTCGTGACGTAAAAAGTATGATGGGAAGGAATCAGCCCACGAGAAAGAAATTCAGCGAGGGAAGGTGAAGATGAGCTCGGTGTTACATACGCAACGGGCAAGACATAGTGCTATAAAATGGGAATTGGCTTTATGCGGCGAATAAAAAAAGATATATTACCGTGTCAGAACTGATGGCGATGATCTCTCGTAAAGATCACTTTCCATGGAAAGTTTCAGAAAGGTTGGTAAACTTGACCATGGTTTGAAATTTGGTTAACGCTACTTGTTAGCTAGCTGATGGTGTTGCGCGACTGCGTGTGGCGTAGAGCAATTTCAAATGTTATTGGGATGAGTGCACCCTGACGTCACTAGTTCGCCTTCGTGGATAATGCCCCAACTTACGCAAATCTATCCAATGTAACTTGCCTAGCGCCCTAGTCAAGCAATGGTCTTCGTCTTGAACGACCGCACTATATGCACAAATGACAAATCAGGCGCGCCCTAGCCAAGCAATGGTCTTCGTCTTGAACGACCGCACCGCACTATATGCACAAATGACAAATCAGGCAGATTCGTTTTTTGGACTTTGTTGATAATTTATAAAATCTTTGAAAAACAAAGAATTTTATTTTAAAACACTATAAAATTATATTAAAACACAAAAAATTACGTTTTTTTTTTACATTTATCGCATATTGACCATGAGTGACATAAGTTGGATTCAAACCTACACATTTAGCTTTATTAAACTATTTTACTACTTATCTACACACAACAAATTGAATATATTTTATATATATATTTATATATATATATATTCTATGTATATATATATATATATATATATATATATTCTATGTATTTATATATATTTAATATATATATATATATACACTCATATATATGTGTGTGTGTGTGTATATTAATGTGTGTGTGTGTGTGTGCGCGTTTATATCTATATATAGATATATATATTCTATGTATTTGTATATATTTAAACATGTGTGTGTCTGCATGAATGCATGCGCGCGCGCGTGTGTGTATTTGTATATTCGTGTATTTGTATTTATATATTTATGTAAAACTATATGTCAGTACATAGAATATTACTATAAGAAATAAGCAAATTAGAAACGATTAAATTTATTTTTAATTTTGTCACAATCTTCAATTAATGACCTAGATATAAATGGAATATTTTTGTATCTAAAAATCTCATTTCTAAATTTTAGAAACATAAATTACACGAACATTACTAATTTGTATAATGGAACATTTTCGTCTCTAAACATAGCGACGAAGTCAAATTCTCAGTTTTCGTTTTAAATTTGATACTAAAATAATGATGGAATAGAATTGTTAATTCCATTTCTAAATAAGATTCAAACTTTTTTTGAATATTTTTTATTTAAAAACATTTACATAACAACCACTAAAATATATAATATCAAATAACAAAAATCAAAGTTCAATAATTCACATTGCACATATATCACATTCAATAATAGGAATATTAAAAAAAGTTCAACACAACAAATTTATTTGCAAAAATATCATTAACACCATAAAAATCAGTTATAACTTATTATCAAAATGAGTATTCTCCTCCGGAAATTTGGATGGATATTCTTCAAAATAATAAAAAGAGATGAAACTCCTACCGATTTACACATAATTTTCTCTATTTTCCATATTTTCTATTGCATATCCTCCTATCTTTTCAATCTATATTCTTATGTTGTATTTCATCTTTTTTTTTCTTTGCAAATTATCTTGAATTTTTTGCAACTCCTCGCACAACCACTCATCAAAGAAATTATTATAATTGGAATGAGCATATGAAGAGCTCCAAATAGAACATGGATAAAAAATAGATGCATAGATACTAAGATCATACACTCATTATTTTTTCAGATCCACTCCAATGGCCTAAATGTAATTATGTGCAATATTAATCTTTAGAGTATTTATAGGATGATCTACAATTGGGAAGTAATATCAATCATATTTTTCATAATTTACTACGATTTTTGCAATAATTCATTCATATTGTATCCAGGCAAAATTGAAACCTACACATCAAACCATCTACATCCTATTAAAATATTAATATAAAAATGAAGTGAGTCATTACTATTTAAAGAGTCAATATATAATAAACTCATCAACATTATTAATAAAAAGAATATACTTTAATTGGAAAATTAATTGTTGTGGTTGCTAAACATTATTTGTTTTTTTACATTTTCTTCTTTAATATATTATAATATACATAAAATACTAAAAGTAGAAAATGAGAACTCACATTAATATTATTTGATCATTTGTTTATAAATAATTAATCATTCTTTTTGTGCATTCACTCGAATATCAAACATGTTTAATTTTAGAGTTATTATGAGATCCAATATAGTAGTACTGGTCTAAATACATCTTTATATTTATAACATTAAAATCATAATTAAGTAGGAAAGATAATTTTACTAAATCTATTGAATATTGGTAGGTCATCTTTGAACCTCCAATATGTTTGGAAGGTTTTGATCCTTCACTTAATTTTATGATCGACAATTTTGTTACGTCATCTTGGACAATTTCTTGAACTCCTCACTATTTCAATATTCCTACTATTTTATCCAAACTTGAAGGGGGACACTATTTGGCTTTACATTTTTACCATATTTTTTTCTTCATTTTCCAAGCTTGTCATTGTATCTGAAATAAGTAACATGTTTTTATATATCATTTACCGAGATCAACAAAATGTTATTTCATTTATATTTTTTATATAAAAAATAAAAAAAATAACAATAGACTGTGATGCATTTCTTTTCCTAGTATTTAATTAAAAAATAATTTGATATATTGGTAAATATAATAAAATTGTACTTCAAATTCTTTCCAATAAAATTCTCTCACACCTGAGGACACTTTATTCTACTTTATACCCTCCACAACTAGTTTCTCTTTAAATTCTTATTGATTATATGAAATATAGAAGGAATATAAACCTGTAAGTAATTTAATATTAGCACGTACATATACATATAAATGAAAAACATTTATTCCGTTACTATGTTTTCTTCATTTATATTATTTATCCAAAACATATTAATGCAAACATATGTTTAATACTAAATGATAATGTTGGATTAGTAACAAAATTATAGTTAAATTTTAATAAATATTACTAAATTTTAAACAAAAATATTTATTTATATTTTCATGCAAAATTATAAATTAAATTAATTACAAATGAAAAAAAAGAAAATCTAATAATGCATACATTTTTAAAATTATGTAAATTATGTACAATCTATTTTCAATAGTAAGCTAAATGAATATTTTATCATATATTTTCAAATAAATAATGGATTGTGAATATCTAGTCATTATCAATATCGCGGTAGTAATACATGTAACTCCTAAGATAAATGATAGTTAATCCATGTGTCTTATTGATGAGATGATGCTAACGTATTCTATGTACATGTAGGACAATGTGAAGAGACATTATAGGTATTGTCGTCACTAAATAAATGTTGAATTTTTCTTCCATGAACTATTAGTTGAATTCTTTTATTCCTCCTCACAGATTGAGATCATTGGCTACTTGAATTATCACCTCTCATACGTAATTCAAGTTTCATCAATATCGAAAAATAGAAAGATAATAAAATAATGTAATGAATACGACATACTAACAAGACATAATGAGAAACACATTCACATTTATATTTGTGATTTTTTTAATTCAACACCCCAATTATAACAATTACAAAATAAGAATGCAACTTAACATCGAAGCCACAAAATATATACTCATCATTGAAAATTTCAAATATATCATCTCCATTTAAATATTCATCCCTATCTGATTGTGTAATTAATTATTTCTCATTATCTTCTTCAATATGTGCATCATCAATGTCAGCCAATCAATCAATGTTTCGAGTCCATTATTTTCTACAAGATTAATTGGATGAATTTGCATGCTATTCTCATGAAATATAGATACACATGATGGTGTTATAATGACATACTTTTCAATAACTTACATAGTTAATCTAAGTTTATTTTACAAATAGCACACCAGCCATCAATATTTTTTTTATGGTTGAATAAGTAGGGTAACACACTTATTTTGCTTGCATCACAAGAATAAATGGCTCATAATAATGATAATATTTTTTATGGTGCATATCCACAAGATTATATTGATAATGATTTCAAGTACCCAAATTTTGAATAAGATCAAGCCATTCATACTTAAATAGAATTATCTTCTTAATTAGTAAAGCATGATACTCCAAGTGTAGAATTTCAATCAATAAACTATGAAAGGTTAATTTAGATGCAGTAGAGTTAGACCCCTTATTGCATACACCAATGTTCATTGCAACTTTATTTGAATCTTCTTTAAGTGTGAAATTTATATCTATTTATATAATATATGTGATACGCCTGTAAACTTCATAATGGTCCTTTTGCAAGATCTTTTATTTGTTTATTATATATATTTAATGATATAAAATGTACCTAAAAATGAAAAAAAAGTAATTCAAACTTATGTTCTATGGCACATTATTTATTAGAAGAAAAAAATGCTAAGTTAGCTAATAAATTTATCAAACCAAGTGATGAAATCTTTGTCAAGCTTGGTATCAATCATAGTATCTTCAATATGTGATTTTCTTTGTCTTAATTCTTTTGCATAACTTCTACAAAAAAATAAGATTGAAGTTATTATGAATGTTATATCACATACCATGATAAAGAAATGACAATGTAAAATGATTATAAAATTTACTCTATATAAAGTTTTACTTCCAAGTAGTTCAACAAAATATATGTGTGCATAGTATGATATTCATGATCATCTAAAAAATATCTTGATTTTGCTTTGCCATGTGATCGACCCAAATAGGTGAAAATAGAAATCATAACTTCTTTTTTTGATCCATCATTCATACCATAATAATTATTTGGTGATATTTTATAATCCAAAGTTTACACTTGTGTCCGAAAGTTGTGCACACAAAATCCCAAAGTTCTTCAATCAAGTATGTATTGAATATCGATATTTCAACTTGACTTCATTTAGAACATTGTTTTTCAATTCTTTAAGATATCTAAAAAAATTTCTAATTAGAATAATTTTACTTGTCAAATATTTTTACATTTTTAGATGACAAAATAAAAATTATATAATCTCTCAAATTGACACATCCATTTGTATAGTATAGGGTATATTACAATGGATTTATAAAGTAAGTGGATCACGAGATATTCTATGAAGTCGAAGAAGCTATGAGAAAAAATATGCTCAAGTTTGCATAAAATTAGGTGTATATCATTTTATAATTGCTCTGTGTCTCTCTTTGTTATGCCATTACATGTGAGATTCTTAAAAAAACATATATTTCAATCAAGACTTCCCCAACATTTCATGGAAGTAATTCACAAAATGTTACGAGCATTAGCCTCTACATAAAGACATGATACTCATGATTTTTCATCTCAAATAACTTATGCTTCTTCATATCAACACATCTTCCCATGTTTGATATATATCCATTAGGGAACCTAAGCTATATTAGTCATTTGCACAAAACTTTCTTTGCATCCTTGTCAAGACTATAATAAGTCACAAAAAATTTATCCATTGATTCATCCCTATGTAACTCTGTACATGAACAAAACTCTTCTAAATCCTTTTTTGATTCATCCCTAAGCTAAGTAGATGCTCAGCCCGAGGTGAGAGCCCGGCCATGATAGTATTAAAAATATTATGAAATTAGTTCTTATCAATGTACATCATATCAAAGTTATGTCTAATGAGGTTGGTTTTCCAATAAGAAAAATCTCAATAGATGCTTTGTTTCTAATTACTACAATGACATTTATTTGAAATTTGCACATAAATGCAATTAGCATTAATTTCTATAATATTTTTGAAGTCATATCTTTTAATTCTCTAATATTTTAGTACCTGACCTCAAAGGTGGTGTACCTTTTACAAATATCTAGCCTTTTCTAAATGATTTTATATTCCTCCAAAATGAATGTTCCATATGTAAGAACTTATGATGGTTATTAAACCAAGAAAATTTTCCACCTTTGCTTGAAAAAAATGCATTGGAGTTCTCCATGCAATAAGGACAAGCTAATTTTTCTATAGTACTTCATCATAACATCATTGAATATCCTAGAAAATCACTTATAGTCTACAAAAGTACTACACATATTTGGAAACTAAGCTTTCTAAATATATCATATGTTTTCACACTGAACTCCCACAATTTTTTAGCTAACAATAAAGGGTCATAGAAAAATATCCAACTTGTCTTTTTGGTTTCTCAGACCAGGCATAATAACACACCAAAACATGTGCAAATCATTCATGCATATCCATAGTGGTAAATTATATTGTGTAACAATTACCGGCCATGAAGAATATTATTTCCTTGTTTGTTCAAATGACTGAAATCTATCTATTCACAATCCTAATCTAAAATTTTGGCTTTCATCTACAAAAGATGGAAGAATATGATAAAATTATTTCTAAAATGGAGAATCTGAGCAATATCACATAATGTTTTCTTTATTAGTATGCTCTTTGTAACAACTCATATTATTAATAGTATCTGAGCAATATCACAATCCTAATCTAACATTTTGGCTTCATTGCTTTTACCATAATATATAATGTAACCATTTAATATAATAATGTATTTGACATTATTCTTTGATAACAATTCAGATAATAACTCATAAATTTCGTCAAAATATCAGACACCTTTCTAAAAAATGATGTTTTACTTTTAAATTCAACAATTTGACCACCACAGATAACTTTGAATGACCATATGAATTACTTGGCCCAACCTCTTCTTCTAATGCTTTAATTATTTCATAAAATTCTTTTGTTGATAATTTTGGGATATCATTAATAATATCTAGTTTAAAAGAAAGACCAATAACATACTTTAATATAGCTTCACATACATTGTTAGGATTGACATATTTCATTGCAACATTTGAATTAATACTTCTATTTGTATAATATTTTGTTATTTGTGGCACAACTATTTTTACATATTTATACCAAATATAATAGTATCTAACAAATTTATTTTTTTCAAGATGGAATCACATAGTGTCCACATCTTGAAAACTTTGATTTTGATATTCATAGTCATTACATGGGCATGTTATTTTCGTTCTATTTATTAATTGAGAATGTTTTTTAGTAAACTCAACAAACTCATTAGTTAGAAACTTATCTTTTAATCTTGATTTTCATCTATTCATGACTAGTTCATATAATGTTTTCTTTGCTGTTACATATAATACCAACATATATTTAATAATTAATATATAGATAATGATTTATTTGTATTAAAGTTATGGTAAATTATTTATAATATTACATTAATGTCATAAATAAGCTGTAGTCACACCCTTCTATATTGTATGTCATTTTTTTTTCATTGTGAAAAATATTAGATGGGTGTGCTCCCATGTCAAAGAGGCATCATGCATGCCTCTTCTTAAAATGAAAGTTTCCCAATTTTCTAAATTTTGTTTTTTTTTATTTCATAATGTGATAAATTTATTTCACTTTAATGGTCCATTATGCTCCACACATGCAAGAAAACAAAAAAAAAAATTAAATATAGTAATAAT
The DNA here is from genome assembly GCA_029783825.1 of Sapria himalayana. Taxonomy (NCBI): domain Eukaryota; kingdom Viridiplantae; phylum Streptophyta; class Magnoliopsida; order Malpighiales; family Rafflesiaceae; genus Sapria; species Sapria himalayana. The sequence continues at coordinate 1,710,200 of JAREIK010002205.1, forward strand.
TATAAAATAAAATATTAAATCTTAAAATAACAATTATATATTATCATTTTAAAATGAAAATAACCAAGCATTAATACAACTATATAAAACTTTGTCGGCCCAACTTGAGTAGACTAAATAAAAATTATCTTATGTATGATGTCTGTTATATTTAGGATGGGCATTCGATTGAATGATTTGATTTTAATTTTTTTTGGTTCAAATTACAGTTTAACTGGATAGATTATAAATGCAACCAAACCAAATCAATTTTTTATTGTTTTTCAATTTTAAAATTGAAATTTAATGGTTTAGCTTTCTGTTTTTTGGTTGAAACTATTTTTTAATTTTTGCTTAGGCATGAGCATTTTTATAATTTTGTTTAGGCATGGTGTCTAAAACTAAAATTTAGAAACCATGCATCTGCCTCAGGCATGGACACGACACATGAGCATGATTGAAAAAAAAATTGAAAATAAATAGCCAAGCATGATGCACAGTGCATAGGCATGGTTTCTAATTAAAAAAAAAAAATTCATTTTGGGTTTTGGTGGAAACCAACTGATTTTTTTTTTTACAACTGAACAAAATACCAAAAACCAATCTAATTTTAGTTCAGTTTTCCAAAAAAAAAATTCAAAAAACCAACCTAAACCATAAATTTCTATTCAATTCAGTTTGGATTTTCAATTTAAACTAGAAGTGCTCACTTCTAAAAGAAATAAATCAAATATATAGTTTTGGGAAAAAACCAACAAATTAATATCCTATAAAAATATTGCTCTCAACAACTTTTATGGATATGGAATAAAGAAAAATGTATACTTTTCCAACATATAATCGGTTGACACTCACATACCTATTATATCTAGAAACATATTAAAGTGCATCGAATTAAATTAATTTAAAACTATATATATATATATATATTCACATATATGTAACACTCAAATTAAAAGTGGAATGTAATAACAAATACACACACTCATACACACACAGACACATGTTATTGTGTATCTCCATGAATGATGAACGGGCTAACATGGCCAATTTTCCTAATGTGTGTGTGTGTGTGTATTACATATAAGTAAAAAACTAAAATTATGTACCTCTATTCTATGAATGATGAACAGGGTGACGCACACAGCCATGGAGGAGTACAACATCAATTAGGTTAATGGGCGATTAATATTAGTGCTTAGTTTTTCCAAAACCTAAACTGATATTTGAACAGATGAAGTATTCTTCAAAAAAATTTTATTAATATTAAATATTGATGGGATAAGCTTCCATTTCAAAAATAATAATGAAATCAAATTCCATCAAAAAATTCAACAACATCCAATAATAATGTAATAATTTTCAATTTTAAAAAAAGCGACGGAATTCAATTTTGTCACCAAATTCTGAAACAAATTTGCTATTAATTTCTAAACTAATTGAAATGGAATTCAATTTTATCATAATCTTTAGACAAGTTATTCTTTGCAATAACAAATACATGTAAAAAAGGAATTTTCCATCACTAAATACCATACAATTTTATCCTCCAACATCCTCGCATGATAATAACAATAAAAAGTTAATCCATTTCAATTTTCATCCTTAATTTTGTTTCTAATAATTTTGTTTCCATTTAATGTTAAATTATCCATGTCTTCAAATAGTGATAGATTATTATTTCGTTTCTAAATTTTGTAGCAATATTTTTTTTTCATTTCTTTTCCATTTTTAACTTTATAAACCAAAATGGACATCTTTATTTTTTATTTACATTTGGTTACCAATAGGTGAGCTAGTTTGGCCGAGTCTTTGGGGGTCACAACTCACCTATACTTTTTAAATCATGTTAAACATGGGCTAAAGAACTACTTTGCCCACTTAATGCACAAGTTGCTAGACTAACCAAATTTAACCCATCATCTAATCATGCAAACCTAGTTTGGTGAGCTTGCGACATACATGTTTTCTTTAATAAAATAACTAAAAATATCAGAAATGATGCTTAGATATATAAATAACGAAAGCAAAAATAAAAATAAAAATAAAATAACTAATATGTAAGAAAACACGATCCAACAATTTTGAAAAATTAAACACAGAAAAAAATAAAATCCAAGATACAACAATGTCAAATTGAACATAATAGCTAAAATTATATTTTAAACTAAATTATATTTTATATGATATAAAATTATAGAAATCTAAAATTAAGTACAAATACAAAAATCTGAGATTTTGTGGTGAATATTTAAGATCTCTTTAAGTTTTATTCCTTGGGTCATAGCATTAGTTTGTTGGATTTATGGCTTGATATCAACAATGTGGGTGTCTCGACTATTGGATTGAATAAAAGATTATATCTGCGACTCTCTTCAAATCTCCAAACATGGCCAAACTCAAATTTCTCATAGCACTAAATCTTGTACACAACTGAAAACAAAAGCAATACTCATACTACAAAAACATAATATACAAGTTAGATAATTAAAATAATAATTTTATAATATGCACATACAAAATGCATAAATTATAACTTTAAAGAAAATACACACTACATAATTTAAATAAATAAACCATAATATATAGTATATATTTCTATAAATTAATAATTAAACATCAAGTAATATAAGTGTAAATGACTAGCTACAAATAAAAATTTTTCCAAACTGCCACCTAACCAAGATAAAATAAAAATTTTGCCCAAAAATTAGTCCTGCACAAAGGAGATAAGAGAAACTTACTTGGTGAGAAGAATAAAAGCCACACGTTGGACAACCCCCATGAAAATAGAACACTCACCTAACACCTAAGTTTTTCTAACACTCAAAGAAAAAAAAATGCAATGCCCCAAATTGTTGTTTTTTTTTGCCTTAAGTTGGTTAGGAAGGAGGCACTCCCTTATCTAATAGGCCACCATATATGTTCTCTTTTTGGAAAATTAGAACGTGAGATTTTACCCAACAAATCTTTCCCTCTGCCCTTTGTGGAAATATACATACACGTGCATGACTTAGAAAAAATATACTTTGTCGATGATAATAATTTTGTAAGCATAACTATGATATTTTCATTCATGTGTACTTTTTTTAGTATTATAGACATTTCATCTAATATATCTCATTTTCAGTAATATTGCATATCAATGTGCTTCAACCTACTATGGAAGTTAAAGTGTTAGAGAGATGTATAGCATTATGACTATTGTATAGTACAATGTATGTATCCTATTGTATAAATAAGTCTAGAAAAAATATTTTTATCCATAAAGTTTATTTGGATAGTATACAATGAACTTAGCCTCAACACTTGATAGTGCTATGCATTTTAATAGCTTAGATTGCCATGTTACAATCACCCCCCCCCCCCCCCCCAAAGGTTATTAGATAACTTGAGGTGGATCTACGTGAATCTAATTATTGGTCATAATCAATGTTTTTGAGAAGTATTAGTTTTAACCCTCCTAAGCACAAATATAATTGAAAAGTCACTCATAAGTGTGAATTTTAACTCTTAGGATAAATTTCACTATAGCCTAGTGATATTTGCCTAGGTTTGAGAGAAAATAATTGAAAAGATCAAAATTTGTGTTATATTTGATCTAGTATAGACCAAATCATAAATAAGACTTCCAACTACCGAGGCATATGAGACACGACTCATGTCTTTCCTTTCCTCATTAATTTTGGTATTTTTCTCGATACTTAATTTAACATATTTAGCTAAGAGAGTTGAGAATTCGTTGGTTTATTTCAAAAAAAAAACTCTCAAGAACTTTATTGATGTATCATTCTTTAGATATCTAAATATGCCTAGAATGTATATCTCATATGATATTCATCCTTAAAATCTATATGACCGAGCTTAAGTATTTCATAGAAAAGAACTTTCTCAACTCCTTTGGCCAATCAATCAATGCTCTATTACGGCTAATTATTAATATGTCATCAACATACAATAAAATTATAAGTCTATCATCACCCAATTGATAATTGACAAGTACACAGTGGTCACAATATATGTACTAAAGTCATGAGACTAAAAACAAATAAAATTTTTTGCACTACTTCCTAAGAGATTGTTTTAAACTATACAACCTTTTGTTTAGTTTGTAAACAAGGTATTCCTTTCCTTCTATAATGAATCTTTCATGCTGATCTATGTAGATAGTCTCATGTAGGTTACCAAGAAGAATTATAGTTTTCATATTGAGTTGATTAATTTTTAAGTTGAAGCTAGTAACCAAAATCAGAACTACTCGAATAGAAGACATCTTCACTATGAGATAAAATATCTCATCAAAATTAATTTCATTATTTTGACTAAACCATTTAACTACTGACTAAATTTTGCATCTTAGTTGATAGTCATCATCATTGGGTTTTAGTCTAAAGACCCATCTATTTTTCAAAGCATGCTTCCCTTTCTGTGGGGATACCAGATTGTAAGTATGATTGACATGAAGAGACTCAATCTCTTCCAACATAGCCCAAAGTCATTCCTATTTATTCTCAAGAGAGATGAGTTCTTGAAAAGTCTTAGGCTTGCTTGTATCCATTAGTAATATGTAATCATGGAATCTAGGGGATACATGATTGGGCCTAGATGATCTTCTCATTTTAGAATGAGATATATCATCATGAACAACTAAGTCCTACCTAGTTATATCTAGAATATGGCTCCTCACATTTTAAAATAGGTATATACTAGGGCCCATAAAAATCTGGTATATCATATGGTTTAGAAATATCAAGTGTGTCACGAGGCTCAGAATCATCAGGTAGCTGCTTAATTCCTCCCCTTTGAGCATATTGAACTTTGGAAGGGATTGACACTATGTTTATGCAAGTAGGAATCTCTATGGAATCACTCTTCACTATACTTAGATGATTTTCATCCATAAATTAGTCCTTCAGAAAAATCATATCTTTTCTTTGAAAATATTTTTTAGTAATTAGGTCCCAAAGTTTGTACTCAAACCCTCGTGTCCATAGCCATTGATGATGCATTAATGTGTAATATTATCAAGTTTAGTTCATTCATCTTATGGGATATGAACACAGGCTTTATAGCCAAAAACTCAAAAGTAGTCATATACTCATATGAGATATTTTTTATAGTCTTAATTTTATTGGGAACATCTTCATCTAGAGCGGCAACAAGGCACATTTTGATTACATTAAAAACCATGCACATAGTTTCTCTTCAAAATTTATTAGGAATATATACATGAGAAAGTATGTACCGAATTCTCTCATTAATAGTTTGGTTCATTATTTCAATGATACCATTTAATTGTGTTATATTGCTAGTATCTTTTCATGAATAATACTATAGGAAATAAAATAGCTTTCAAACATATCTTGATATTCTCACTTATTATTTTCAGAATAAATGTAGATCAATTTATTGCTGGTCTATTGCTCAACTATAGCATGAAAATCATGAAATACTAGTAAGACATAAACTTTCATTTTTAGTATATATGCCCACACTTATATAGTGATCATTGTAAAATGTGACAAAGTAAAAGACCATTCCAAGTATTCTATTCTGCTTGGAGCAGACATCAGCATGAATAAGATTGAGAATATTTGATCTCTTCCTAGGTGGATTAGAGTGGAAAGATGCTCAATGACTTTTTCTAGACATGCATTTCTTAAGCTCATAAAAAAATACTATTCAAATAGCAAGATAATCTTTCTAGTTAAAAGCTGAAGGTCATTCTCACATGATCAAGTCTCCTATTCCATAGACAAATATTGCTCTAATGATGAATACTATTTACCTGAACTCCAAACACTTTTACTTGAGAGTAGCATATAAAGAGTTGTCCTTCTTATCTCTATCAATGACTAATGTACCCTTGACTAGTTTATACTAGTCATCATCAAAATGAATGACAATTTCCATGTCATCTAGCATGCCAATAGATATTAAGTTCAAAAGAATATCCATTATGTGCTAGACATCTCTAAGCATCAAATGATACCCTATCTACATCTATAGACAAAAATGACTTTCATTCCTAAAATTTATAATGTCCCACTATATCTTATCTCTAGACATCTCTAAGCTCTCATTCTTGAGTCAATAATTCAATCACCCTTCTAAGATATTATATTTATAGAATTATCATTACTAACTAATATCAAGTTACTTTCTAAGTTGACAGTGACCTCTCTCTTATATCAAGTTACTTTCTAAGTTGACAATGGACTCTCCCTTATATTCATCCCCTCTCATGCACCTTTGCTATTGTCTTTTCTAAGAATAACATTTTATTTTTATGTCCCTTCTTGTTATAGTGGTAATACTTGAGTGATTTTCAACTATGTGACTTACCTCTAAAAAAATGAGTTCATCTATCAAGATAATTTCCTTGTGGTGTTCCTATCACATCTCTCAAAAAAAACCATAACAGACTCATTCCTTTTCATCTCTCCTTTCTTCTTTAGACAATATGTTTTTTGAGACAACATGTATTGAGATAACACCTTTAGGTCATGACATATTCAAAGAAACCATACAATTATCTAAACTATTTAGAAGTGAGCCTAGTATTAGACAATCTAATATATCATCTTCAACAACATTATCTAGATGAAATTATATTCATCAAGCCTTGAAAGATGTTTATGTGCACTGACATAAAACTATCATCTTTAAACTTTATGTTTACTAGATGTCTAATGATCAATATTTTATTTCTAATTATATATATTTTGAACATAAACTATAGCTTCACCCTTAGCTTATCTACCTTCATTTCATTTCCAAAATGTTGATAAGTATCACTACTTATCCATTTCCAAATTGTAGAGGTAGCTTTAAAGTTCAATCCTTCTTATTCTTCTTCTCTTAGTTTTTCATGATTCACATTCTTTCTCACAAGGTCATATAACTATTTGACTATAGCATAGTCACGTATTCTATTTTTTCAAATTGAGTAATTGGTCATAGTTAACTTTCATTTACACAACACGATCATTCATTATATAAAAAAGTCATATAGACCATAAACAAGCAACATGAACAAAAATTTTCTGAAATATGTCCAAAATCATTATATTGATATCATTATAATTAGATATCAATATCATGACAACCTTGCTATGATACTAGTTGTTGGGGGTAGGATGTTTGGATTATGATTAATTCGAAACTAATTATTTGAAATAATACTTGGTTATATAAATAGTAGAAACAAAAAAAAAAACCCAAAATGTGAGAAAACTCAATTCAACAATTTTGAAAAATTCAATAAAGTAAAAATAAAGCTCAAGATACAACAATGTCATTATTACCTGAAGAAAAATACAAAAACTCCTTAGTAACACCCAAAGAAAAATAAAATAAAATGTGCTAAACTATTCTTATTATTTTGTTTTAAGTAGGTTTGGATGAGATACTCCCACATTTGAGAGGGCACCATGCATGCCCTCTTTTAAAAATAAAAATGTTTCTATTTTTCACAATTATTTATATATTTCTTTTATGAAAAATTAGAATGTAAAATTTTGTCCAAAGTTAGAGGTGTCAACTGGGCATAGTTTGATGCGTGCCATAGTTCAGAACCATGTATGGACATGCCGTGGAATGGCCAATAGCACAATTCAAGTTGTGTTGGGCCAATTTTTTGGCATAGAGGTGTGACACATAACATGACCCAGCATGACAACCCATTCAGGCTGGTTTTGGCCCAACTAGCCCATGACACATTCTAGGCTAGCTTAGAATGAACTGAGCTTGCCTGGATAGGCTTGATGTAGTTTGGCATGACCTATCATGAGTCATGACTCAGTACGACACAACACAACCCACCCAAAATGTGTGCCAATGGGTTGTGTTGGGCTACATATTTTTAGAGTTATGCCCATCATAACATGGTGATCTAGATAGGCCAAAAAATGGTTCATTTGATACCTTTATCCCATTTTCTTAGTTTATCGTACTCCACACTTTCAAAATAAAAAATAAAAAAGACATATCTATCCAACTCTGGAAGACCCACCATATATATATATATTTCAAAACATAAATTTTACTTATATATTTTAAAATTTCATGATTAAGAGTAATACAGATGAAACAATTTTAATGGGTGGATATATGCCTTACTAAATGTAATTACATTTAGTTAACAATAGGTTAGCTAGCTCGGCCAAGTCGTGGGAAGTCACAACTCATATAAACTTTGTGATAAAGATATTTATCACAAAAATGTGATAGACATGTTTTATTTAATTATGTTTCTTTGGTCTTTTCAAATTTATTTTTATAATTTATAACTATTACCTCATTTTATTTATATTTAATGAAAGAGTTGACTCTGGTAAACGAGTTAGGCTTGAGAAATTGAATTGTCATATGCCATTTGGTGAATATTATAATATGGGACTATAACAAGTGATAGATATATTTTTAAAATAATTTTATTTGCCAATCAAAAAAACATGAATTATGTGGTGATGCCTTTGTCGAGGTATACCTGAAGTGAATTTTATAAATAAATATTTTTTTTTATTTTAAAAAAATTTTCGGTAGGTTTTTGAGAATTTACTTCTTAGACAAGTTTACTGGTTAAAGCTGAAATTCAACAACAAAATCTAGGTCATCATATATGAAATTGTATGTGTTTGTGTGTGAAAATACAATCATAAAAAGTAATAAAACCAACTCTATAGTGCAAAAACAAAACATATACACACATGCCCTCACTTAAACGAATATCAAAATTTTAACAGAAAGATCAAGCACACTTAAATTTCATTACTCAATATTAACTCACACAATACAAAAAATATACAAATACTCAAGTAAAACTATGTTATGCACAAAAATCATCAGTATTCTATAATATATGATTTATAGAAAAAATTAATCCAAAGCATAAAACATATAAGATATTTTATATGGCATGCATTGCATTGTATAGCATAAATATGAATGAAGTAAGAAGAACTTCAATCCTAGCTATTTCAATTGAAATCCACCTATTTTTTTCTCAATAGAAAGCACATCTAAATGATATCAAAGCAAGAGAAATAGATAGAGTGTTCCCCTCTTTATTTTTTCATTTTAAATAATAATCTAGAGAATGGGAAGTTGTAGCAAGGAACAACTCACTTTCTATATCCTATTTCCACTTCTTTTCCACACGTGGTTACAACATTGAGATACCAACAAGCAAACCTACACATGTTTTTTTGTTTAAAATTTTTTAATATCTTCTAGAGAAGACCTAGTATGTAGAAAATAAAAATGAAACAAAAACCTACAACTAAGAATAAAATTGCATATCACATTTTTTTTTTGGATCTTAATGAAACCAAACTAAAAGATTGAAAAACTAACAAAACCAATTGCTGTATATGTAATTTGTTTTTACTTAATAATCTGTTTTAATAGTTTCATGTAAGTGCAGGAAAGGAAATATTAAAAGCCCGGGGATGCAGCAGTAGCACAATAACGTAGGTCCCGCTATCCCGTCAGTGGGTCGAAATTTTTGGAGTAGAGCCTGGTCCGTTCCATGATCCGACTCGCTTCGGTTAAATGAACCGGATGTTTATTTTTGTATAAAATGATTTGTATTTTTTTTTCGGGTGGCTATTTTTGACCCGATTGAACTGTTTATCTTCGTTCTCCTCTCTCTCTGCGCGATTTCGCGACTGCCGAATGCTGCATACTGTAAGACGCTCCATTTCTTGGTTTTAATCTGTAACACATAAGCATTTTCTGGTGGAGGTAGCTAGTCGTACTGAGCAATTAGCGAACCACGTTATTTCTGTGTTGATTTCTCGTTTTGATTCTATCGTGAATGCTTGTGGATTGGGATATATATATATATTGCTTGTTTCTGTGTTTTCTGTTATTTTCTGTTCTTAATTTCACTACCCGTGGAAGCGCGATTGCCCAACACTAATAATGAACAAACAAGCCTACTTACTTTTTTCTTTAGTCAAGGGTTTCATGAACATGTTGGTAATGTTCTTATTCACGAGTACTTTCTTGAGTATGATTAATACTTCATCAAGGACATCACGAATCTAACAATATCTTGCATAATATGGTTTGACAAATAGTGAAAAGTAGATCTCTTAGAAAGAAGAAACAATGTATGTTCGTCACATTAAATGATGAGTTTTTGCTATGAATCAAATATGATTTGCAAGCTTTGGTTGTAGTAAATAAATTGAGCCTTAGTATTAAGTATTATAATGATTTTGGATAAAAAGGATACAACTCCACTTCATGGTATTCCCAAAGGACTTCCCAAGTGGATGACTTATTTGTTAACATTTTTTAATATTCTAGGATATGAATATGATATTATTCATATTTTATATCTTTCAATAAGTATAAAATAATATAATTCAATACATGAAAGAGATTGGATGATATTTATGTTAGGTTCTTACTTTGAGCATGATAATCTCTAGGTAGCAAAATGAATTAAAATTTTGTTCTCACCCTTGAATAAACCATGGATCTCCAAAATTGAGATTATAGATTGATATTGTAAAATAAAAATATTTTTATTTTTGTAGTAATGTCTCATTTGTTTAGTATTTGTAACTAATACTTGTGTCTCAATCTAAGCACGCATCCAATTGTGATTAATACGAAGTTAGAAATAAAAATATTCAATGAAGTGATCTTAGAGACAAGTCGGTGCTATCTAAACTTGGATCATAACAATAGAGAATGATTAAAGAAAATCTTATTGTCTCCTTCACATAATTTTTTTTTTAAAAATCTTATATCTCACAAAATATTCATAAGAGCAAGGTATATAAGAAAAAAAATCTTTCTATACTATTTAAAGCTCTTAGATTCATATAAAAATCTTATTTAAATCTTTTGCCATATGTTATAGAAAGTGGAAGACTAATTCTCTATTTTATTTTTCAATTATCTAGTTTTAATGAATATAGATACAATTATGTAATTTGCAAAGGAACCTATCAACCTTAGTCATTCTTTATAAGGAGAGTGGGCTTTACATGTCTCCCACTTTCTTCTACATAAGAGAACTGATAATATCAAGTACCAGTTCAATGAATCTTGACTTGGTTTTATTTTAACTTACTTTATCATATTTAAACACATAGTCATGCCACATTAGATGAGGGTGAGAAAAGATCAAAATGAATTTCTTTTATGGGTGGGGCAACCATATGCATCTCATGCTAATGAGGTTTGATTCTCAAGGACCTCAAGCCCAATGGCAGTGTCAAGCAAATTCTCAAAGACAAGAAGATCTAACATCTTTTTTTTTTCAAGTAGAATAATTTTTTGAGCTTCATTTGGTCATCCTAAGTTGACCTTCAATGATCATAGGAAATCATGCTCAACAAAAAAGATATAGAAAACCACAATAAACAAACAATCTTTTGTTTTCATACCACTTGTTGGCATCAATTACTCTAATACCACTAGTTTGGGATGTCTTTGTTGAGGTTCAACAAAAGCTAATATTATATATAAATATGTTCTATTTTAAATTAATTTTAAGTGGATTTTTAAAAATTTAATAGTTAATACTTTAAATAGTCAAAGTTGAAAATCTACAATAAAATCTATGCCAACATATGGAAAATTGTGTATATGTGAAAATAAAACCATAGTGATATTGCTATAAAATATGCACTACAAAAACAATTCACTCAAACCCACATAAATACATATTGAAATTCCAATAGAAAGATCAGCCACACTTAAATTGAATGTTCTAAACAAAGTAATGGACAAAGAAGAAATTCTTTAGGTGTTTCAATACTCATTCACACATTGCACATGATACGCAAGTACCCACATAGGAAACTATGTTTTGCATCAAAATCATAGGAATTATAGAATAAATGATGTATATAAAATTTTAATCTAGAGCATAAAATAAGTAAATTATTTTCCCATGCATGTGTGTATCGTGTAGCATATAAGTATAAATTAAGACAGATAAATTCCAATCCAAGATAATGATGTTGAGACCTACCATTTTCTTTAGTACTATACATATTGTGTTTGGCATGACTGGAGGTGTTTGAGGCAACCCATTACAACACATTGGTATGATGGCTAACTAGGTATGTGTTAGGAAATCTAGGCTGGGTCATTATTCGGAACTCTATGTATCTATATTTTTGGGTCATTTGGCTTGTAATTATTGATTTATTTACACATATTTGAGCTTGAAATGGAATGATTTTACTAAATAATAGTCTTGAAAAAACGTAATGAATATTAGTGAAATCAGACATATTTTGGGTAAAATTATTAGAGTTGGGGAGTAATTATTTAAAAAGGAGAAAAGTAATAGAGCATCATGATATTTCTCATGTCATGACTTTTTTACACTCCTCACAAACATATGAATAGCTGTGATATCCTTTCTTTGTCATAATTCTACAAAACAAGTCATACTAATCTTATATGTCACTACACTATTATTAAGTTATCATAGTCTTTTCATAGTGCACCACTATCTTCATAACTATGATATTTTTTTAGAGTCACAACCGTAATATCTCAAAAACACAATGAAAACCACAACCTTATTTTCACATCATGATATTCAAGTACCCCAAAGATATAAGAAGTCAAGATATTTTGTAACACTGTAACTTAATCAATAAAAAGCTAAAATACCAAGCAAATCTTTTTAAAACAATATTTTCACCATGATTTTACACTCCAAAGAGCATTTACTCAATTTATGGCATTTCCAATAGCCATGATTTTGTGCTTTAGAGAGATAATGTTACAAATATGGTCATTCTCAACTTCATGATATTGTATTTTAGGTATAAATACAAATGTCATGACTATTATTTGAACTATGACTCTATATTCTATAGAGAAAATATTTTAGTCACAATATTCTAGTTGCCACGAAATTGTGCTCTAAAGAGAAGTTACTTATGTCATGATATTTATTTTAGTCACAACTTTTGTACTCTAGAGAAGAATTAATGAGATTATAAAGTCATTGCCTCAAACCATTATTATGATTTCTAGCTTAAATAATAACATAGCATTCTGATGTATAAAAGCACCATTTAGAAGATTTCAAGAAAAGGAGGAAAAAAATTGAATATAGAGGATATTAGATTTCAAACCAAGAGCATATAAACTACATAGGAAACATAACTTCTTATCCCCAATTAGGGGCAAATCTAAGGTAAATACAAGTAATAATTATTTAGGATTAAGTTTTGAGACTTTGATCATCACCAGGATTGTCACTGGTAATCCTCAATTCCATAAGATGCCACTCCAACTATCTTATATGAATTCTTTTCCAATGTAATATTAAATTGGGATCTATGGTTAATTTTATATATTTGTATTATGATGATGTAATATTATAATATTTATGTATATGATAATATTATAGTTTGGATATTAGCAGATATGAATATAAATTAGAACTAAAATTTAGAATTTTTATAGTATCATAGGTTTATGCATATTGGTCATCATAGATGGTGACAAATAATTGATGGGGCACACTATTGGTATAATAAGAAGAAAATGACAATCCTTTTAATCTTAACTTGCGAGATAAACTTATGTGTGAAATCTTGAGATTGAGATCTGTTTTATTCATTTGTACATAAAACTTAAGTAGTCAAAGACATACATATATTTATGATCAATCCATTATACATATTCGAGAATAAATGACTTTTGAGTGTTGTAGGGGTTATATAACATATAGGACCTTGGGGTTTCATAATAGTATCAGAATTATATATTGGTCATGGTAGATGATGATAGATATGTCATGAGATACATACAAGTTGAGGTGTCTCATATGGTGGTGATATTCATGCAAATCATTTTCTCTTTTATGATTTATATATGTCAGAATCATAGAAATATATATGTTAATTATCATGAGTATGATATTTATGTAGTCAAAATTACAAACATATTTATTACCATATCATTTCACATTTTTTTAGATATTAGTAATTATAGAATAAAAATTGATAGATTGACATGCATTTATTATTTTGTTTATATATATATTTGAGTATTTATAAGTAATATTCCACTTAATATTTATTTTGAGAGAATTTGATAAATATTAATAAAATCATAATTATTTTGGGCAAAATTTGTAGATTTGGTGGATTGAAGGCTTGGAGGGGAGAGAAGCAATTGAAAGTCATAAAATTTTGTTGTCTTCACTTGAGTATACATTTAATGATCTTAATAAGTAGTTGTGACATCTTTTCTTGCAAGTAACCCTACACCACTATTTATGGTAAGCTTTGTACATCATCACTTTACTATTGAGTTAACATAATCATCTCATGATGTAATATAATATTCATAGCTATACTATTTTTTTGGAGTCATAGTCATACTATCTCTAAAACACTTTTATAGCCAAGATGTTATTTTTATATCGTGACAATCAAGTACTCTACTAGTAAAATCAGTCATGATAATTTATAGTACACGAATTATTCAATACAAAGCCAAAATACCAAGTATTTAAAGTCATGATAATATTTTTTACCATGACTTTTCATTTTTGAGAGTACTTACTCAAGTCATGATTTTTTCAATGCCATGACTTTGTGCTTGTGTAAGAAAATACCAAAACTATGATCATTCCTAGTATCATATCTTTGAGTTACATAGAGTATATGTATCAGTTATGATCATTCCTAGTACTATCACATTTTGCTCAAGAAAGAAAAGTTAAAATTGTGGCTATGCCTATCACAATGACTTTATATTCTAGATAGAGTTTGTCTCACTCGTTACCTACTTAGTGTCACTGCATCATGCTCTAGAGAGGAGTTGCATGAGTCATGTTATAAATTGTTATAGTAACTTTAGTACTTTAGAGAAGTTTTGATGATAATAAAGTCATGACATCAATCTAATGCTATGACTTATAGCTTAAAGTATTATGTGGATCTCTGAAGTATAAAAGTAATACTTAAAGAAATTCACAAAAAGAGGAGTGAGGAATTAAATTTTGAGCCAGGAGCATGAAAAAATCCTTGGTGATATAATTCCAATCCCCAATTACATTTTAGCTAAGGAAAATATAAGTAATCATTATTTTAGTTTAGGTTTTGAGACTTATATCATCATTTGGATTTTAATTGACAACCCATGATTCTATGAGATAAGTCTCAAAATATCTTACATGAATTCATCCTTAATTTTAGGCTAACTTAAGATTAAGGGTTAATTTTATGTACTTGTGTAATTATGATGTGAGTTTATAAAGTTATATTTGTGGTAATATTATGATCTTATAGTTGATGGATATGAATATTAATTAGAACTAAATTTTAGAACTTTTACCCTATCTTAGGTTTATGTGTGTCATCCATGATGGATAGTAATAGGTAAGTCAATAGACATACTCATATAGTATGATAAGAAGGAAATAATAGCTCTTTAAATCTTAATTTGTGAGATAAACTTATATATGAAAATCTAAAATTTTTATAAGTTTAATCATTGTGAGTATAATACTTAATGTTTAATACTTCATGCATCAACTTTTGTTTGGGTGGTTGGAGTATATTTATTAGTATGATTGTACTTATTTGTGCTTTTCTTAGATAGATTTTACTAAATTTATGTTTTGAGTGATTTTGATAAATATTAGTAAAATCATAACTATTTTGGGAGAAAATTAGTAGACTTAGTGGAGAGAATGCTTGTAGAGAAGATAGAAGTGATGAAAAGGCATGATATTTTCTATATCATGACTTATGCACACCTTCCATTATCTTACTAAATAGTTATGACATCTTTTCTTGGCCTTAACTCTACAAAACTAATCATAGTAATCTTTGTGTACATTGACTTTACCACTAAGTTGATACAATCTTTTCACAATGAAATAGGGTATAACAATTTCTGTTTGGATTTGCATTTGCACTATCTCTAAAAATTATAATAGACACGATATCATTTTCATGTTGTAATAGGTAAATACCCTACTAGTATAATTAATCATGACAAATTCTAATGCCATGACTATTCATTATAAAGCCAAAATACCAAATATTTAAAGTCATAACATTAATTTCTACCATGGAATTTATTCCAAAGAATATTTGCTATGGTCACAACCTTTTCCAATACCATGACTTTATGTTCCAAAAAAAAAAAACTAATGTCATGGTTATTTCTAGTATCATAACTATTTGTTAAAAAGAGTAAATGCATTATTCATGATCATTCTCACTGCATGATATTATTCTCTAGTAGAAAGTTACTTGAGTCATGGTATCCATTGCTATCAAAACTTTTGTACTCGAAAGAATATCTAATATGACATAGAAGTCATGACCTCAAGATAGCCTCATGACTTCCAATTGAAAGCATCACATAGAATCTCCATAGTATTTAATTAACACTTAAAAAAAGGAATGGTATGAATGGATTTCAAGCCAAGAGTAAGAACAAACTATAAGTAATGTGATTCCAACCCCTAATTAGAAGTAAATCCAAGGTGAACATTAGAAATACTCAATTGAGTTTAGGTTTTGATATGTAGAACATGGACAATGCATTGGGAATTCTTGATTCCATGCGATACCTCTAAAAACATCTCATACAAAATCTTCACTAATGTTAGGCTAAATTGAGATCTAAATTTTAGTTATGTACTTGTATATGATGCAAATGTAATTTTACATAGTCGATGCTTGTGTTAATTTTGTGGTTTGGATATGGACATGAAATAAAATTAAAATTTATGATTTTCACTATATCATAGGTTTATGTGTATCAGCAATGAAAGATAGTGACAAGCATGTAATATAAAACATACTCACATGGAATAGTGAGAAAGAAGTGACAACCCTTCTAACCTTAATGCATGAGATAAATCTATATGTGAAAACTTGAGATTGAGGTAAGTTTAATAATTACAAGTATGACACTTATGAAATTAAATGAACATACTTATGACCAATCCATTGTGCATATTCTAGAAGAACTGATATTGAGAGATATGAGGGTTAAAAAGAACATATAACCTAATTAAGTATTTCATCATAGTATGAGAGTCATATTGGTCATGATATATAATAATATTTAATTCAAAGGGCACATGCAAGAAGAGATGATCCATATGGTGGTAATAGCTTTATGAGTCAATTTCTCTTGTATGGTTTCTATGGGTAGTATTCATGAGAATACATATGTTAATTTCCACAAGTATGATACTTACGAAGCTAAAAGTAGAAATATATTTATTATCATATCTTATATTTTTAAAACATTAGAAGTCAAATAATTAAAGTGTATCTTTGATAAAATCATTAAGGGCAATTAATTATTTTCCTAAAAGAGTAGATATGTGAATAACACATGAACATAATAATATGTTTTTTTGCTGATAAAATACCAACGAGACAACTATAAAGGGATCATCCTTGGTAGTGATAGTCTAAGTATGATAGCTACCTTGTATCGAAAAAGTGCACTAAAGCATATTCATACTAATATACCATTCATTCAATAATCAAACATAACATTTAAAAACACTAAAAAATATTATCACATACAAGGAAATCAGCATATCCTAAAGTCTAAGTTTTTTCTTGAAATCTCAAGTTTATCGACTCAACTCGAGGAGTAGTTAATTCACTATTGATTGCCCAAACTACCAATACAATTCCTATGGATAGATATCTAAACTTACATGTCAATTTTACTACTTTTATAACTCATATGCTTATGGAGCTATGTTGTTTGAGAGATAATTTCTTAACAAAGTTTTGGGATCCTATCAATCATAAAGAAAATTTGGTACCTTCATAATGTCACAATAAGTTTTTGATACTATTACCTAGGAATAATTGTTTGATATTAGTTTGATTATTTAACTTGATTTGAAATTATTTTCTTTACAAAAGAATATTTTTATTTCTAGTTGTTTGGACACATTTATTGTTTAGTATTTGTATCTTCATTGTTTGTTTTCGTTTTTTCTTTTCATTTGTTTTGTATCCAACACACTTACATGAGCAGAAATTCTAGGTCTGATGTTTGAGTTAATACCTCTTAACCTAGAAAAGTTGAGAGAGAATTATGAGAGACTACTAAAATAGAGAGTTCAGAGAGATCAATGAGATGATGTGCTCCAACCAAATCTATCAAATGGACGAAACCAACTCACTACAAAACAAACAATACTATTTCAGGCCAAAAAGTGACTTTAATATTTACTATTATCCTTATCTTGAAAGTCATGAAAGTCTGATTTTTGAGAATCTAGAATAAGAACCACAACATGGTGGTCCATTATTGACAAATAAGGCATCATTTAAAAGAAAAATTGTTACTTTACTAATAAGGACAGAAATAATTAAGTAGAAGAAGATTTGATGAGGCAAATGGAAATGAGACTTGAAAATTTTGGCTTGACTATGCAAAAAGAACGCATGAAACCTACAAAGATCATGAATAACTTGACTAAATCAAAAAGAATGAAGATGTAATAGAATATAAAGGAGCCATGACATTGATCATACATAAGCCACATGAAGTAGACATAATTTTTTTCAATATCATGGCTCAAATAGAGTAAGAAACACAAGAAAAGTCATGATATCTTTCAAAGTCATGAAAAAAGGAAGAAAAAGTCATGATAATTTTTAAGGTTGTAATTTTATTGAAATATATGAAACAAAAGAATGTCATAGTATTAAATAAAGCCATGGAATTAGAAATGATTTATCCAAAAGAAAAGAAGACAAAGGATAGCCAACTTTTGAAGATGATATTTTGGAAATATATTGGCCTAGGAAAGAAAGGAATGGTGACTATCTTTTACTCAGCAACATTATTTGATACTCATATGGTGGTGATAACCCTTTGAGTCATTTTCTCTTGTATTCATATGTGAGATTCATGAGAAGATATATATTAATTATCACGAGTATGCCACTTATGAAGCCAAAAGCATAAATATTTTTGGTACCACATTATTTCATTTGTTTTAAATATTAAACATTAGAAAATAGAATTACATACTCAAAGAAAATATCAAAGATAGTTAAGACATTGCCTAAAAGGAGGAGTAGTATGAATAACCCATGAACAAATTAATTTTTACTTTCAGGGATAAAATAATAAGGATATAACTTCCGAGGAGATCATCCTTGGTAGTGACAGTAAAATAATGATAGTCACCTTATTTTTTGAAAGGAATAATAATATTTTCATACTCATCTACCATTTATCTAATAGACAAACATGACATTGTGCAAAAGATCATACACAAGGAAGTGAGCCAAACATAGAATTTATGCATCTTTCTAAAAACCTAAGTCTATCTACTCAACTCGAGTAGTAGTTAGAAGACTGATTAATCAAACTATATATACAAAATCTATGAGATTGATATTTGAACTTAAGTCTCATTTACTACTTATATGACATATATACTTGAGTAACTATATTGGACAAGAGATAATTGATCAACGAGTTTTTGTGACTATATCACAAATGAGATGTTTTGGAACCATAACAAAGTCATAATAAGAAGTTGTTGGCACCATTATCAAGTTTTATTAGGTTGTTTAGTAAACTTGAGTTGACATAACTATTTTTACAAAAGGATAGTTCTATTTCTAATTCTTTGGATACAATTATTACTTAGTATTTATATTGCATTAATGTTTTGTTTTTCTTTGTTTTTGTTTTTATTTTGTTATATCATCAGTATATAAGTAAAAACTTTGAGATTGAGTTAATACTCATGGACCTAGAAATTGAAAGAACCATGATAGAACTTTTGAGAGATAGAGGTTAGAGATAGCATATGAAATAAACTAGTAGCAATAGAGACCATCAAGATGTGTAAGATAAGTTGTCCAACAACTCAATGCTCACTATATCTTGGGTGATTATTAGTAATTGAATATGATTGATAGTTGCTTTTAAATTTTAATGAAAACTATGGAAGTAAAATATTTTAAGGTGGAGCCAAATTTTATAGCTACGCTATAACAACATAATTGGAAGAATTTTAGAAGATATGGATCGCCATGTTGTAACTTTCTTAGAGTTATGCAATATGGTAAAGTTGGATGAAGTTAGCCTTGATACTTCAAGATTATGACTATTTTTTTTTCTCTGAGAGGCAAAGCCCAAAGCTAATTCTAGAACTTATCTAAAGGTTCAATTGAGAATTAGGATGCACTTATGAAAGACTTTCTAACAAAGTTCTTCCCACCAAAATAGTAAATCAATTAAGTATGAGAGATATTTGTATTTCACAACAACATGATATAATAAATTTTTATCCCAAATATCAAGAGGAGGAACCCAACATCTTATTAAAAAATGATACATATTCCAACCCAATAACAATGTCCCTATACACTACCATCCAAACTTAAGAATTCTGAAATCATGAGAACTTATCATATGAGGCTTATGAAAATGAGTACCAAAATATGGTAGAATTACAAAATAATTGTGGAATAACTTAATAAATTATCGAATATAATGAGCCTCAAGCTCAAATTACAATCGCCTAAATGGAATAGAAAACTCATCATTTGAAGATAATATACTTTCTTTGTGCTCATGGAGTCAAAGTAAAAAAATGATATGCAAGAGAACTGAAAAGAATTGATTGAGAAGAGGCTAGAACACACAAATACAACAATAAAAATTATTGAGAATCAACTTGGAAAACTAGCTATATTGATGAATTAGAAGAGCATGAAAAGATTATCAAGCAATACCAAAAAAAATCTAAAGAAGTGTATATACATTACATATATAAGTGACAAAGAATTAGAATAGCAACAAGCAAACGACAAAGAAAAAAGAAAAACTATAGTTGAGGAGGAAGCTAAGACAAAATAAGTCATGATTTTTTCTAAAGTCATAAAATTACCCATTATCGTGGCTCCTGATGCCATGATATTTTCCAAAATCATGATATCCATAAAATTCACTATCCAATTCATGCCTCCAATCATAACAATTGAA
Organism: Sapria himalayana; assembly: GCA_029783825.1. NCBI lineage: Eukaryota > Viridiplantae > Streptophyta > Magnoliopsida > Malpighiales > Rafflesiaceae > Sapria > Sapria himalayana. The sequence continues at coordinate 1,731,179 of JAREIK010002205.1, forward strand.
GAAATTGAGAGATGGGTAGAGATATAGTTTTCCAAAAGCAATGATCACAATGATGTGCAAGAGAAAAACTATGTAAATAGTAAACATCTCTTACACAACCTTCCTTTTCCATAGTATTTTAGAAGAGGAAAGCAAGATGAATAATTTGAAAAATTTCTCAATATCTTTTAGGAGTTAGAAGTAAATATTTTATTTGCTAAAGCCTTATCTTAGATGTTGAATTACATGAAGTCAATGAAAGATATAATTAGTAGCAAGAGAAAGTTGGAGAACTATGGAATGATGAATAAGACTAAGGGGTGTGGTTTTATTATCTAATTAAACTCCTAAGAATGTTGAAGGATCTAAGAAGTTTTATGATTCCATGTATTATTAGGAAGCACATTTTTTGGAAGACATAATATGACTTGTGAAGAACTATTAATTTGATATCATTGTTCATAGTATAAAGGAAGACCCTGGGCAGGATTACATTAACCATTCTTTCATTCTACATGGATAATCATTCAATCAAATTTTCAAAGGCCATTACTAAATATATGTTGGTGAAGAAGTAATTTTTTTTCCCACATATTTTGTTGTACTAGATATGGATGAGGACCAATTTCCTCAATCGATCTTGTGACAATCATTCTTAGCCATTAGAAAATTATTGATCAATGTCAAGAAGATGAAATTAACCTCTACAAAAGCATATAGAATCTAGATGATAATGAGTAAGATTGATGAAGAATAGATAGTTTTTGATGCATAAACAAGAGATTAATTATAGAATTTAGGTGAAAAAACTTGGTAGAAGATTATTTCCACAAATGAAATAGAGAAGATGTATTAGATGAACTTTGGATTAAATAAAATAGTAGAAGTGATAATGAAGAAGAATACTACAATGAAGTTGAGACATTCTTCTAAGTTGTGACTTAGATGAATCTTCTACAAAATGATGAAATTCTCAATTTAACAACACAAAGAAATTATTGAGGTGTTTTTTGAGATTATAGAAGAATTATAAGCAAAAAAAAATTACATAGTTGATGGTTGATTTACTATAAGATAGAGACAAAATAGAAACAATAATAATGAAATATTCAAAGGCAAATAAAGAGGAAATAGTTGTAACAAAGTTATAACTTCTAAGAAGCCACAAATTTATATACTAGATCAATGAAGAAAGTCATGGATGAAGATGAATATAACAATGGAGGAACATAGCTAGAAGAGAAGGTCATGCTTTTTCCAAAGTCATGAAAAATGAGATCTTTAGATCAATTCCATGTACAACAACTTCACAAAAAGTTGCAACATAATCAAAGGATATCATGGGCAATAATATTGTGACTTTTTTAAAAGTCATCACATCCTTGGAAGAAAACCCTAAAGGAGATGCCCTGAAGGATGACTTGATATTAGAGGAGCAATCAAGATGCACATAAAAGAGAAAGACTACATAGAGAAGCTTACTTGGACTACTAAAATCATAGTCCACATTGGAGATCCGATGAAGGTTTAGCTATGGATATTAAATGTAACAATGCTTGAGAGTCAACTTAATTTGTTGACTCTCAAGATTTAAGATTTTTTGCATAGTTTGTTGAATAAACTCGTGACACCCACTTACTCATATTCAAAATAAATAATTTCAAGATTTAAGATTTCATTTCTAAAATAAAACTATCCACTATGACATTCACACACAATCATGATAATCCATAATATTGTTGTACTAAATTTTTCCTGGTTGTATTGATCTTTATGATATTTTTCAAAGATGGAAGAAGATTCATTAGTTGAGGAAGAATAATATTTTTAGTGTGTAAGTTTGTTCACACTCCATGTACTAGTCTTTTGGGTGATTTGGCAGATATTTATTATTTGTTAATATATTTGAGCATTTATTGAAGAGATTTCACAAAATATCAATTTTGTAAGAATTTGATGAATTTTTAGTGAAATCAAAGTTATTTTAGGTGAAATTGATAGACTTGGTGAAACAAAGGCTTATAGGGGAGATAAGTGATGGATAGTCATCATATTTCCTATATCACCACTTATGTACACCTTCTAGGATATTAAAAAGTAGTTATGATATCTTTTCTTAGTCATAACTCTACAAAACTAGTAATAACAATCTTTGTATGCATTTGATGTTTAAACTATCAAATATTCTTAAGTATTTTAGTAATTTTTGATGATGTGTAAGCATGAGAAGAATATATTTTTGGATTGATTTTATAATTTTAGAGTTTTGAAAAATTTTAATGAATAATTATGAAATCGTGAGTTTTTTTTAGAGGTGTTTGGCTGATGAGTAGATTATGAAATATCACATAGTTTCAACATCTATTATTGACTAAAACTCTACCTATTTGGTCATGATATTATTTGAATGTCACAACTCTACCAACTCATTAACATAATTCTTCCATTGTGTGACATATTTTTTATGACTATAATATTATTATAGAGTTGTAGTAATACTTATCTTATAAAATTTTAATTACTATAATGTTAACTCCATCTCACAACAACCAAGTTTTCCACTAGTACTAAAAGCCATGACCACATCCTAGCACTACAATTTTATGTTTAATATTTCTTGCTAATCTCAAGTTAGAGTTATTACCTTTTTACAAAGTCATAACTTTTGAACTACTTAATATCTTAGAGCTAAAACTACTTAAATCATGACTTTTGGACACAAAATATTATAGCATGTATTACTAAAGTTTGACCATTCTTCAAGTCTGTGATTATTGTCCTCAAGAGAAGGTAGCTCTATGACTTTTATGTAGTGTTGTAGCCATGTAATATATGAGATAAGTTAAGACCAATATTGTTGCCATTTCTAGCACCATGACCACTTGAGATATATAGAGGGCCATTCCTTGTGCCTACCATCTCATAGTTTTGTGTCCATATTATACACATGAAAGATATTCTCATTGTCATAATTATTTTCTAGCACCATTTTCATATGATGAACAAGAGAGACGAATCTAAATTTCATGACCATTTCTAAGCATTGTGACCATATTATGATATGAGAGGCCATTCATAATGTTATGGTGATTATCAATGCATATATTACCCAACACCAAGAATTTGTGTTATATAAAGATTTAGATACATTCTTGAGTCAAGATTAGTTTCTAGAGTCATGGCTTTCTTTCGAAAACTATAACTTTTTACTTAAAGTGATATAAAATCATTCGAGTATAAAATAGGAAGAAAGAAATATAATTTTTCTTCTTCCATGCACCAAGTAAAAGTCAAGGAATAGCTACCAAACCCTAAAGGTAAATTTTGCACACCCTTAGGTTCAAAAAGCAAGAAAGAGATGTCCAGAAGTCAAAATAGCATTAAAAGAGATTTAGATACACCCCCTCAATAGGCTAGATTTGAGAAATTATATCAAAATAGCATGCCTATTTTTTTATAACATTATTTATATAATATATAAATGGACTTATATTAATTAATGAGTTTTGATTTATGTTATATAATTAAAATTGTTGGATGAATGATTAAATATAACTTCAAATAGGGTTTTGCCCACCGGTGAGTTTGTTCAAGATTATCGTGGTGGATGGTGATAGGTAAACCATGAGGCTTACTTTCATGTACTATAGGAAGGAAGTGATAACCCTTTTGATCATGGTACAAGTGATAAATTTATAAATTTAAAACAAAATTTGAGTTTTTAATCATTTCTAGTATGACACTCACAAAACTAAAAGTGTTAATACATTTACATGCTATTCTATTGTACATATCTTAGAAGAACTAATTTTTGATTAGGATAAATATTATATAGAATGTTTTCATATAGATTTCACCTTTATTGTAGAAGTCACATTAGCAATAAGAAGAATAGTGACAAATAATCCTTTGGACATGAGTGAGTGTATTGTGACTCATAAGGTAGTGATAGCTCTTTTGAGTTGCTCTCACTCATATGGTTCCTACTAATACAACTTTAAAGAAATATATATTAATTGTGCGATTATGATATTTATGAAGCTAAAAATACAAATGCTTATAAACTATGTCAATTCTTAATTTTTATGACACATGAGGTCAGAGAGTAAGAGCATGCATATGAAGTAACCTTCAAGAGCAGTTGATGAATTACCTAAAATGTATGAGATTATGAATGACTCTTGAGTATAGATGATATGTTATTTCAGTGGTAATGTACAAATGGGACAACTATGAGGGGACAACTATTTGGGATGAGATTAATAGTGATAATCACATTATATACTATTGGTCAAGGAGTCATTAAATACAACCCAACCTTTATTATGTGTCCAAATATAATATATGCAAAACTATTAGAACATATAACACCATTTAAATAAACAATTCTATGGATATATGATTGATTCCATAATCTAAAATATTTATATTACTAGAAATGAGTTGTCTCACTATTAAATAATTGAACTACTAATACAATTCCAATGGAATTGATATATAAACAAAAGTTTTCTTTTACTACTTATACAACCTAAATACTTATGGATCTTTGTTGATGACATTCTCTCATGAATAAGTTTTTGGGATATTACCTAACCAACAAAATTAGGAAGCATAATAAAATTATAATAAGTCTTTTTGCTTATTGATAGAGATTTTTTAGTTTGGTTAGTCAATGTGAGTTTATATAATTATTCTTGTGAAAGAGTAATTCATGTTTAATAGTTTAGATAACATCTAGTTTGATAAATCCTCCAAAATCTAATAGCAAGTCTTGTTATCTTGTCTGGAAATGTGGATAATTTTATTTTGTTGTTTTTCTTATCTACTTTTCATTATTCTATTTTTTAGCCATGAATCTATATATCAAAATATTTATCCAACCTTTCAATAAAAACCTAAAAAAACCTTAAGGAGCTGAGGGAGAAGAATGAAGTAGATGAGATTCATTTGAGAAAAATGAGATGGAAATGAGCAAGAACTTCTTAAACTATCAATATGAGAAGAGTTATTATGCACCAAATAGTGACTTTGACTTTTATTATACACCTTATGACAACCAGAAGCAACACAATTATCAGTCAAAAGAGTATTATAGAGATTGGAGTTATAAAAGGCATCATGGGATATATTTTATGATTATCTGCCATTGCCCAAATCTTGATTCATAGATATGTTTGACCAAATGCTAATTGAGTTGAAAATATTATATACCACAATGGAAGAGAGAAAGATACTACATAATGAGTAAGATAAATTCACTGACTTGGTTATATATGAAGAATGTCCTGCATTAGAAATCTTTATGACTAATACAAAGATAGTAGTAGTTGAGATTCAAAAAAAAATGAAGATGTAGCATCAATCATTCAAGAAGAAGAACATGAAGTGAATAATGAAATCTCTATGGCTAATACCAAGATAGATATAGATGAGAATTTAGAAAAGATAATTGAAATATAATCTCATTCATTCAAGAAGAAGAAGATGAAGTGAATAATAAAATCTTAGTTGGTAATATAGAGATAGTTGAGATTGAAAATCTAGAAGAAGATATTGAAGATACAGCCTCGATCATTAAAGAAAAAGATGATAAATTGAACAATAATGTTTTGATTGATAATACAGAAAAATTTATGGAGGAGAGGTATGAACAAAAAGGTAAAAAAATCAAGACATTTTCAATGTCAAGACTAAAAAAAATAAAGAAGAGGAGTTCCATCCAGATTACTCTCATGGATGAGGTCATCAAGTTGATTACTTATCAAATATCTACATCTAATACCAAAAGTATAAGAAGGAAATAAGTTAAAAATTATATAGAAAAGTTAACTTAGATAGAAGAAATTTCTAATGGAGAAAAGGAGATTTTGATGGTCAAGCTATAAATATTAAATATAGCATTACTTGGGAGGCAACTCAAAAGTTTTTTTGTGTAGTTTGTTTGATAAAATGTCTTTATTATGAAAATAAACATTACAAGTACATAATCACACTTAAACCCCCCACACAAAAGAATCACATATTCAAATTATGATTCTGAATTTTTTTAAGCTCAAAGCCGTGACTATATTTCAGCAACATTAGAGGTTTAATGACAAAGTTGGGGTAGTTTTATAATACTTTAACTCAGGTACTATAGAAAGAAATGCATCATAGAAGCCATATGGAACATCTCTAGTTGAGACCCATAGTCACAACTTTGAAGGAACTACTTGACATAATGTTGTGACTTTTCATTTACAAAGGAAAAGCAAGATTATAAAGTCACAACCTTCATTAACTAGATCATGAGTATACATATATATCCTTATAAATTTTTCCACAAAAAAAATCTAATATTTTCTCAATGCTGCAAATACCAAACCCTAAATTTACTAATTTATATGATTCAACGATGGAAGAGAGAAGATCTTCAATGAAAAATATCATTGAAATGAGTTGTAAAGAGAAAGAGAAAAAATAGAAACCTAGTACCACAAAAATTTTACCTGAAGCTATAGTGCCCATGATGGATTTTGTTATAAAAACTAGGCAGCAATGGATAGATTATATTCTGTTAATGAAGGGCTTTATCAGAGAAAGGGAAATTAGCCAATTCAATGCAAATCAAAAGGATTTGTATTTTGTGATGGAATCATTTGAAGGTATACTGGATTTGATTGGGTGAAGACAAGAGATAGTTTATAACATTCTGGAAAAGTTATTGGATTGGTTAGTTATATAGAAAAGAGATTCATAGAGGCCATTCACTTTTTGATTCTCTCTATATTATGAATTTATAACCATTATATTAAAATTATTGCAATAATTAGAATATTTTTTATTTATTGAGGGGGAAGTTATTACTAAGGGATGATAAATAGTTTTAGTGTGATAGTTTATTCAATGTTCAAACTACCAAACATTCTAGAGTATTTTGATGATATATGATTATGTGCAAGCATGTGAATAAAATATTTATGAATCAATTTCATCACTTTGAAAATTTGGTGGATTTCGATAAATAGTCATGAAATCGAGTTTTGTATGAAACTAATTTATTTAAAATAAAAAAACTAAAAGTTAAGTCAGGTTTCAAAAATATGCCCAAACTAGTGCATCTGTAAGCAACGTGGCAAAGCCATCGTTGTGAACAGCGGCCATTGCCACGTTGTTTATATTTTAAAATCAGAAGCTGGCATTGTGAATGCCGACTATTGAAAACACCCTCATCATTATCTCAGCTCACCCCTTGCCCCTCACACCTCGCTCCTCACCCCTTGCCCCTTGCCCCTCGCTCCTTCGTGGAGCTCGACGGGCTCACTAGAGCTCCTTGAGCTCTACTTCGAGCTTACTGGAGTTTGACGGAGCTTCATGAAAGAGCTCACTTGAGCTCCATCGTGGAGCTTGACAAAGCTCCTCGAGCTCTAGCGAGCTCTAAGTGGAGCTCGGGAAGCTCCATCGAGCTCTACATCGAGCTCCAACAAGCTCCACTTCGAGCTCGACGGAGCTCCATGAGCTTCACGATGGAGCTCTAGTGAGCTCCACGAAGGAGCGAGGAGCGAGAGGCGAGTGGCAAGCTGAGATAATGATAAGAGTGCTTTCAATAGCCAGCATTCACAACATCTGTTTCCGATTTAAAAATATTAACAACGTGGCAATGGTAGCCATTGACAACGATGGTTTCGCCATGTTGTTTCTAGATGCACTAGTTTGGACATATTTTTGAAACCTGACTTAAATTTTAGATTTTTTATTTTAAATGAATTAGTTTCATACAAAACTCCATGAAATCAATATGTTTTTGGAGGTATTTAACTAATAGGTAGAATATGGTGTATCACATAGTGTCAATGTCTATTCTTAGCTATAATTCTACCTAATTGGTTGTGATAATTATGGTTGGCCACAACTATATCATCTCATTAACACAATCTTTCCACTATACAACATACTCTTTGTGAGTGTAAGATTATCATAGAGTCGTAACTATAATTATCTCATAAATTTAAATATTTCTGATATTAATTCTATGTCATAACAATCAAGTAGCCCACTGATGCTAAAAGTCATGACCAAATCTTAGTACTGAAACTTTATCTTTAATATGACTTAGTAATCTATAATTAGATCAATATCCTTTTTATAAAGTTGTGACTTTTAAGCTAAAGATAGTTTTAGAGCCAAAACTACTAAGGTCAAAGTTGTGACAATTACTCAGTACCACGACCCTTGGACCCAACATGTTATAGAAGGTACTACTCAAGAGAAGGTAGTACCATGACTTTTATATTTGGGCTAATTCTTAGTACCATGAAATATTTATAATACCATAACCATATAATATATGAGATAGGTCAAAGCTAGTATCATGGCCATTTCTAGCATTGTAGCCAATAAAGACCCATTAAGGGCCTTTCATTTTGCTGCAACCATTTTCCAATGCCCCAGCTATATGATACATATGAGTAGTATTCTTTGTGCCATGATTATTTTCTAGTACCAAGACCATATGATGATCAAGAGAAACCAATGGAAACACCATATCTATTTTTTAGTGTCACAACTATATTATGATATTAGAATCCATTAACAAAGCTTTGACTTTTCTAAGTATAATGGTCATGTGTTTAACAAGAAAGGCAAATGCCGAAGCTGTGACTATTCCCAATATCTTGACTTTATATTATAGAGACATTAGGCCCAAGTCATGGGTATTGCACAACATTGTGATTTTGTATTATAAAAAGATTTGGTTACATTTCAGAATCATGGCTACTTTACAGAGTCACGACCTTGAGTTTAAGAGATGAAGACCAAATTTATAGTTTTCTTTCAAAAGTCATAACTTTCTATTTAAAGTGATGCATAATTGTTCAATTATAAATGAGGAAGAGAGAGAGAAATCAAGAGGAGATCTCTATCCTTCTTATTCTTCTTCTACATATCAAGCAAAAGCTAAGGTGCAACTACCAAACCCAAAAAAAAAGTTGCACTCCCTAAGGGCTTCACAAGCAAAAAATGGGTGTAAGACATAAGCTAAATCTTAGAGTCTAAGTGCATGACTCTCAAACCCCCTCTCTAAGTTAGATCAGGCATTTCTATCAAAATAGTGTGTGATCTAGGATCTATGTAATTTTGTTTGTGTGATGTAAAATTAAATTTATATTAATGAATGAGATTTAATTTATGTTATAGTATAGAAATTGATGGATATGTGTTAAATATAACTTGAATTAAAGTTTGATTATTTGTGGGATTATGTGATATTATTATGGTGGATGATGATAGACAAACCATGAAACTCACTCGCTTGTATGGTAGGAAAAAAGTGACAGCCCTTCTGATTGAGGTACATGCGATAAACCTATATATGAAAATCTAAAATTTGGATATGTTAACTATTGAAAGTATGATGCATACGAAGCTAAAAGCACAAATACTTTTACATGTCAATCCATTGTATATCTCTCAGAAGAATTAGTTCTCATTTGATATGAATATTTTATAGAATATTCTTCTAAGAGTTTCATCTTTAGTATGAGAGTTACATTATAACTTTGAAGGGTAATAATAGGCAATCCTTGGGGTATGTGCAAGTACAATATTATTCACAAGGTGGTGGCAATCATTTTGAGTTGCTATTACTCATATAGTTTTTATTGATAAAACTTGAAAGAAACATTAGTTAATTCTGTGAGAATGACACTTTTGAAGTTGAACATAGAAATTCTTACACACTATATCAATTCTTGGTATTTATGAAAATTGAGGCCAGAGAATAAGAGTGTGCATATAAAAAAATCATCAAGGGTAGTTAGCAGGTTGCCTAAAATGTATGAGATTATGAATGATACTCAAACAGAGATGATTTATTATCTTGGTGGTGATGCATCAAAAATATAACTATTAAAAGACCACCATTAGGGATGAGCTCAATGATAATAACCATATTATATGCTATTAGGTAGGGAGCCATTACACAACAACTCAATCTTCATTTTTTGTTCAAACTTAATATAATTTGAACTATTAAAACATATATCACATAGATTAAATTAACAAATTCATAGATTTAAGATTGATTCCATAATATGAAATATCTATTTTATTATAATTGAGTTGTCTAACCATTGAATGACAAAACTACTAATATAATTTTAGTGAAATTGATATCTGGATAAAAGTCCTCTTCACAACTTATTTGACCCATATACTTATGGATCTTTATTGATGAGATTTTTTTGCCAATGAGTTTTTAGGATACTATCTAATCAATAAAATTAGATGGCATAACAAAGTCTCAATAACTTGCTACAACTTTTCTAACATATTGACATAATCATTTTACCATGCAACATAGTCTTCATGGCTATGACATTTTCTCAAAGTTGTTATCGTACTATCTCTAAAATACTTTCATGGGTATGATATTATTTTTTTGTCATCGCAGCCAAGTACTCCAATGGAGCAATTAGTCATGATAATTTTTAGTGATTAAACTTATTTAATACAGAACCAAAATACAAAATATCTTGAGTTGCTACATTATTTTCTGTCATGACTTTTATTTCTAGAAAACATTTATTATTGTCGTGGCTTTTCCAATACCATGACTTTGTTCTCCAAAAAGAAAACACTAAATCCATGGCCATTTTTGCACCAAAACTTTGTGTTCTAAAATATAAATGCATCAATTTTAGTCATTCCTATTGTTGAGATATTTTGTTCTAGAGAGAAAAGATCAAGTCATGGTCATTTCAAGTGTCATAAATTTATAATATAGATAGAATTTGTTTTAGTCATGGTCATTCCAAGTATCATAAATTTATATTATAAATAGAACTTGTTTTAGTCACGTCCTTCCTAATGTTGTGACATCATTCTCCACATTTTTTATATGAGTATTGACATTAATTACTATTGTGACTTTATAACTCCAGAAAAGATTTTAAGAGATGATCAAGTCACAACTTAAAGCTAGCACTATGACTTCCAACTTAAAATATCATGTAGAGCCCCAAAGTTTAAAAACAATACTTAAAGAAAATAACAAAAAAGAGGAGTAAAAAATATCAATTCCAAGAGATACCTCTCAAAACATCTTGCATGAATTTTTACACAATGTTAGGCTAATATGAGATCTAGCATTGGTTTTACATACTTGTGTAATAATGATTTGAATTTTCAAAGTTATATTTGTGGTAGTATTGTAATTTGTTTGTTGATGATTATGAATAATATTTAGAACTAAAATTTAAGATATTTGATTGTATCATAAGCCCATGGGTATTGGCCATGATGGGTGGTAATATGTAAGTCATGAAACATGCTCATGTGCATATTCTACAAGAATTCACATTCGAGTGATACATGGGTTAAGTAGAATGTCTAACCTAGGATTTTAATCATAGTATAAGAGCTATGTGTCGACCATAATATATAGTAACAAGTATGTCATGGGACACTCACAAGTGGAGTTGATTCATATGATGATGATAGCTCTATGAGTTATTTCTCCTTGTATTGACTTCCATAAATGAGATTCAATGGTAGATGTATGTTAATTATCTCGGGTATAGTGCTTATGAAGCTATAAGTCCAAATGCATTTAGTTCTATATTATTTAGTGTCTTGAAATGTTAGAGATTAGATAATAGAATTATACACTCAAAGTAATTATTAAGGGTATTTAATACTTTACCAAAAAGTATTAGATATGCTAATAATTCATGAACAAAATAATATGTGATTTTATTAGTAAAATACTAAGGGCATAACTATGAAATAATTATCATTCGGTATGCAAGATATCAAATAATACTAGATATTTTGGTGAATATGCATAATATATTTATATGAAAAAGGGCTTTATATACAACAATTTTACAAAATTATTATTTTGATTGATTATGATGAATAATAATGAAATTAGTTGGATTTTGTGTGAAAAGAAAGTCTTGATAAATTTTTGCATATTAGGGGAATAAAGAGTCTTATAAAGTCATATCATTCTTCATAATATGACTATATGACACCTTCATAAGCTTATAAGTTACTTTTAATATCCATTCTTGATTAAAGCTCTATACAAAAACTCATGATAATCAATATAGGTCATGACTCTACTATCTTATTAATATAATTACTTTACTATGTAACATATTCTTTTTGGCGGTAAAATTTTTTTGGAATCAATACTAAACTAGCTAGGTAACAATTTTATGGAAGTGATATTAATTTTACTTTATAGTAGTTAAGTATCTCACAAGTACTAAAATATATGATATCCTTCTATGTCACAAATTTATCATTATATAGCTACAAAGACTTAGATAAAATTCATGACTTTTCTCTAGCACCTAGGACTTTTGGCTATATAGATGTCTAGATAGTATTTACTTAAGCCATGACCATTTTTAGAGTCACAACATTTTGCTTCAAAGAAAAGAGCAAAGCCATGGTCATTCCTAGTATCAATACTTTGGGTTATGGAAAGAAAATATATGAGTTGCAATAATTCCTAGTACCACATCTTTATTTTCTAGGGTAAAAATGCATGAGTCATGATCATTTCTAATACTATGACTTTGTGTTATCATTTAGGAAAAGCATAAGTCATAGCCATTCCCAATCTCGTGACTTTGTGTTATAAAGAGAAAATAGATGAATCATGGCTATTCTTAGTGCAACTACAATCTAATATAAGAAAGAGACTAAATCCACGACCATTCCTAGCACTATAACTATTTGTTATATAAATACAAAGCAAAAGACATGACAATTCTCTAGCACCATGACTTCCCACATATTCGAGTACAAAATTAGAACTTAGAAAAAATGATATATCATGAAGAGCTAGGGAGTAAAAGAGAGATGAAAAATACTAGGGCTTTAAAGAAATATTTCATCAAACCATAGGAGAAATCTAAAAGCAAAGAGGTGACATAAGACACAAGCATAAATCCTAAGGGGGGAGCACAACTTTTGACTTTCACCTAGGAGTCAATTTACAGTACATGAACAAGAATTATGGGTCTAGAGTTTTGATTCCCAGACATTCTAGAGGGCTATCATTAGAACTCAAAATATTATGAGATATATTTCAAATTATTTAATGTGAATTCTTCCCCAATGTCAGGTTAAATTGAGATCTAGGGTTAGTATATTTTATTTCATGAGATGGATATATAATTGATAGATTTAGTATTTAGTTATATTGTGGTCTGGATGCTAATGGATATGGTATTTATTTAAAAATAAAATTAGGATTTTACTATTAGTAAGTTTATGTGTGTTTTCATGGTAGTTAGTAACATGTAAGCTATAAAGAATACTCAGGCATAATGATAGGAAGGAAATGATAGCCATTTCAATAGTGATGTGCAAGACAAACATATTTTTAAAACCTAATATTGAGTTAAGTTTAATCATGTGACTATGATGCTCATGAAATCAAAATTATCAATACTTTTATAAGTCAATTCATTATACATATCTTAGATGAATTGACTTTCAATTGATCTAGAGATTTGATATAATAATTGACTAAAGGTTTCACATTTAGTGTAGGAATTTCACGTCATCATGGTGGAAGGTAACAAGTAAGCCATGAGACATACACATGTAGAGGTGACTCATATGTTGATGATAATCCTATGAGTTTTTTTTTTCATATGACTCCTACTAGTGATATTTGAGAGATACATATGTTAATTGTCATGAGTAGGATACTTGTGAAGTTGAAAGTAGAAATGCTTTTAAAACCGCACTAGTTCATGTCTTTATGATGCATGAGGGTAAAGAATAAGAATGAATATATGAGGCGATCATCAATGATAGTTGATGAGTTGCCTAAAAGGTATATACTTATGAATGACCTCGAGCAGGAATGATTTGTCTTTTAGGTGGTAAAGTACTAATGAGACAACTATGAGAGGACCATCATTGGGAAGAACTTAATAGGTGACAACCACCTTATGTGCTAGTTGGGAAAATTTACATAATAATCTAATATTCATTCTATAATTAAGCATAATAACAACTATGTAATTTTAATAGGCCAATATGCATAATAAAATATTCCAACCATAAATCTGAGAGTCATGAAATAACTTAGTTTTATCCTTATGACTAGAGTAGTAGTTGACTTAATATTGGTTGATCAAACTACCTACGCAATTCATATAGGATTGATACCTATATAAAAGTCTACTTTACTACTTGTAAATCTATATACTCGAGAAACTATGTTGGATGAGAGATCTTCACCTAATGAGCTTTTGAGATTTTCTTAATACTAAAAATTAAAAATTATAACAAAGCCACAACAATCATTCTTGGTAGTGATAGTTCAAGAATGATAGTCATCTTGTATGCCAAAAAAGTATATGATATATTCATATCATCTACTCTTTATATGATATACAAATATGACATTATTCAAAACTAAAGCAAACATTATCATACATAAAGAAGTGAGCCAATCATTATAGTCTAAGTATCTTTTCAAAAACTCAAGTCTATCTACTCAACTTGAGTATCTGTTAGTTCATTATGGATTAATCTAACTATATATACAATCATAATGGAATTGATATGTGGACTCATGTCAAATTTACTACTTGTATGACTCGGATACTAGTGGAATTCTATTGGATAAGAGACAATAGCTCAATAAGCTTTTAGGACCAATTCACAAACTAAAAGTTTTAGCACCATAAAAAAATAATAACAAAGAAAAGTTGACTTATTACCTAAAAGGAATAGATACGTGTTTTCATGTATTGAAGTCTATATCCCTAAAATAATTTAATGATTATCACATTATTTTTACATTATGATAGTCAAATACCCTACTAGTACAATTAGTCATGGAAAATTTAAGTGTTACTACTTATTTATTATAAAGCCAAAATTTTAAGTATTTTGAGTCATTACATTATTTTTTGCCATGACATTTCATTCTAGAGAATATATACTATAGTCAGAACTTTTACAGTACCATGACCTTTTACTCCAGAAAGAACTAACCAGGGCTACTACATTCCTAGTGCCACAACTTTGGGTTACATAGAACTAATATATTAGTCGTGGTCTTTACCATGGCTATGACATTCTGTTCTTAAAAAAATTGTCTCTATTATGGTTATTCCTAGTACGATGATACTTTCTTCTAGAGGAGAGTTACATGAATAATGATCTTCATTGTCACCATGACTTTAAAACTCTAGAAAGATCTGATGAGATATGAAAATCATGGCCACAAGCCAGTGCCATTACTTCCAACTAAAAGTGTTCTATAGGCACCACGAAGTATTTAAGCAATACTTAGAAGAAAACTAAAAAAGTAAGAGAATGAGAATTGGATTTTGAGCCAAGCACCACTATAATTCCTAGGCACATGATTCCAACCCCCACCCAGTAGGAGTTGGAATCATGAAGTATTTGCATGAAATATCTCTCAATATATCTTATGTGAAATATTCTCAATGTTAAGATAAATTGATGCCTAGAGTTGAGTTATGTACTTATGTGTGATGAATACATTATTTATATATCATTGAATAGTTGTGTTGATGTTGTATTGTAGAATGTTGATGAATATTAATGTATTTTAGAACTAAGATTTAGAGTTTTCTCTATATCATAATTTTATGTGTTTCAACCATGATAGAAGATGACATGTATTCCATGGGACACACCCATGCAATACATTTAGAAAGTACATTGCTTCTAACTTTAATGCATCATATACATCTATGTGTAGAAACCCAAGATTGGGTAACTTTAAATATTACAAGTATGATACTCATAATGCCAAAAGCATGAGCACACTTTTGAGCAATCCATTGTATATATTCAAGAAAAAATAATCACAAGCAATGAAGAAGTTAAATAAAATATCTAATGTAGGAGTTTCACCATAGTATGAGTGTGACATGTTAACTATGATAGAAAATAATAGGTTAGCCATGAAACACATATAAGAGGAAGTGGCCCATAGGGTAGAGATAACACCATGAGTTAAATTCTCTTTTATGATTTTCATAGGTGAGATTTATTAGAATATGTATGTTAATTATTATGATTATGACACTTATGAAGTTGACAACATAAACATATTTATTTTTATACTTTCTTCCATCTTTAAGACATTAAAGGTTGAAAAATGAGAGTGTATTTGAAGTAATCATCATAGGTAGTTGAAGGTTTGTTTAATAGGAATAGATGTATGGATGACCCACAAATGGAAAGACATGTTAGTTTGAGGTGGTAAAATATAGAGGGTACAAATATGGGGGATCCTTGGTAGTGATAGTTCAAAGATAATGATACTCTTGTATGCCAATAGGATACTTAGGTATTTTCACACTTATACTTCATTAAACAATTAAACATGATATTAACTAAACACAAAAAATATCTTCATACACAAGGGAGTGATCCAAACTTAGAGTCTATGTATCTTGATAGAAGCTCAAGTTTATTGGGTCAACTCGAGTAGTAGCTAATTCACTATTGATTACTCGAACTACCAACTCAATCATTTTGGGATTGTTATATAGACTTACATATATTTTACTACTTGTTTAACCTATATACTTGCGAGGACACAACAAATTTTTTGGTGTCATTATTGGGGATTCAACAAGTTTTTGACATCATTGTTAGGACTCAATAAGTTTTTGGCATCATTTGCTAGGACTCAATAGGTTTTTGGCATAATTGCTGAGAACTCAATAAGTTTTTGGTGACATTGATGGAAACTCAATAAGTTCTTGGTGCCATTGCTAGGGATTGATAGTTTGATTATTGCTTAAATAGTCAACTTGAGTTAACTTGAGTTAACATAACTATTCTTGCAAAAAGATAGTTCTAGATCTAGTTGATTAGATACATTTATTGCTTAGTATTTTTTCATTTATTTTTATTTTATTTTATAACCACCACACTTATTGAGAACAAAATTATGGAACCAAGTTAATATCATTGGACCTAGAAATGAAGAGAGGGCTTTGAGAGTACTATTGAGATAGAGAGTTCAGAGAGACTAGGGAGATGACTTACTCAAGCCAATGTTTTCAAATATATTAAATAATTCATTACAAAATAGCTAGTATTATTTCAGACCCAAGCAACTATTTCTATCCATATTATCATATTTATGTTGAAAATTATGAATTTTTATTCTGTGAGATTTTTGAAGGAACCATTGGAACACGATGATCCATATCCAATAATTAAGCCGTCACTTGAAAAAATAATTCTTACTTTATTCATGGAGGCAAAGAAGACTAATGAAGTAGAAGAAGCTTGGATGAGACTTTGGTAAATGAGATTTGAAAATAATGGTGTGACTATGCAAGAGACAATCATGACTTCTCTACATATCATGAATATCATGATTAGATTAACAACCAACAAAGTTGTGATAGAAGCTGAAAGATCCATGATATTTATTAGACAAAAGGAAGAAGTCATGATATTTCTCTATGTCATGACCCAATTAGAGAAAGAAACATAAGAAAAAGTCATGATATTTTTCAATATCATCACAAATAAAGAAGTAATGACATTTCATAGTATCATAGCCTAAGTAGAGAAAGAAACACAAGAGGAAGTTGTAATATCTATCAAAGTCATGATAAAAAAAAGTCATGATAAAAAAAAGTCATGATATTTTTTAAGGACGTGATCCAATTTGAAGATACAAAATAAAATTATGTCATGGTATTGAATAAAGACACGACATTAGATTCATTTGGCCAAGATGAAACAAGATAATTGATTGTTAATTTTTGAAGGAGATATTTTAGAAAGATTTTGGCATTGAAAAGAAAAGAAAGGTGGGTATCTTCTATTCATCATCATCGAGTGATAAGAAAAATATAAGATGAAAGGAGATCAAAGATTATATAGAGATGCTCACCTAGAGTAACGAGATCATAACCAAATTGGAGATCTAATAAAAGTTTATCTATGAATGTTAAATATAATGTAGCTTGGGAGACACCTAAGAATTATTTTTGTATTGTGTGATGTAATAAATAATTTCATATTTTTTGATTTATGTATACATATATACCCAAATACTTGTATATATGTACCCTCAAAATAAGTCATTGTACTCAACCTTGTTGTAAATTTCTTGTAAGTCAAGTGAGGTTGAGATACTCAAACCTAGACATGATACTTCTTCTAAAATAAAAGTCGCGACTACATGAAAAGTCATGGTATGTTTCTTATTAGCTATGTTAAACCCTAATCCTATAAAAAGATTCAAACCTTAATTTTATGACATTTCTAAAATTTATTCTCCTTTCTTCCAACACAAACTTTTGTAACCTTAACTATCAAAGATATAAGCAAGCATGAATAGAAAACTTTGATTTTGAAGTTAAGGGCAAAAAAAGAGGTGGCTAGATCAAGTCACAAAACCAATGGAAAGTGATTGAGGTAATCCACCACCAAGACTCCATCAAAAGTTATGACCCCAGAGCTAACTTTTATTGTAGAAACAAAGAAATGATTGATGACATGTGTCAAGAAAGAAAATCTTTATAAAAGAGCATTAATTTTATAAATTTATTCTACTTTTTTTGAGAAATGTTTGAAAGGAGTAATTGAGATTGATTATATACACATAAGAAAAGTTTCATACCATTGTTAGAGAGTTTTACTCCAATTTAGAAGATATGCAAGACAAAAGTTGTTATGTATGAGTAGTTTGGGTTTATTTCAATAGGAAGTTCATCAAAAAGATATTTGGATTGTAAGGAACTGTGGATGGTATAATTTTGAAATTTTTAAAGATACAACCAAATTATAAGGCCATCATCAAAACCTTTATGAATGGAAGAAGAAAATGAAGAGTTTTATCAAAGAGTGCATATAGGCACTTAGTGAGAGAATAACTCGTGAAAGTGAGCAATGTTTGATTTCTATGCTTTATTTTGTGGATGACTTTCCACTTTTCAGCCATCACACAAGACAAAGTAATATTTCTCTTTCTCCTAGTCAAAGGCTACAAGATCCATGTGGTAAAAATTCTTGAGAAGTACATTTTTAACTTCTAAGAAGGTAAATTTTCTAGTCAAGTAATTATTCTATCATTTATTACTTTATTATGCCAAGTTGAACGAGTCTTAATGAATGAAGAGAAAGATGAATTGTGTCCATATATTTGCTAATATTGGTGGATGTGAAGAGAGGGATTGAAAGAGACAAGAATAAAAATGAGATTTTTGAATGAGTAGAATTGATCGAAGTTGCACAAGAAGTAGAACCCTTCCCATGAGCTAATGTAGAAGCAATGGAAAGAGGCAAAAAAATCATGAGGAAGGATCACTAATAGTATATGAGTATTATTTGACAAGGCAAGTGGGTGACATGGAAGAAATCATCATAGTTTGTGAATATTAAAATTAGAGGCAAAATATAGAAAAGTGCTAGATAGTAGAACTAAAAGTCATGCATACTAATCTAGGGAATGAAGTGGAGAAAAAAGACACCAAATGGGAAGAGTACATAAAAAAAAGAGAAGGAAGACACAATTGCTATATAGAAAAAAAGATGTATTATGGAAAATGTACGTCAACAAGAAGGATATGTTATTTGTTATCACTTAAGAGAAGTTCAAAGATTGAGTTATGCAGATATTAGAAGAGGTAATGAAATGTGTGGAGACCAGAGTGATAGGAAGCACCCAATTATTTGGAAAGCTTTATGAGTTTAACATAAATAGATTCCAGAAAACTATGGCATACTGAGATCAGATAATGGAGGAAAGAATCCATTATAGAAAGAAATAATGGATCAAAGATTAGAAAAAGATAGTAAGAATTAGAAGCAAATGTACTTTGTATTTTGGTTCAATCAAAAATATACCGAAGTCCATTTAAAAATAGCAAGATTCCATGTGCAATATAATTATGCAGATGATGGAATGAATGATGAACATTAAAAAAGATTCAGAGAAATCTTCCATATTCAATATCCATTCACCTATATTAGCCATCTAGGATGAATTTCCCATTTTATGATTTTGATCCATGTGAACTAACATACTACCCTCCTTCTCCATGTTGAGATGTTATGTATTATTTTCCTTGATAATTTTGTAGTGTGTTTCCTTTTGTTATATTGATGATATTTATATTATGTTAAAAAATTAGATAGAGTCATTGCTCAAAGATGAGTAATACTTTTAGTATGGAAGTTTATTTGGTGCTTCATACAATGACTTTTTTGGAAGGGTTTAAAGAATATTTCTTAGTTTGTTTGCATATATTTGTGCATGTATCAGTAAGATTTTACTATATTTGTGTTTTGAGTGATTTTGATGAATATTAGTAAAATAATATTTATATGGGTAGAAATTATTAGATTTAGTGGAGAAAATGCTTGGAAGGGAGAAAGGAGTAATGATGAGTTGTGATATTTTCCTATGTCACGACATAAGTTCACATTCCATGGTTTTATTGAGTAGTTATGATATTAGTTTATTGGTCATAACTTTATAAAACTAGTCATGATAATTTCTATATATATCATAACTCTACCACGAAAGTTGACATAATTGTTCAATTGCGTAAGTCTTCATGGCCAAGATATTATCAAGGAGTACTGGATGCACTATCTTTAAAACAATTTAATGGATATAATATTATTTCTACATCACCATAGCCAAGCACCCCACTAGCATAATGAGTTGTGGCAAATTTTAGCTTTATGACTTATTTATTACAAAGTCAAAATATTAAGTATTTTGAGTCATGATATTATTTTTCACCACCCCATTTCATTCCAAAAAGTATTTACTCTAGTTAAGGAGTTTTTAGTGTCTTGAGCTTAATTCTCTAGAAAGAAATCACCAAAGTCGTATTCATTCTCAGTACCATGATTTTGGGTTATAGAAAGTAAATATATCAATCATGGTCATTCTCAACATAGTTGTATCTTGTTTCAAAAAGAAATTGTCTCAGTCATAGCTATTCATACTAGCGACGCAATATTTTGTTCTTGAGGAGAGTTACCTAAGTTACAATATTCATTGCAACCAAGACGTTGGTATTCTAGAAAAGATTTGATGAGACATGAAAGTTACGACCTCAAGTCAATGCTATAACTTCAAATTGAAAGTAATGCATGGATACCTTGAAGTAGTTTAGCAACACATAAAGGAAAACTAAGAAGGTGAGGGTACAAAAATTAGATTTCAATCTAAGAGCCACTATAAATCCTAAGCATGTGATTTCAACCCCTAATTAGAGACAAATTTTAGGTGAACATGGTAACATTTGATTGAGCTTCAGGTTTTGATGCTTAGATTCATATTTGGTATTGCATTGCAAACCTTTGATTCATACATGGTTCATCTCAACATATCTCATAAAAAAATGTATCCCAATGTTAGGCTAAATTGATATCTTTGGTTGAGTTATGTACTTGTGTGTAATGGATATATTAATTATTTATCACTAAATATTTGTGTTGATGTTATGTTGTGGAATATTAATGGATATGAATATTTTTTAATAATAAGATTTAGGCTTTTTACTATATCATAATTTTATGCATATAGACCATGGAACACACTCATGTGATATTGTAAAAAGGAAGTGATAATTCCTTCTAACCTTAACAAATGAGATAAATATAAGTGTAGAAATCTAAGATTAAGGTAAGTTTAATCATTGCAAGTATAAAATTTATGAAGCTGAAAGTACAAATATACTTATGACTAATCCATTGTGTATATTTTAAAAGATTTGAGCTTGAGTAATATGAGAATATCTAATCTAAGAGTTTAACCATAGTTTGAGAGTCATGTGTTGGTCACGACAAATTGTTATAAGTAAGTCATGTGGAACATGCAAGAGGAGATGACCAGGATAGTAGCGATAACTCTATGAGTCAAATTATATTTTAATCTTTTTATATGTGAGATTCATAAAAAGATATATGTTAATTATCATGAGTATAATACTTTTAAAGTTGAAAGTGTAAATAAATTCATTACTATATTATTTTGCTTCTTTAAGATATTAGAGTTAGAGAATAAGAGTAGATATTTAAAGTAATTGTCAAGGGCAATTGATAATTTTTTTAAATGAGTATATCTATAGATGACTCATGAATAGAATGGCATGCTTTTTTGGTAGTGAAATATCAAATGAACTACGAGAAGATTATACTTGATAGTGATAGTCCAAAGATAATCATAATCTTAAATGTGTTCGATATATAAATTATCAAATATTATTATATATTTGTGGTGATATTTGATAATATGTAAGCACTCAAATGACCATAATTAGATCAATTTCATGATTTTAGAATTTTGGTTGATTTTGATGAATAGTCAAATATTGATATATTATTGGAAGCATTGGGTGACTTGGTAATTTATCAGTTATCGAGTAATTTTGATATCCATTCTTAGTCAAAACTCTACTTATGTAGTTATGATAATCTTTATATACCACAACTTTATCACTTTCTTAGTATATTTCTTTGAATATATACCACATTCTTTTTGGTTTTTATATTATTATGAAGTAATAGCCATACTTATTTCTTAATAATTAAATGACTTTAATATTAATTTTATGCCATACTAACTAATTATCCTACTAATACTAAAAGTCATGGACACTTCTTAGCACTATGAATTTATCTTTACCAAGGTTTTGTGTTCTCAAGTCAGATTCATGACCTTCTCAAAAAGCCATAACTTTTGAGCTACAAAAAATTATTAAGTAAAAACTACTCAGACCAAAGTCAAGGTAATTATCCTACATTATGATTTTTGGATACAAAATATCATAAGTGATATTTACTTGAGCATGACTACTTCCAAGGATGTAACTTTTGCTTGCATGAGAAGAAAAAGCCATAATTTTGATGTATATACTAATTGTCAATGTTGTGGCTATTCATAGTGCCATGGTTATGTGATATACAATATAGGTCAAAGTTAAAGATATAATCATTCTCAGTGCTATTGCCATATTATGAATAAGAGAGGTTATTCCCACCATCATAATAATTCCTAGCACCATGACAATATTATACACTAGGGAAACTATTCCTAATTAAAAGTGTTAGATGGGTCGGGCGGCCCGAGCATGGCCCGAGGCCTAGCCTGGTTCAATAGTGCTTGCCCTAGCACAGCATGGTCTAGAATCATACCTCGTGTCAGGCCATTCTACCCCTTGGCAGAATTCATGCCATGCTGGGCAACATGAACCATGTTTCATGCTTGGCTAGGCATGACTAATGTGCCTGACCCGTTAGAAGGTCAACCAGGTGATTATGTTTTATTTTTTTTAAATTCAACCGCCCATCATGGGGTGATCCATTTTTTTTAAAATCTAGCTACGTGGCCGATTTTAATTAGTCAACCACATGCCATTTTTTTATGCATGGTACGGCCAGCACGACCGTATCCACCATGCCTTGTTGGGCCGGTGGAATATGCGCCGTACTGTGCCAGGCATGGCAAGATGTTGTGGCCCAATTGGACCAAGAAAAACTAGGCCATGCCGATATGACACGACCCATTTGACACCTCTACTCCTAATGTTATTACTATTCATAGTGTCACATATTATGTACCAAAGAGGTCATTTCTTATATAATAGTTATTCCTAGTGTTATGACCATATGATGAATATGAAAAACTAATGCCTAAGTCATAGTCATTCTAAAGTTATGACTTTGAGCTAAAGAGACCAAGACCAAAGTCATGACACCTTTCATAAGATATGATTTTTTACTTAGAGAAGTGCATAAATATAAGAGTATAAAAGAAGAAAGAGAAGAAATCAAAATATATCTTCTTATTCTCCATGAACTAAGATAAAGGCAAAGTATAACAAATAACTCTTTGGATAATTTTCATACTTCTTATGGGATCCACAAGCAAAAAATGGATATTAGATATAAGTTAGAACCTAGAGTTAATGGGCAAAACTCTCAGACCTACTATTTCTAGGTTGGATTCAAAAAAATCAACTAAAATAGTATGATATTAAATTATGTCCTATATTCTCATGAGGGCTATCATTGGGAACTTGAAATTTATGATACTTCTTCTCTTGTGCCCTGTGAGTTTTTGTCTAATGTCTGGCTAAACTGAGGTTTATAGTTTGAGTAAATTTGATTAATGTGATGTACTAATCATCTTGTGTTTAATAAATATATTTAATTTATGTTGTAGAATGAAAATTGATTGATGTGATGATTAAATAGATTTTATATTAAGGAATTGAATATAAATAGGTATGTACTTATTATTATAGTGAATGATGATAAGTAACCCATGAGGCTCACTCATGCATATGATAGAAAAGAATTGATAATTTTTTTGACTATGATACACCAAACAAACTTATATGTTGAAATCTGAAATTCAAGTATCTTAATTATTATGAGTATGATGCTCATGAAGTTGAAAGAATGAATAATTTTACATGTCAATCCATTGTATATGTCTTAGAATAATTCTCAATTGAGGTGGATATTATACATAATATTCTTCTAAGGATTTTATCTTTAGTGTGAGAGTCACATCATCATTGTGGAGGATAGTAACATGTAATCCACAAGGTATGCACACATGTATTTTGACTCATAAGATGCTGACAACCTTTTGAGTTGCTTTCACTCTTATAGTATCCACATGTAAAACTTGAGGGAAGTATATGTTCATTATATGAGTATAGTGCTTACGAACCCAAAACTATAAATACTTATAAACTATATTAGTTCTTGATATTTATTATAATCGAGGATAAATAATAAAGAATGTACATAAAAAGTAATTATCAATGGTAGTTGATGAATTTCCTAAAAAATATAGACTCTTAAATGATCCTTGAACAGAGATGTATTATTGTCTTGGTAGTAAAGTATTAAAAAGATAGCTATGAGAAGACTATTATTGACATAGACTCAATGATAATAACTATCTTGTATGATATTATGGTAAACAATCATTTTATAACAAACCAACCTTCATTCTATATCTAAACCTAATCAAATTTGAATTATTTCAATATGCATCACATGAATTAAGTAGACAAATTATATAATCTATAAGTCATACCAAAATCCCATATCATCTCATTTACTAGAATTATGTTGTTTCTTTGTTGGGTTTTCAAAATATTAATACATTCTATATGTGATTGTTATCTAGATGAAAGTCAACTTTACTACTTGTGTGACCATATACTCTTAGATCTTTGCTGATGAGAAATTCTTGCCAAAGAACTTTTTGGATACTATATAACTAATAAATTGAATAGCATAACAAAGTCGTAATATTATGTCAAAAGGTTACTTCGACATATTCACACAAATCTATACTTTATTCAATAATCAAAAGTAACATTGACCAAACACTTAAGAAATATTGCCAAACATAAGGAAGTGAGCCAACACTAGAGTCTAAGTATCCTACCAAAAGTTTAAGTTTATAGATTCAACCAGAGTAATAGTTGATTCATTATTGATTGCTCGAACTACCAATTCAATCTTTGACTTGATTGATATCAAGATCTATGTTCATTTTACTTTTTGTACGAATCATACACTTTTGGGGACACATGTTTTTAATATCATTTTTAGGGACTTAATAAGTTTTTGGCACCATTATTGGAGACTCAATTATATGTGTCAAATGGGCCATGCCAGCTGACAAAGCTCTAAAAATGGGCAGTCTAGCATGACCTATTAGCATGCCTTTTTCCTGGATCATGCTATGTCATGACAAGCTGGGCCAGGCTTATCTAGCTATCCTAGTTCATTTTAGGTTAGCTCAAGTTCACTCTAGGCTAGACTATTTCATTCTAGGCTAGCCTGATTCATTCTAGGCTAGCCTAGTTCATTCCAGGCTAGCTTAGGTTTAGTTTAGGCTAGCCTAGTTCATTCCAAGCTAGCAAGGGTTAGGGCAAACTAACATATTTTATTCTAGACTAGACTAGTTCATTTCAGGCTAGCCTAGTTAATTCTAGGTTGGCTTGGATCATTCTAGGAAAGCCTGGGTTAGGTCAATGTTAGCCTAGGTCAGAACGAGGCTAGCCTATTTTGATAGTTAGGCCAAAGCTAGTCTGCCCAAGCTATCATGTTGGGTCATGCCATGCCATGCCTTTCATGCCATAAACATTGGCCCTACAAAGCTCGAGTTATGCTCTTGGCTGGCCCTAGCCATGATATGGGCTGGCTCATGACACATCCAACCACAACATTGAACTAGGCAATATCGTGCTAGGTACAACTGTATCATGCCATGTTAGGCATGACTAAATTATATTGTGCTTCGTGTCATACCAGGGCCACTTGACCTAGTTTACACCTCTAGACTCAATAATTTTGGGTACTATTACCAAGAACTCAATATGTTTTTGTTACCATTATAAAGTCACAACAAAGGAAAGTTGTCTCATTGCCTAAATGAAATTAACATGTGAATGATACATGAATGGAACAAAGTTAGGTTTTGGTGATAAAATATCAATGGCATAATTGTGATGAGTTCATCTTTTTTAATAATACTCTAAAGATGATAGCCACCTTGTATGCTAATATGGAACTAAATCATTTTCATACTAATCTACCATTTATCAGAAAAACAAACATAATATTCCTCAAATACTAAAAAATATCAGCATATATAAGAAAGTGAGACAACTATAAAGTCTAAATATATTTTCAAACCCTCAAGTCTATCAACTCAACTTATTAAATAGTTAGTTTACTATTTGTTGGTCAAAGTACCTACTCAATACCTGTGGAATTGATATGTATATCTACTTGACTACTTGTATGACTAGTATTCTTGTTAAACTCTATTGGATAAAAGATAATCATCCAATAAGCTTTTGGGATCATTTCACAAATAATAAGTTTTAATACTATAACAAAGTCACAACAATCATTATATCAAGTGAATATGTATGGCTCATGTTGAGGCACAATCTATGCCTGAGCAAGATGGGGCATGAGGACCACTAGATGGTGCATGTTTTCACACGTTGTAGCTAGTGCTATTATGCAATGAGCATGAATGATGCATACTTCGCAACCTAAGCATGGGGTTTTGGTGGGTGATGACTATGTCTAGGTGGCAATGGCACGCCTAATTGAAAAAAAAACATAAAAAATCTTAAACTTAAACTATATAATATTTAATAAAATAATTTTTAAAAAAATAATGTACACCAAATATATAACAAAATGAAGAAAAATACATGATTAAAAAACTATATCTTCAAAATTCATTCATTATCCATATATTGAATTTTTGCATTGTCATTTGTCTAAATATTTAATTTCTCCAAATATTTATGAAATTTGCCTATTAAACTTGAAGTAACTTCTTTTCATTCCTTCCAAATGTCAAAGCTTCTAGCCATATTCAATACAAGATTTTTTGTCCTATGTGTTATTATATTCACCATAATAGAAAAAAGGATTATGATATTTATGTCTAGACACAAATAGGCCAATAAACCACATATCAATTTAGATAGAATAGAAAATATGGACTAATCAAAATTTTAACAACTCATTATGTTAGAATTTGTAAATCATTTGATAATAAAATGTGAACAATGGGTAAATAATCTGTATATAAACATTTTAAAATCTCAAACATATCCAAAGCACAAGTTTGTCATTTTTTGTTAGTTAATTGAATTAATAATTAATCATTTTCAAGTATGGGTGGAGTTATAGTACCCAAAGATACTCTACCAAATTTATTTTTATAATATTTATAATATTTATATAAGTTTTGTAATTATTCATATTTTTTACCCTCTTATTATGGTGGTTGATCCATATAATTAGATATGAAACTTAAAATATTTTCTATAATTACCACTTTAACCATTTGATCCTTACATATAGCCAACACCATGTAATATTTTTAACAAAATATTTTCATTTCTAAAATTATTTCACTAAAAAGTCGATGTTCAATATGTTATTAAAATATGTGACTCATATTATAAAAATATCTAAGTATAATGCAAGATATAAGAGGATATACTTAGGAACACATGTTAGTAGTATCGAAAAATATTTTTAAGAATTTTAAAAATAAAAAGTTCTCTCTAAATTATATGTAGTTATTAATATATCATCGATTTTACTATTTTTGAAATATGATAGAATATTTTCATTATCATACAAGATTTTAATATTAGATAGTTTTGATTAACAATGATATTTAATATCATTTAGAATATTTTTTTATTTTAGACCACTTGATTGACATAAAACATCAAATTTTTGTACTTTGATAATATATTAATATTTTTTATAGAAACATTATTAACTTCTATCGAAAGTGAATAGATTTTAATCCATCTTATACTATAAAGCTAATAATATAAAAAATATATTAATTATGAAACAATTTAACCAGGGGGTCTTTGTTTGGTATGCCAAATATCAAATAATATTATTTATTTTATATCATTTTCATGATGTGTTCAAATTGAAAGAGGGATTTATTTATAATGATTTCACAAATGGTTAGTTTTGGAGAATTTGAAAAGTTATAAAATCAGAATTTATTAGTATGAAATGTGCAACTTGCTGGCTTGGTGGTGATAGTAACTAGAAAAAGAACAAAAAGTCACATATGTAATAATATATCACTTACATGACTTGCTATGACTTGATTATATATTTGAGTGCACATAGATTAGTTTTAGCATCCATTCTTGATCTAAATTATACAGACATACTCATGATAATCCATGTATGCCATGAATATATCACCTTATTGATATAATCCTTTCATTATACAACATATTCTCTTGGTTATGAAAATTTATTGGGGTCATAACTAAACTAGCTTGAATAACTTCACAATATTGATATTAATTTCATGTTACAGCAACTAAGTACTCTACTAGTGCTAAAAGTCATTGAAGCCTCTAGATATTTTGACTTTTCCTTCACTAAACTATAAAATACTCAAACTAATATTATGGATTTGATTTGGAGTTGTGACTTCTAGATATAGAATATTTTAAAGAGCCAAACTCAAGTCATGACCAACATAAATTTCATGACTCTTGGCTAAAAAAAAGAAACTAAGGCCACATCCATCACTCAGTGTCATGAAAATGGGTTATAATAATTAAATGCACAAGCTGTGATCACATTCTTCTACCACAACTTTGTAGTATAGAGGTTAAATGAGCTATTACAACTTTTCATAGTATCATGACCATTTAGTAGATGTAGAAGACCAAAATCACGAGTCATATCTAGTGTCATGCCTTGGTATTACAAAAGTTAAATGATTAGTCATGCCTTTTTATATTATTGAAAACATCAAGTAGAGTAGAAAGATCAATGCTATGACTCATATTTAGTATGCAAATTTTGTGTTATAGAAGCTGAGTAAGCCATCATGACTTTTTACACCATCATAACCATCAAGTAGAGAAGAGAGACATAAACCACAACTTGTATCCAATACCATGATTTGTGTTACAAAACTAAAAGACTGAAACCACACCTTTTATTCAATGCTATGACTTCCAATTAAGGAAACCCACACCAGATGTTTGGGTATATAAGAAAAACCCTAAGAAGTCAAAAAAGATCTATGAGATGCACTAGGAAGATTATAGAAAAGGTAGAAACATAAATTCTAGAAGGTGAGATTATATTCTGGCCCCCTCCTAGAAGAAAATCAAAGTGGAATTGAGTAAGTTTTAGGTTTTGAAACCTTGATTCTTCCAAGGGATGATGACAAGACCTGACCCGGATACCCTTCCTGGATTTCCTGGGTGGTTCCGCCTGGTGAAATGAACATATGTAATACCATAATATATCAATTATATAGAAAATCCACAACCGCCCAATACCATTACCAACCCAAATTAATATAGGTCATAACCACGAGCATACATAATAAGGACTCTCATATGAGTTCACTATCAATACCAGAGCATTCTAAGAGTGTTTGCTAAATTTTGGAATACAATAAAAATAACAAGTCCAATAAACAAGATAGATGAATGAAATAGAGTTATGTAGTTGTAGCAGACAGAGCGGTGTAGAATCTGGTGCGAGGTAGGGCCTATGATCTGCCTGGACCTAGGGAACAGATTTAAAACAATAAACGTGAGAATATAAATCTCAGTGAGTGGCATAGTTATAAGGAAAATACTATTTATTTTAAAACATTTCTTCTCTCAAGACCTCACGTCCACTCTTTTGTAAAGTTCCTCATTTAAAACATTTCACAAAACCTGACTTTACTCAGCCCAAACAAATAAATTTTATGCTCAAAATCTAATCGACATGACTACTAAGAAACAACACTGTAGTGAAAACCATTCACAACACACATATGAATTGTCCACAACACACAAATCAAGCATAAAGCATGTATAACCATCATGTCGCAAAAGCAACCATGAAAATACCAAAATCATAAGTATTACAAGATTATACCTTATTTAGAAATCAACCGTGTACCTTACCACATACCCATCATAAACCATCGGTAAGCCCAGCCTCACAACACCGTGACAACTAATAAATCCGTGGTTACACCCGGCCATCACGTGGTAACTAACAAACCCCTAGGTAGACCCAGCCATCACGTGGCAACTAACAAAACCCCAGGTAGACCCGGCCATCACGTGGCAACTAACAAACCTTCAGGTATACCCGGCCATCATATGGCAACTATCAAACCTCCAGGCAAGCCCGACCATCACGTGGCATCTAATAAACCCCGAGTAAACTTGGCAATCACGTGGCACCTAATAAACCTCTAGGTGAACCTATCCAAGCCCGACCTCACAATACCGTGGTAACTAATAAATCTTTGGTTACACTCGGCCATCATGTGGTAACTAACAAACCTCTAGGTAAACCTTGCCATCACGTGACAACTATCAAACCTCCGGGCAAGTCCGACCTTCACGTAACAACTATTAAAGCTCCTGGCAAGCTCGGCCATCACGTGGCACCTAATAAACCTCCGGGTAAACCAGAATATCACGTGACACCTAATAAACCTCTGGTTGAACCTATCCATCATGTGACCACTAATCACATATAATCTTTTCCCCACTCACATGTACTTTTCAGCATTACCTTATCATAATCATTTCTCAAATCTCAAAGAAATCTAATTTTTAAAACAATAATTTTTCAAAGTGGTTTAAAACCTCAAATCACGTACCCCAAACATCCAAATACCACAGACTCATCCATGAATATAGTACAAATTTCAAACAGTTAAAATGTTGACAAATTTCACATGAAATGATAACTTATTTTATATGAAACCGAAAACTTTGTTTGAATGCAAACAACCATCTAATCAAAATAGTATATATGTAAAGTATTAAATCATAATAGATATATCAATATAATATCCCAAATTATTTAAAAGCATATAAACCACTCACAGATTACAAATGATCAGTCCTGCTTCCCTGGAAAATCATCTCCCGACTCGGTATGAGCGCCTGTAATACCAATAAAATACCACTTAGGTTCTAATAACTAAACCAATAACACTGAGATGCCCCGAAGGCCGTAGAATGATTTTTGGAATTACGAAACCCACTAAATTGGACCTTAACATGCCAAATTATACAGTGTACCATATAGACCCGATATCCAAAATTGGGGCTTTTTGCCCGGGAGCTCATTTTCAAAATTGAAAAATCCAATAATTCCTAAAAATATCTAATTTCATTAATTCAGCTCCAATTTTTCCTAATTTGTCCAACTATACCCAAGTTCAGTCCAAACTTCTCAGTAATTGCCCGTAACAACCTAAAAATGGAAACATAACCAAATAATGTTTAAAATTTACAAACCATGTATCAGTGAAAAGCCCAAGAGATCAGGAACTCATTAGTACCATTACCTTGGTAAAATAGTCCTCGGAATGGCCATAAAATCACAAAAATCTGATAGAGAAATGGTGCAGTCGCCGACGGGTTCGCCAGCCAGATCCTGGCGCATCCGCCGGTGCCCGGCCATGAAATTTTACGGCCGGCATTGTCCGGTGGTGGTGCACCTGGTGATCTGGCATGTGTCGCCGGTGGATTGGTCGGTGGTGCCTCGTCTGGTTCGATCTCTCACGGCTCACAATTGCACAAAAAGCCCAATTGATTACTAGTTTTGGAGAGCTTTTTCCTAGGATTTTGGACTTCAAGAGGGTATTTTGGGGGCTAAGGTTTCATTTGACACCCAAAAAAGTGTTTATATAGGGCATATGGTCGTTTTCAGGTAAAAATTTCAGACATACCTAAACACTGCTAAAGTGCTACTATTCGAACTTCTCAGGCCATAACTTTTTATTCGTAAATCAGATTTTGACGTTCCACCAGTTTATGAACTCGTATCTACGAGACCTACGAAATGGTATCTTGGTAAACCAAAAATTAATCACCATTGAAAAAGTCAACTTTGACCATATACTAAGTATTGGTCAACCATAATCAAACTTAGTCAAACATGTTAAAAAGCTTGTATTGTTTGGTATGGGTCATTACCGATGATATCTGGCCCCCTCCTATAAAAAAATCAATGTGAAATTTAGTAAGTTTTAAAGGTTTTAGGTTTTGAAACCTTGATTCTTCCAAGGGATGATATCTGGCACTTAGATTCATAAGTAATGAATTTCACTTATTTCATATATTATTCTCTCCAATGTTAGGATATAGGTGAATCTAAGGATGGTGTAATATGTTTATTATGATGAATATTTTTTTTTTGATATTTTAATATGATGTTTTTTTATGATATTATTTGGACATGGATAGTTTGATAATTAAATAGAACCAAAAGTAGGGTTTCAGCTAATGTTGGGTTCATGCATAATTAGAGTATTGGAAGGTGATAGATAAGCCATGAAATATACTCATACTTATGATAGGAAGAAAGTGATAACCATTCCAAACATGTTGTAGGAGACATATTAATATACCAAAACATAAAATTAAGCTATGTTTAATCTTTGTGACTGTGACACTTATGAAGACAAATCTATAAATACTTTTATAAGAAACTTTATTATGCTTTTCATAGAAAATTTGACCCTCAATCGATGGCCAATAAATAGAACATTCTTTTTAGGGTTTGGCATTTAGTATGGAATCACTTATAATAGTGGGGGATGCTGACAAGCAAGCCACATAACATGCATGGATGGATGTTATTTGTACATTAATGATAGTCCTATGAGTTACAATTGATCATAAGGCTTCCAAAGTGAAACACGAAGAAAAAAAATGTTAATTATGTGAGTATGATACCAGCAAAGTCAAAAGTTTAAATGATTTTATTACTACATCAATTCTCATCGAGAGAGTTATTAGAAGTCAGAGATTAAGAATGCTCATTCTAAGCAACCATTAATGGTAGTTAATGATTTCCTAAAAGTGAAGGCTTGTGAATTATATTCTATTAGAGATGATGTGTTGTTTTGGTGGTAAAGTACTGAGAAAATAACTACAAAGGTACCATTATTGGGAAGAGCTCAATACATGATAACCACCTTATTTGTAGTAAGGCAAGAAGTCATTGCACACTTATTCAGCTTTCATTCTATGATTGAGCATATTCACAATAAGATAATTTATAAAATTCTATAGATAAAAATATATATCATCCTTAGAATCTAAGATTTATAACTTGAATTATGTTTATCATACCTATAAGAGAAGTTATTAATTATCATTAATTGATTTAATACTTTTAGAATAATGTTGAAAAAAATATCTTTGTCTAGCTAGATTTTGGGATGCACCTAACTATAAAATTAGATATCGTAACAAAGTTACATTAGTCTTCTTCATTAGTTCTTATGAATTATTCAATTTGTACTATT
This sequence comes from Sapria himalayana, assembly GCA_029783825.1. NCBI lineage: Eukaryota > Viridiplantae > Streptophyta > Magnoliopsida > Malpighiales > Rafflesiaceae > Sapria > Sapria himalayana. The sequence continues at coordinate 1,765,035 of JAREIK010002205.1, forward strand.
AAGTCACTTTAATCTATATTTTCATTTAGATAATTATTTTCCTAAAAAGTAGATATTTATATATATATATTTTTATAAAACATGACATATCTTGTAAATACACCCAAGTAAAATACATGATATAAGAGCTTATATTTAGAAAAGTCATGTTAGTAGTATTGAAAAATATTTATTGATGCGATTGGATAAAACATTTTCATTGCCACCCAAGATTCCAACATTAGGTATGTTGGATTCTATTGTTATGCATCATGTTTTATTTTTTTGTAGGCAAATTGATTGACATAAAGTAAAAAATTCTTATAATTCACTAGTTGTAATAATATATTTTATAGAATCACAAATTACTTCAAATGATTGTAAAATTAATATTAATTAAGTTGATACTATTAAGTTTATAATATGACAAATATATTTAACATGAAATATTTTAGTTTAAGAACCTTTTCAATTAGTTCTTACATAAAATATTGATTATATTATTAAGTTAATTTTATACAACTTTTCATTTATATAACTACACCAAAAAATGGATGTTCCTATATTCTTGAAACACATAAATCACATTATAAATATACCCAAGCATGTTGCAAGATTAATGAGTTTATACTTAGGAACACATATTAGTAGTATCAGAAAATATATTTAAGAATTTTAAAAATAAATAATTTATCTCCCATTTATATTTAATTATTAAAATATCAGTGGTTTTATTATTCATGAATCAAGCAGAACAAATATTAAACTCTAATACATATATATCTATTTTGCCATTGGATACAAGACCGCATTTACTTTTTTAAAATACAAGACCAATTCAAACATCATTGGTTTTATTTCAATCAATAGGAAAATAAGAAGTAGATTTTTTTTTGTTATTTATGGATTAATAAATTATTTTAAAAAAAATAGGCTTTCTTTTTTAAAATTCTTGTGTTAAAACAAATTAAATAAAACCATAACTCAATTAGATAACAAATAAAATCACAATAATATTTATCAAGCTCGACATAATATATAGTTCAAGTCTATTATTGTTCTCTTATATATTAACCATTTCTTATATGTATTGAACATACAAAATACATGTTAAATATGAAGATTTATAAGAATATGTCTAAATAATCCAATATATCGATGTTTTTTTGAAATGGAACTAAATCTAGCTAACTATTGAATAAATGGACTTGTAATATTCAATTTTGTCTTGATTGTTTGTTTAATTTTGATGGTTCATATTTGAAATCAAACCATTTGTGTCACTGAAATACTTATAAAAAAATTAATAAAAATGTATAACTATTTGGACAATCACACATTTAACTATAATTATAATTAAAATTTATAGCAACATATATATAATTATATGTTTAACTATATATCTATAACTAATTATTATTATTTGCATAACTATATAAAACTCTTTATTACTATATGTAATTATATTTGTAACTATGTAAACTATATTTATAACTATAATTAAAACTATATATAACTATTTTTTTAACTATATAATAATTCATAACTATAAGTATAATTCTACATAACTATATTTCTAACAAAATATACTATATGTATAATAATATATAATTATATATAATTCTATTTTACGATATGTATAACTAAAAAAATGTTATATATAACTCATCTTACACTACATACATATGTATAACTATATGTATAATTAAATATAATTATATATAACTCTATTTATAACTAAATATATATGTATTAGAGTTTAATACATAATTATATAATTATATATAATTCTATTTATAACTAAATATAATTCTATTTATATAATTATATTTATATATAACTAAATATAATTATATGTATAATTAAATATAATTATATATAACTCTATTTATAACTAAATATATATGTATTAAAGTTTAATACATAATTATATAATTATATATAACTCTATTTATAAATAAATATAATTATATATAATTATATATAATTATATATAATTCTATGGATATATATGTATTAGAGTTTAATACATCTATATGAGTAAAAGTCAAACTTGCATTTTACCAAAGAAAACTATATGAGTAAAAGCATCTCACAAGGCTATCACTACCTTGCGTGTTACAACACACTAGTGCATATCCTAATAATTACCTTTTACTACCCTCAATGATAATGCAATTCACACACTAAAGGTGAACCCATTGGTAGAACCCCCCATATAACAATTATCCCAATCAAGAACCAATTTTATTAAAATATGTAGGATTCATTGACATGTAGAAGCATTTATATTGTCAGCTTCATAAATATCATACTTGTGATAATTAACATACCCAAATTTTGAAGTTCAATATATAGGTTATCTAGTACATCATGATTGGAAGGACCATCACTCATTTCCTACCATATTCATGAGTAAGCCTCATCGCTTACCAACCATTCATTTATTCATAAATAAAATTAATTACATGATATAATTTAAATTACACATGACCTAGACCTATACTAGTTTGGTACAAATTCTTGAATTTGTCCCTAGAAAAGAGGGGTTTGAGAGCAATGCTTCCCAACCTTTGGGATCAACATAAATTATGCATCACTTTTTGGCTTGTGGAACTCCTAGTGAGTATGAAATTCACTCTTATAGTTTAATAGTTACTATGATATTGCTTGTTTCATGAGGAAGAAAGAGAAGAAAATAAGAAATCTTTAAAAATTCTTAATCTTTTACTTTTATACTTGGGCAGCCTTGCATTATTCCAAGTAGGAAATTATGACTTATAAAAGAAAGTCACAACTATGGCTCATTTATTTATCTTGAATTCGTGACTCTAAAAAAAATCCATGACTCTATTTTTCACCTTGATTTATTTGTAAAACAAAATCAGTGCTAGCAACAACAACGACTTTGGGTCTAATCATTTTGTAATATAAAGTCACAACATTATGAAATGGATATGACATCATGTATTTGCCCATTTATAGTCCATAAAGGGCATAGCATTGGAAAGTGGTAGTATAGTGGAGATGAATTCTCATATTATTATAAGGCTATGATATAGTGTAATGATTTTGATAATGAAAAATGGTCTTTCTTAAGATTTATATGGGTGTGATACTAAGAAATAACTAATTTTGAAAAATGGCAGCCTCACAAAAGTAACTACTTCAATTCTTTTAAGCATCTACGACACTATGAGTTGATGTAGTACAACATTCTCTTCTTTCATAAGACATATTGCCATTATGCTATCAGGATGCCTCAACATTGAAATTTAGCTTGCATATACAAGTCATGATTATGCATTCCTTTGAGAATAAGAGTCATAGTCTTCGAAGTGGGCATACTCTGAGCAATATTCTTTATAATATTTATTCGACCAAAGGTCTTAGGCTCTAAATAATTATCATGACTTTGACATGAGTAGTTGTGGCTATATTTTTTTTCTTATAGCTCATAAGTCATGACTTTGTAAAAAAGTCATGACTCTGACTTGATACTATCTAGCAATATAAAGAAAAAGTCATGGTGTTATGAAATTGACTATAACCTTAAGCACTAGTGGGATACTTGATTATTGTAATGGAGAATTAATGTTATTACTATTAAAATTTCTCAAGCTAAGTAAGGCTTTGACTTTATGAAAATAATGTAACCATTGGCCATATATCGCAAAGTAATAAGATCATACTAAAGATTTTGTAGGGTCATGAAGTATAAGAATTACCCCAACCAATTAAGTATAATTTTGACTAAGAATGAGTATCGAAACTATGTGAGACTCACTGATCCATCCCCTCTACTAAACACCTCCAAAAATTAATACACATTATCTCAATTTATATGTTTATACATCATTAAAAACCACCAAAATACCCAAAAATATTTGAAAATTTGAATACCAAATAGGAGACAACAATGAAAGTCATGGCTTTGACCAACACTATAACTTTGGAGATACTTAAACTAAAGTAAGAAGCCAACACAAAGTCCAACATCATGAATTAGAAGTTTTTAAAAGAAAAAGTTCAATATGTCGCCTAACAAGAAGCCATGACAAAGCCAATGCAACAACTTTAGAGTTCTAGAAGGAAAAGGCTAGCAGTGCATCCCAACAAAAATCTATGACAATCCTTAAAGTCATGACATTCAACAAAGATGAAGCTACGGTGAACCAAAAAGCCATGACATTTTTGGAAAAGAAAGAGAATAGATGGAAGCCTCAATAAAAAAACAATGAATATGATTCAATGTTGAAAGAAATATTAGAAATACAAAAAAAGTGAGAAATAATATGACTAAGTTAGCTTGGATAGCTAAGATCATCAATGAATGTAATAGTTATTTGATGATCTATCTATAGCCATTATATATATCGCTGCTTATGAGGCAACCCATGATTTTTTTTACATGATATGATAAAATAAATGCACCCACTCACACATATCCTTTGACATCCACAAACATTAGTATCATTATTCAAACCACGCCACGACTCATTTATAAGTCTATAATCAAAAGATTCCCACTATCTAGATATGCTATGGCGCTCAAATTTAGTCATAACAAACCAGAGGTGTCAAACAAGCCATGTCATGCTGGTATGACCCATTTTTTTAAGCATGTTCAAGCAACCATATCATACTAGACATGACCTATCATGGGTCATGTGAGGATGGCATAGTTCTAAAAAGAGGTAACTCAACATGGCTCATTGGGTCATGTCAAGCCAGGGTTCATTCCAAGCTATTCCTAGTTTGGATGAATCATGTTGGGTCATGCTAGGTTGTGTTAAGCAGGGTTCTACTAGGTCGTGTCAAGCAAGGTCATGCTAGGTCGTGCCAATCATGGTCATGCTTGGCCAAGCAAGTCTAGTTCATTCTAGGCTAGCCTAGGTTTAGTCCATGCTATCCTAGTTTGTTTTAGGCTAGCCTAGGTTAGGTTAGGCTAGTCTGGGTTAGACCAAGTTAGCCTAAGTTAGGCTAGGCTAGCATGGTTCGTTGTAGGCTAGCCTAGGTTAGAACTAGGCTAGTCAGTTTAGCAAATATGACTAAAACTATCTCACGCAGGTCAGCATGCCAAGTTGTGTTATGCCATGCCTCTTATGCTAGGATCATTGGCTTAGCACAACTTGAGCCATGCTGCATGCTGGCCCACGATACATCTAGGTATGACTCTTAACTAGAACATGTTATGAATGGCATGACTGAGTCATGTCGTGCCTCGTTCCATGCTCAGATTTTATAGTCTTGTTGACCCCTCTATAATAAGCCTTTACATAAGGTTGGCTAGAATGCATTTTTTATAGAGAAGAGAGGAGGAATTGCTTTAGTATCAAATTTTGTTTGGTATTTCGAATACCATTAAAAAGCAAGAACCTTAGTGATTATTCATGATGTGGGTGTGTGCATAGAAATGAGCTATATCATGAATAATCTTTGTATTCTTTTCCTTCAACTATTTATCATTATTCTTCTTTTTTTTACTTTTTCTTCTTCTTATTTTTTTATTCGTATTATGTTTTTTTTATTTCTTACTCTTGTTTCTTCTTATTCTTCTTACCTTGATATGCTTATTCTTTTTTTTTCTTCTACTTTTTTTTAAGTTTCTTCTTCTATTTTATCTATTTCATTTTCTTCTTTTATTTCTTCTGTTTCTATAGCTTTTGCCTCTTATTCTTCTTAAAATTTTTCTTCTGTTTCTATTTTTTTTCTTTTTCTTTTTCTCAATCTAATTTTTCTATATACTTTTTCACATTCCTCTCTTTATTTAATTCTTATTATTTTATAACTCTTTTTATTTTTCTTTTTTATTCTTATAATATTATTATTTCTTCTTTTTCTTTTTCTTGTTCTGTTTACTCTTTTATATTCTTCTCCTTCTACTTCTTTTTTTTAATCCTTATTATTATTATATATCTTATATTTCTTCTATTTTTTTCTTAGTTGCTTATTATTTTTTTTCTTCTTATTCTTCTATGATTTCTTCTTATTTTTCTTATTCTTTTATCTTCTTTTTCGATTTAATCCTCTTTATCTTCTTATTCTTCTTCAACTTATTGTTCTAATTTTTATCTTTTTTGTATTCTACTAATTATTTTTCATTTTTTTCTTATTTTTATTTGATGACAACAAATTTTATTTCACCTTTTTCTTTTTTATTTCTTTTTCTTCTTCTACTTCATCTTCTCCTTCTTAATTTTCTTTTTTATTTTACTACTTAATTTTCTTCCCCTTCTCCTTCTTTTGTGTCTTTATCTTCATCTTCTTAATTTTCTTATTTCACTTCTTCTTATTCTTCTTATTCATCTTGTTCTACTTATTTTTCTATGTCATATTCTTATTTTTCTTTTTTTTTTCCAATTATTGTTTCTTCTTCTATTTCTTATGTTTCTTTCTTCTTCTTTTTATTCTTCTATTTCTTCATCTTCTTATACTTCTATTCTTCTTTTATGAATTTGTTTTTCTTCTATTCATCATCTTCTACTTTTTATTCATCTTATTCTTTTTCTATAGCTCATTCTTCTTATTTTTATTTTACTACTTATTATTATTCAATTTTTATTTTTCTTTTTCTTTATCTTCTCATGTTACTTCTTTTTATTCCACTACTTTTATATATTTCTGATTCTTTTTGTTTTTATTTTTTTATCCTCCTTCTACTAGTACTTTTTTTGTTATTTTTTTTTCTTCTTCTTCAATTTCTATTGTTTTTTCTTTATCTACTTTTTGTTCTTTATCTTCATCTTCTACTTCTTTTGCTTCTTATTTTAAATTTTTTTTATTTTTCTTTTTCTATTGTGTATTCTTCTTATTCATATTTTTTATTGTTCTTCTTTTGTTTATTTTTTTTATTCTTATTTTTATTCTTCTACCTCTTCTTTTTGTCCCTTCTTCTTGTTCTTATCCTCCTCCAACTTCTTCAACTAATCTTTCTTCTATATCTTTGTCTTCTGCTCCTTATTCTTACTTTAATACTACTATTATGTCTTCTTATTATTATTCTATTCTTATTATTTTTTCTTTCTAGTTATGTTTTTTAAGCTTATTCTTCTTTTTTTTCTTCTTGTTTTATTTTTTATTATTCTTCTTCTTCTTCTTTTTCTATCCAACTTCTTCTTGATAATTTTATTAGTTTTCTTATTCTATTTCTTTTTTATATTCATCTGTTCCTTCATTTTCAACATCATCTTTTTATTTTTCTTTTTCTTTCTTTAATTTCTATTCTTCTTTTTTTTTGTTCTTATGATGTTTCTAACAGAAGAAGTTCTTCTTCTTCTTATGTTTTTCCTTATTCTCCTCCTCCTATTTCTTATTTTTCTTTTTTATTCTTATTCTTCTTTTTTTTTATTCTATTTTTTTTTCTTCTTCTACATCTTTTTCTATTTCTTTTGTTTTATCTTCTCTTTTTTCTTTTTCTTCTTCTTCATAATCTTTTTCTTCTTCTATTTTTCTTCTCCATTTTTTTCATCTATTTTATTCTCCTTTTACTTCTCCGTTTTTTCATCTATTTTTTCTAATTCTTATTTTTCTTCTAATTCATCTTTTTCTTCATATTCTTCTTTTTCTGCTTATTCTTCTTATTCTTCTTATTCTTATACCTATTATTATTATTATTATTATTATTCTTCTTCTTCTTCTTCTTTTTTTTCTATTTCTTCTTATTCTACTTAATCTAGTTCTTTTTCATCATCATCTTCTTGTATTTCTTCTTCTTCTTCTTTTAATTCTTCTTTAGTTGCTGCTACTTCATCTTCTTTTTATTTCTCTTATATTTCTTTTTTTCTTGTTTTTCTTGTGCTTCTTTTTTTCTCATTGTTCTACGATTTTTTTTTATTTCTTCTTTTTCTTCTAATTATGCATTTTCTTCTTCTTAATAAAGATTTTATTTTCTAATTCTTTGTTTTTATCTTTAGCTACTTTCCAACTTCTTTTCATTTCTTTTCTTTTTTTTTATCATCTTATTTTTTGCATCTTTTACTTGTTTTTCTTCTTT
>JAREIK010002205.1:1776009-1833509 GCA_029783825.1 Sapria himalayana
CAATTTCTTCTTCTTTCCTTTTTTATTCCTCTTCTTATTATTTGACTTCTTCTTTTACATCTTCTTTTTTTTTTCATTTTATTCTCCTTAATCTTATTCTTTTTCTTCATCTTATTCTTTTTCTTTATTTTCTTCCTCTTCTTCATTTTCTTATTTTGCTTCTTCTTCCTATTCTTCATTTACCTCCTTTTCATTTTTCTATTCTTATTCTTCCTCTTCTTCATGCACTTCCTATTTTTCTTTTTTTCTTCTTTTAATTCTTCTTATTCATCATTTTATTCCTCTCTTTCATTTTCTTCTTTGTTTTCATAATTATCATTTTCTTCTATATTTTCTTCTTATTTTATATCTTCTTCTTTTTCCACTTCTTTGTCTTCTTTTCTTCTTCTTATTCTTCTTCTTCTTCTTCTTCTTCTTCTTCTTCTTCTTTTTCTTCTTCTTCTTGCTTTTCTTTTCTTCTTCTTATTGCCTTTTTTTTTCTTCTTCTTCTTCCTCTTCTTCTTTTTATCTATTCATCCTCTTCTTCTTTCCCTTTTTATATTTTTTATTTTAATTATTCTTCTTCATCATTTTATTTTTTTTCTTTTAATTATTCTTCTTCATCCTTTTATTCCTCTTCTTCATATTCTTATTTGTTTTTATAATTATTATTTTCTTCTACATCTTCTTCTTATTTTATCTCTTCTTCTTCCTCTTCTCCTATCTGCCTTTTTTTCTTATTCGTCTCTTTCTTTTTCTTCGTCCACTTCTTCTTCTTCATCTATTATTACTCTTCTTCCTATTTTTCTTATACTCCCTCTTCGTCTTCTTCTTCCTCTTCTTCTTCCTCTTCTTCTTCCTCTTCTTCTTCCTCTTCTTCTTCCTCTTCTTCTTCCTTCTTTTCTTTTTATTTTACACTTAATCTTCCTCTTCTTCTTCTCCTCCTCCTCCTACTCCTCCTTTTTCTCCTTCTTCTTTTTATTCTTTTTGCTTTTCTTCCTCTTCTTTTTTTCCTATTATTTTTCTTCTTCCAATTATTCTTCCTCCTCTTCTCCTTCTTATTTTTATTATTTCACTTCTTTTTATTTCTCTTCTTCCTATTCATATTAATCTTTTTCTTTTTATTATTGTTGTTCATCTTCTTCATATTCTCCTTCATTTTTTTTCTTCTAATTATTATTCTTTTTCTTTTTATTCCTTTTTTTCATCTAAATTCTGTCTTCATCCACATCTTATTCTTCGTTCTTTTCTTATGTGACTTCTATTTTTTATTCCTCTTCTTTTTATTTCTCTTTTTCTTGTATTTCTACTTCATGTTTTTCCTCTTCTTCTTGTTTTCATGAATCATGTTCTTCCTCTTCTTTTTTTTCTTTATCGTTTTTTTTCATATTTTTTTTTCATAATCCTCATCTTCTTCTTCCTCTTCTTCATCATTTTCTTCTTTATCTTTTCCTTTATATTCTTCTTCTTCCTCTTCTTCATCATTTTCTTTTTTATCAATTCCTTTCTCTTCTTTTTTTTTCCTTTTCTTCCTCTCTTATTCCTCTTATTCTTTATCTTCTTCTTTTTCCTCTTCCCCCTTATCATCATCATCATCATCATCATCTTCTTCTTCTTCTTCTTCTTCTTCTTCATCATCATCATCATCATCATCATCATAATTTTCTTCATCATCATCATCATCATAATCTTCATCATCATCATCATCATCATCATTATTATCATCATCATCATAATCTTCTTCTTCTTCATCTTCATCTTCACCACCATCATCATCATCATCATCATCATCCCCTTTATCATCATCATCATCATCATCACCATCATCATCATCATCTTCTTCTTTTTTAATAAATATGTTTTATTAATTATCGTCCTCTCTTTTTGGCGGAGGAATACCATTTATACAACCTACGTCTACCCCTTTCCCTTTTACACAATTTCTTACAATTTAACAATAAATAACATGCTTTAATTCTACATTATCCATTTTGTTTTCTTATTAATATTATGCTTTCAGCCTTGAGTTCTATTTATAGTGCTCTATGTGATCTGAATGGGTCTCCAGATTTTTAGGAAAGCCTTCTTTTCTCCTTCTTTCTTGTCATTTATGTGAATCTTTGCCATGCCTTGTTTCATTCTTTTACAGCTTAATGCGATTCTTTTCTCTCTTGCAGCTTCCTTTGTCGTACTCCTCTTGTGTAAGTTATTTGTGTTGGTCTTCTTACCTTTTACAGCTTTTTGTTTATTTCTCCACTTTAAGCTAATTAACTGAAGACTGCCTCCAACCCTCCCCCCCCCCCCCCCCCCCCCCTCCCTTGCACTTTTCAACCAGAATTTATGAAGGTAAGGAATGTCCCTTTATTTCATTGCTTGTGTCCTTTCAACTGTCCATGTGATCTAACTCCAGCTTTTCCTTTTATATTCTTTAATTATCTCCAGCTTTAAACCTTGTTATAGCCGAGTTGCATTCAGTTAGTTCTCACTGAGTGACCTCCATTTTCTTCATTAATAACATGGACTCCCAGACTCACTTTAACACATACTTCTTGACACATTTATTAAAATAAATAACACAGACTTTCATACTAGCCCATCCTGCCCCTTTAAAAAAACAGACTCCCAAGACATGACCCACTAAATAATATAAAACAGACAATACAGTCAGCTGTGTCCTTGTTGACCAGCTTTGCATCTGTTCTAGAACCTGCAAAAAAAGAACCTACAATCCTAATATTTAACCCCCATGTCCCCAAATTCTGACCCATTACATATGTATAATCTGCTTAACTATACAAGGATCTGATGCATCCTTCATGACCCTTATTGAGTAGTAGAAATCCCCCCCTCAGGACCGGGGAGATTCTTTAAATGACAGGTTTTTATCTGCAATCGTTAGTAACACAAAACCAGCATAACAGTATGAAGATGAAAATAAATATTAGTGATTTTCTATAATCTTCCTAATATAAGGAATTTCTTTTCTGTCCAAATTTACTATGCCAATATATTTTTTTGGTAAAGAGCAATCCTTATATTCTTGGTCTCCTATCCTTTTACCATCTTTGGCTAATCCATCTGCTAGTGTGTTAGCCTCTCTAAAAATATGTTTTATGTTATAATTTATTGTTTTTAATTCCTGTAGTATATCTTCTATTTCATCCTCATGTCTCCATATTACTATTTTTTTGTTAATTAGATTTACAAGGATTTTTGAATCTATTTGAATATCTATACTTTTAATGTTTAATATTTTGCATAATTTAATACCTTCTCTTAATGCTAAAAACTTAGCATGCAGTGCCGATGATGCTTGAATCTTCCTAGTAAAAGCTAAGATTAGCTTTCCTTCAGAGTCTCTGATTGAGACCCCACCTCTAGCTGCTCCAATATCTCTATCAAAGCTGTCATCTGTGTTTAGAGCCAATCTTTCTTTCGGTGGTTTTTCCCATTTTATACCTATTAATTTAAGAGGTTTTGGCCTTTTCTTTTTTAGATTCCAGTGATTCATAATGCCTCTATCTAAGCTCTTATCCTGTGTTTCTATAGGGAAAATTTCCGAAATTTTCCTTGTTTCTTCCTTTATCTCCTTCCAAATATCCTTTGTATTCATATTACAACCTTCAAATCTGCTTTTATTTCTTGCTTTCCAAATACACCAGATGACTATTAGAGGAACATTATTTTTAATCCAATTCTGAGCATGGCTTGAAACTTTTTGTTTAAGCCATTTTTGAAATCTGCATTTTATAGTAAGATGTTCATATTTTATATGAATTTCTAATCCTAGCTTCTTCCATATTTCAGCTGCAACTTTACCATTTGAAAAGAGGAGATCTAGTGTCTCCATCTCAGATGCACAACAATCACATCTGGATACTAGCTGAATTCCTTTCTTTTTTGAAATGATATCTATTGGAATAATGTTAGATAAGACTTTCCACATAAAAGTTTTAATTTTCGGTGGATTGTCATTTTTCCCAGCCCATTTGAATAATATTTGCTCTTCTTGCTTGTTTCTTATTAAATTTTTAACTGATTCGAGTGAAAATATTCCTTCTTGTGTTAATGTCCATTTCCATCCTTTTCTAGTAAGTTTAGAATTGTTCTCAACTATCTCTCTTTGCATAAGCATTTGTGTCCACACCTATGAGCTCTTACTTTTGTTTTTTTCTTTATTAGTATCATCAATTATGCAATATTTTGCCCTCATAAATTTAGACCATAAGGTATTATTTTCTTTTAGTCTCCACCATCTCTTACTTGCCTATGATTTGACTAAGTCAGCTAGATTGACAAATCCCAATCCTGTCTCTTGAACAGGAAAGCATAGATCTCTCCATTCCAGTATAGTTTATATTTACCTTCTTTTTTACCTCACAAAAAGTTAGCCAGTTCTTTTTTAATATTTTTAATCAGCTTACAAGGGGGTTTAATAATCATAATATTATGCATTGACGTGCTTTCTAAAATATGTTTTATTAATGTAATTCTTCCCCCTAAACTTAAAAATTCCTCCTTCCATCCCGAGATTTTCTTTTTTAATTTATATAATAGAAATTCTAAGTATTCATTCTTAAATTTGCCTTCATAAACCGGGCAACCCAAGTAAATAATTTCTCCTTTTTTATGTGAAAAACCAGTAAGTTTTTTGATTATGTGGGCTAATGCCAGCGGAGATTTATAAGATATCATATATTGGCATTTTCTTTAGTTCAATTTTTGGCCTATTTCCTCTTCCAAACATTTTAATAAGTTCATCAGGTTTTGTAATGATCTAGCACTTCCATTAGTGAAGATCATTACATCATCTGCATATGCTAGGCAACTCACTAGAAAAGTGTTTTTTGGTTGCCTGAATGAACCTATCAAACCTTTCGCCATTTTATCTTTAATGTTAACTATTAGAAGTTCTAAATATATATTAAATAAAGATGGAGAGAGTGGATCTCCTTGTCTTAGACCTTTAATTGGTTTTATTTCTGCTCCTACTTTCCATTCGTTATTATTCTTGCCCAAGTGTTCGATATACATCTATGTATCAGGTCTATCCATATTTCAGAAAAACTCATTTTTCTCATAATAAAACAAAGAATGTTCCATTCAACTCTATCAAAAGCTTTTGATAAATCTAGTTTTATTATAACATTGTGTTCTCTTGTTTTTGTTCCTATCTCTCTACACATTTCCTTGGCTAAACAAATATTTTTCATTATTAATCTGTTCTTCATGAAACCTGTTTGTTCTATTGAGATAATTTTTGGCAAAAGAGGCTAATCTATTTTGTAAAATTTTCGCTAAAATTTTATATATTGAATTACATAGATTGATTGGTCTAAAATCCTCCCCCATTTGTGGGTTTTCTATTTTTGGAATAAGGACAATGTGAAAACTTCCCACTTTTTTCCAATTTCAGAACCACAAAATATGTTATTAATGGCTTTTTTAATGTCTATTTTAATTATATCCCAGCAAGTTTGAAAAAAACAATTATTCCATCCATCCGGACCTGCTGCACTGTCCTTGTTCATACTAAAAATAGCTGTTTTAATCTCTTCATCTTCTACATATTTAATTAACATGTTATTATCTTCTGTTGTTATTCTATTTTCTATATTTTGTATCAGCATATTCCCTTTAATCTCATTTTTACCATTTAACTAATTTTTAAAAAATTCTGCAAAATAATTTTGAATATCTATATCTTTATCTACCCATTTTTCTTTTTGATTTTTAGGCCCCTAATTCTGTGTTTCTGGTATTTTAATTTTGCTACTTTTTGAAAAAAATTTTGTGTTTTTATCCCATTCTTTTAGCCATTTTATTTTATATTTTTGTTTCCAAAACACTTCTTCCATTACAAGTTTAAGTTTTAGCTCCGCTTGGGCCTTGCTTAATGCTTTTCTATTATTTACATTTTGATCTTTTTCAAAATCTAATTCTTTTCTTAAAACTAAATTTTCTGCTTCTTTTATATTTTTATTTATGTCTCCAGATATATTTTTATTCCATTTTTTTTAGATCTATTTTTAATCTACTTAGCTTATTATTTAAGACTTGCATAGGATTTTCATTTATCTCCTTACTCCAAAATTTTTTTACTAGATTTAAAAACTCATGGTGTAAGCATCAGGAATTTAGAAATCTAAAGGATCCCCCTGCGTAAGTAGTGTTTTTAATGGAAATTAGGAGTAGGCTATGATCAGAACAGGTTCTATTTAAGTGTTTCACTTCTGTAGAACCATAATTCTCCGGCCATTTAAAATTATATAGAATTCTATCTAATCTAGCCCAAATTGTACCTTTTTTTTCCAGTTATTACACCATGTAAAGGATGAGCCTAAGAATTTAGCATCAATTAAATTAGTTTTATTTATGGTGTCATTAAAGTGAATCATGGCTCTTTTATTTGGTGGTTTTCCCCCATTCTTTTCTTTAATACTTCTTACTGAGTTGAAATCTCCCCCTATAATCCATGACTTGTTCTCTTTAAATATTTTTTCCATATCCTCCCATTATTTTTTTTTCTCTTCTTTTTTATTTTTAGCATAGACTATCGTAATTATTTCATTTTCACTCAATCTAAAGTTTTTCCATATCTTGTTCTCCCTCTATAATCTAAAGTTTTTAGCATAAACTATCATAATTTTTTTCCATATCTTGACTCAATCTAAAGTTTATTAACTGATTAGTTTCTTTTAATATTAATATATTTAAGTTATTTTCCACATTAACCATATTTTACCATTTATGTTAGCGTGTCCGTGATCAAATCCTAGTATAACTTTGTAGTGATATAGCTGTTCCTTATCAACTATAGGTTCAGCTAGAGGTGTCAACCGGGCCGGGCCGGCCAGGCACGAGGCACGACATGCTTCGGCTGTGGCCGGGCCGGCCCGACATGGAAAATTGTCGTGCCTGGGCCCATGCCGTGCCCGGGTTAGGCACGAGCCGTGCCGTGCCGTGCCTGACCAGGTACAGCTCGGCCCGTGGCACGGCACACCGGCACGGGTTCTAGGGCAGAATCCAACGGCCCTCATGATTCTTCCCCCTAAAAAATTAAAAAAATTAAAAAAAATTAAAAAAAATTACTTTTTTTTTAAAAAATTATTTTTAATCTATAAATTTCACCTCCCTCTCTTTAACATTTATGTTTTTCATAAACATAAATTCTCTCAAATTGTTCAATTCCTCTATCAAAAATCTTGCTTCTCTCTCTTGGGACTCGGGATTTTGGCATTATGCTTGGATTTTTGGGAATCTCAACTTGAGTTTTGAACATTAGAGATTGACTGTGGTGCACCGTACACGTGACCGACCTCACTGCTTTTACCGAGTAATTTATTTTACTTTTTTTTAAACTCTCTCTCTCTCTCTAGTTTCTCTCTCTAGATCAAAATTAGAAAAAATTAAAATCAATCTTATAGTCTCTATTAAACTATTCTTAAAAACAAAAATCCTAAAAAATGACATATACAACTGAAACATATTTAAATTTAGAAAATGAAAATATTACACAGAGGTCTGAGGTTGTTAAAACTTTGGTTTCTCCAGTTGTCTCAATCCAAACTTCCTAAAAAACAAAAAACTAGGACTTCTGTAGTTTGGACTCATTTTAATATAATAAAATAAAAAAAATGTTAGGGGTGAGGAACAAGAAATGACACAGTGCAAATATTGTATGAGACTTTTAACATGTAAGAGTTTGTTTGGGACTGGGCACCTTAAGAGGCATGCTGAATTATGCACCAAAAAACATGGTCCATTAGATCCTAGGCAAACCCAACATGCCACTGCATTTTTTGAGACTGGATCGAGTTCAGTCTCAAATTTTACTCCCTTCATATACTCCAGCAAGTTGGGCAGGGACGACATGGCCAGACTTATCACATTGATGGGTCTTCCGATCAGATTTTCGGAAGATCCAATGGTAGTGCACATCATGCAGACATATTTTCAGCCTACTTATCATAGGATTCCTAGGTCCACATCTAGGAATGACATACTAAAGATATATAAGTTAGAAAAACAAAAAATAATTAATGAATTTATGGTATATAGTGGAGTGGTGTCCGTGACGTCTGATATATGGACAAGTCACGATGAATCTTCTTATGCATGTCTCACCAGCCACTATGTATTTTCAAACTAGACAATCAATAAAAAAATTTTAGAATTCTCTGAGATTCTTCATCCTCATGATGGCCCGGCCATTTTTGAGTGTATGATGAAAATCTTTAGGAAATATAAAATTCAAAATAAAATTTTTAGTGTCACCTTCAATAACGCATCTAATAATGGAGTAGCGATCAACATATTTGTTAGGAATATTAGAGACATACCATTAGGAGAGATCTTTCATGTCAGATGCATGTGTCACGTGATTAACCTGATTGTTCAAGCGGGTATGAAGGTGTGTTCCCCAGCGTTGGATAATATACGTAATGCACTAAAATATATTTGTACTCCTCGCAGATAATAAGAGTTTGGTAGTCTTTGTTTGTCTGTGAATCTTAAGAAGAATAAATTCCAATCGGATGTGAGACATCATTGGAATTACACGTACCTGATGTTAGAATCATGTGTTGGATACGAACACGTGATATCCGACTATGTCAATAGTAATAGTGACGAACTTATTATTGACGACACTGACTGGGCTTCAGAAATTTCATTTTTGAAATTCCTGAAAATTTTTTATGACACAACGAACATGTGTTCGTCGGTTTATACGCCCACTACTTGCATTGCACTTTGGTGCATATGCAATATTAGTAGCATGTTTAGGAAGTATCGAGCTGACCCGACACTTAGCCATATAGTTGCAGAGATGGAAACCAAGTACTTGAAGTACTGGTCCACCGTTCCATCTCTTTATTGCCTCGCTGCATGCATGGACCCTAGGGTTAAGGTGGAAGGGGTAGAAAATACCATGACTTACATTTCCTCGTGCATGAACTTGGAAGAGCCACCTGAAGGGTTCATTCACGAGAAGTTGACTGACATGTTTACATACTACGATACTAGGTATGATGGTGGTGGTAGTGAGACTGTGATTACGGACATTGATACCTTATTCGGAGATGACAATTTTTCCATTCAGCTTGCGAGGGGGAAACATAGAGGTGGACCATCACATAGGGGCGAGCTTTCTTGGAACTTAGATACCGATTACTGCTCAATCATATCACATTCTGATACTAAGAATCTTGATATATTACAGTGGTGGAAATCATATGAGTCCACCTTTCCCGTGCTATCTAGGATGACATGGTATCTACTGACTCCTCCGGTATCGAGCATAGCATCGGAGTCTACTTTTTCTATTGCAGTGAATGTGATTTCGAATAGGAGATCGAGATTACGTCCAGATATTGTTGATGCCTTGGCTTGTTTAAAGGATTGGAAGGATTCGAGGTTTAGCATCCATGATCATGCTGGAGCTGGGACTAGGACAGGGATTGGAGCCGCATCCACTTCGATGGCGGAGGAGTTGATTGCTGATGAGGATGATCCATATGATACTGATCTTGATGTTGCGGCTGATGATGCTCATGATATGCCGATTGACGATTGATGATGATCTAGTGATGCATATGTGTCAATTTTTTAGTCTATTTCTATAGGGAATGTTAGCAATTCCCCTGATGTTCCAGTAAATATAATTATACATTATTTATAGACTTAGCTTGTTCTCTAGTGATGCATTTGGTTTCATATGTTCTATTTAGGTATTTTTTTCATATTCCTTGGTTTTTTTAGTGAGCCTAGCTCTCCTCCTCTTTCTTCTTTCCATTCTCTACCCATCTGAATTGCCATTATCTTTAACTCCTCAATTGCCCACTCTTTATTACCCATTTTTTGTTTGAGTTTTTCTATATTTACATCATCTTTGTTTAATCTAGTTTTCTGTTCATTATCCTCTCTGTCTGTATAGAGGGAGGTTAAGCTTCTTGTTTCTAGATCTTCTTCTGAATAGTCCACTATAGGGATAGCCCACCCTTTATTTTTTGCAATTTGTTTTTCATGTAAATTCTTGTTCTTTTATTTAGTTCAGCTATTTTTTTTAACAATTCTGCCTTATTTGTATCATCAGGAGTGTTTTCTATCCTGTTTTCTCCATCATTATCCTTCATATTTTCTATTAATTTCAATTCTGTTGCCTCTGTTTTCTGTTCTTCTGTGTGGGTGGTATGTATGGTTTGAGGTTTTCTTTGGTATTTAATTATCATTCCTCTCCCTCCTGCTGCCATTATTCTCTCCTCTCTCATTTGATTAAATTCTTCTCTTCTTTTTTTAACTAAACATTCATCCATGCAGCGACCCATTTTTTTACAACATGAGTAGTATGGTGGAAGGTTTTCTGGAACCACTTGCTGCCAAAAACCGCCACCATCAATATTTCCAATCCATATACGCGATGGAATTGGTTTTTGTAAATTAGTTTCTACACAAATTTGTGCAACACTTGGCCTAGAGAGGGTAGTTGTGGCACCATCAAGAAGAAGAGGAGTGTCGAGAGTGCAGGCTATGTGATATAAGGTAAATTTATCGAAAAAATGAATCGGTAACAATGGAAATAGAAACCATACCGGGGCTACCGACGATTCTTCCTTAGTCGAGAAGTTGGTTGTCCATTTGAATGTTTTCATGGGATAACCCATGATATGCCAGATACCACGCAACCAAATTCTATGGAAATCCTCTTCGGAAAATAGTTGTATCAGCACGTGTTTATCGTCGATGAGACCGATTTTAATCAATATTTTAAGCTTCAATGATTCAAAAAACACACGAACATCATCAATGAGAGGCCTTCCATGTGAAAATTTACCCACGAGTGTGAGCTTGTGAGGATTAGTAAGCCTCTGGATGTCTTCGGCAGAAAACGATATCAAGGGTTCCTCGATATTTTTCGCGTAATTTTCTGAAGATGGTGTTACTGTTTGCGCGTTCTTTTTAAAAAAATCAGAAAAGGATTTCTTATTAACTAAGTAATCCATTTCCTTAAGAATGAGCTTGAAATCTGCTTCTTCCTCAAAATTTATAGTTTCTCTCTCTAGAAAATTTTGTTTCTCTCTCTAGAAGTTGAGAGCATTTTTTCAAGAAAGAACCACAAGTTCTTGTTCTTGTTCTTGTTCTTCTTCTTCTGTTCTTCTTCTTCTTCTTCTTCTATTATTATTATTATTATTATTCTTTTTTAAGTTAGTTTTATTATTATTAGAGGCATCTCTTTTGGCGGAGGAATATCATTTTTACAAACAATATCTACCATTATCCCTTTTACATCCGTTTCAAAAAAAAACAACTAACAATTTAAAGGGTCCTAGTTGCTTTAGATTTGCAACTTGCTGGATTTTGGGTTTATGAGAGGATCTGAATATCTTTTTCATTTGAGATTGTGCCCTGAGAGAAGTTTATTGATAAAACTTCCAGCCCTTTTAGCTTTCCCTTTTCCTCAAGCCTTTCGGTCTTTTACTTGCTTCCTTCCATAGTGTGGGATCCTTTGACACTTGATCAGGACTAGACGCTTAACATACCACCAGGATAATCAAGGAATACAGACACTTGCTTGATCGAGGAGAAGCTCCTCAGATCGACTTTACAAAAACGAGACTGATATTTACAATCAAACAGAAATTGCAGACATAAAACTATATCAAAATAGCAGAAAGCTGTCTTTATAATTCTTGATCTTGGAGCTTCCGGTAGCTCACTTTGTATATGTAGAAAAGTCATTTAAATAGACATTGCCGAGGCATTGTTAACCTTACCTCGAAGAGTATCTGAGAAGCCATCTGAACCAGTTGGTGTACCTGAATATTAGCACATCTAAAACACAAAACAGCAAGTGTACAAGTTTCATGACAATCCTCTCTATGTTACCTTACCTACCTTGAATGAGAAATGTACAATGTTCTTAATTTGAAACCTCAACCTTACCCTACTGAGCTGCCATTTAGTGTGTAGGTATTGGTCTATCTTTACACAATCTTCCTTCAGGACCAGGAAGAATTTCAGCATTTCATGACTTTACCTGTACTTAAACGAAAGCAATTCCAGTAATAATAACCCAACACACGTGCCCATGTCCCAACTATGTGTTATTCCTTAGTGGGATAACAGGTATTAGGAAGAAATTTCAAGATGATTTATAACTGTTCTAATGTATGGATATTCTTTCTTATCCATTTTTATAAAGCCTTTGAATTTGTCTGGAAGAGACTCTGCATCATATTTGTGAAATTCTTTATATTTTCCTTCTTTTGCTAGTTTATCCGCTAGTGCATTCACTTCTCTATATATGTGTTTGATTGATGCATTCAAGAGTTCTATTAAACTGTTAATTTCCTCTAATTCTTCTTTGAATTTCCACATGCTGTTTTTTTTATTCACTAGATCGACCAGAATTTTAGAGTCTATCTGAATATCTAAATTTAATATATTTTCCAATTTACATACCCGTTAAGCCTTCCCTCAAAGCTAAAATTTCTTCATGGAATGCAGAGGAGGCATTAATGGTTCCCGAGTAAGCAAGGATAAGTTGACCATTGTGGTCTCTTACGGCCCCTCCTCCATTTGCTAAGCCTATAATCTTATCGAAACTACCATCAGTGTTCAATGCTAATCTAGCATTTGCTGGTTTTTCCCACTTAGTTCCTATTATTTTTTGTGGAGGGGGTTTTGAAACCGTGAGGTTCCAGAATTTAAGGGTGTCAATATCTAAATAAGAATTACGAGTTAAAATCAGACTAGCTTCCGAGGTGATTTTAATTTCTTTCTTAATGGCCTTCCAAATATCTTCAACTTCCATAGTGCGACCTTCATATCTGCTGTTATTCCTTGCCTTCCATATACACCAGACAGCAATATGGGGGATGTTATTTTTGAGCCATGTTTGTAGTCTATGATGATTATGGGCTGAACTCCATCCGAGGAGTCTGTTTCTAAGAGAAGTGCATTTATGTTTGAGACCCATTTTAGATTCTAATCTTTTTCATATTTCTAACGCTATATTTCCTTGAGAAAACAGGTGATCAGGCGATTCAACTGCTTGTCGGCAACATTCACATCTAGAGGGCAGTTGTATGCCTTTCATTTTTATATTTTCATCTAAAGGAATGATGTTTGAGAGCACTTTTCAAGTGTTTGTTTTGATTTTTTGACTATTATCATTATTCCAAACCTATTTGAAGAGAGGTTGCTCAACTTTCTTACATCTAATTTTCTCTTTAATGGTTTTGAGTGAAAAGGTCCCATCTGCACTCAAAATCCATTTCCAGCCCTTTTTGGAGGGTTTAGAGAAATTATCTACTAATTCTCTTTGATTGAGTATTTGAAGCAAGACTTGCGAAGCTTTGTTCTTTTTTCTTTCTCTATTTGTGTCTCCTTCTATACAATATTTAACTGTCATAAATTCAGGCAATAAACTGTTATTTTCTTTAAGCCTCCACCACCTTTTGCACGCCCAGGCTTTGGCTTGATCATTTAAGTCAACAAAGCCCTACCATGCTTCCTGTTTAGGATAGCAGAGGTCTTTCCATTTTTTCCAGTGAAGCTTTCTTTTTCCATTTTTAAATCCCCACAGAAAATGAGCAAATTCTTTTTCTATTCTTTTTTTATCTTCCACGGGAAGATAAGTAATCATTAAAATTTGCATTACTACACTTTGTAGCACATGAGTAATTAGGGTGATCCTGCCACTCATATTGAGTGTGTCAATTTTCCAACTAGCAATTTTATTTTTGATTTTATCAAGTAAAAATTCTAAATATTCTGATTTTAATTTACCTTCATAAAGTGGACAACCAAGATATTGCATTGCACCATTTTTCTGGGTAAATCCTGTTATGCTATTAATTCTATGAGTCTGGCTTGGAGGAACATTTTTGGCAATCATGAATTGACACTTTTTATTATTTATTTTTTTCCCTGTTTCATCTTCTAATACTTTTAACAAATTCATCAGATTATGAAGGGATCTAGCACTGCCATTTGTAAAGATGATCACGTCGTCCACATATGCCAGACATCCCACAAAAGGGGTGTTTTTTGGCTTGCTAAACTGACCAATTTTGCTTGTGAGCATTTTAATTTTAATATTAACAATTAATAATTCTAGATAAATGTTAAATAGAGAGGGAGAGAGGGGGTCACCCTATCTTAATCCTCTTATCGGCTTGATGTCTTTTCCTAATTCTCCATTGACAAGAATTCTAATACCTGGACTTGATATGCATCTATATATCAAGTCTATGCAGGTTTTTGAGAAGCCCATCTTTCTCATAGTGAAACATAATATACTCCATTCTACTATATCGAAGGCTTTAGATAAATCTAATTTTAATAAGACATTGTGTCCTCTAGATTTTGTGCCTATTTCTTTGATCATTTCTTTTGCTAGACAGATATTTTCTATTATTAGCCTGTTTTTCATAAAACCTGACTATTCTTTAGAAATGATTTTTGGCTGGACTCCTGCTAATCTACTTTAGAGCAGTTTAGCGAGAATCTTATATATGGAGTTGCACAGACTTATAGGTCTAAAATCTTTAGCCTTTTGAGGATTGACCAATAGGGGATGAGGACCATATACGTGGGACTCCATTTCTTACCTATTTCTACACCACAGAAGATCCAAGATATAACATTTAAAAGCTCATTTTTTATGATCAACCAGCAATTTTGGTAAAATTCTTTATTCCACCCATCCGGACCTGGAGCACTATTTGTGCCCAAACTGAAAACCACTGTCTTCAATTCTTCTTCATCCGGGAGCTTTGTGAGTGTGTCATTTTCATCACTTGTGATTTTTTGTTGAATGTTATTTAGAAGGTGATCTCCACTTAGTGATGTATCACCTTTAGATATGTTTTCAAAATGATCATCGAATTGGTTTTTAATGTTGGTATCACTATCTATCCATTTATTTAAGTTGTTTTTTAAGCCTTTTATTCTTTGTTTATGTATCTTAAGTTTAACTGCTTTCTGGAAGAACTTTGTGTTTTTATCTCCTTCTTTTAACCATTTTATTTTAGCTTTTTGTTTCCAAAACACTTCTTCCATGAGAAGTTTTAGTTTTAATTCAGCTTGCGCTTTGTTTAATTCTTTTCTACTATCTTTGTTATGTAGTGTGACGTGTTCTAGCTCCATCTTTTTAAATTTATGTTCTGCTTCTATAATGTTACTGTTAATATTACCAAAGATATCTCTATTCCATATCCTTAAGTGATTTTTTAATCTATTTAACTTCGTATTCTAGATTTGGCCAGGGTTACCTGAGGATGCCAGTGTCCATGAGTTTTTAACCATGTTAATGAATGTGTGATGCAAGCACCATGCATGCTGGAATTTGAAGGAATTTTTTATAGTTTTAGGTTTTTCTACTAATATTATCAATAGATTGTGATCCGAGCAGGATCTATTTAAGTGTCTCACTACTGTGGTCCCAAATGATTCTAACCATTTTACATTATATAAAACTCTATCTAATCTTATCCATATGGTGCCTTTATCTTTCCAATTGTTGCACCAGGTGTAACGAAACCCTAAAAAGCTAGCTTCCATCAATCTAGCCTCTGATATGGTCTCGTTGAAGTGAGAGATAGCTTTTTTGTTAGGAGGATTTCCCCCTATTTTCTCACTGGCTTTTCTTATTATGTTAAAGTCACCTCCTATGGTCCAGGGTTTGTTTATATTAGCTATTTTTATCATATCATTCCACAGTTCTTTCCTACCTTCTATAGTGTATTTAGCATAAACAGCTGAAATTACCTTCTCTGGGGCATTATCTAAACTAAAGTTGATAATTTGATCTGTGATTTCTAAAATGTTTATGTTGATAACATTTTTCCAAAATAGCCAGATTTTATTATTTTTATTAGAAACTGCCTTATCAAAGCCTAATATATTTTCATAGTGTTCTAGTTGTTTGTTACTTACTATGGGTTCCGCAAGAATTATAAGTGGCATTTTATGGATTTGAATCAATTTTTTAATTCTTTTTGTTGTTGAAGGGTTTGCAATACCCCTCGCATTCCAGTAGAGGAATCTAAACATTATAGCTATATTTAGCCCTAACTCTAGTGGTGGACTTTGAATTATAGCTTTTGTTTAAATATTTTTTAATGTTTCTAGGTTTTTTTATAGCACTTGACTATTCTATTTTCTCATCTCTCCATAGCTTTCCTAGCTGAACGACCATAATTTTTATTTCCTCCATGGCCCATTCTCTATCTGCCATTTTATTTTTGTATATACCAATATCTATGTCATCTCTTGTGTTTTTGTTTAGCTTAGTTTCTTCCTCTTTTTTGTCTAAATTAATTCCACTCCTAACTTCTAGCTCTTCTTCTGAGCTATTAAAAATTTTGACTGACCATTTCCTTCTACTCTCTCTCTTTTTTTCAAATCCTCCTTTTTGAATTCTTTTGTTGATTTCTGCAATTTTTAGGATTAGTTCATGTGTTTCTTCTCTATCTACCTCCTCTCTCTCCCCTTCCTTAGGAGGCACATATTCCACAATTTCTAAGCCGGTTCTTACTTCATTAAGTTCATGTTCTATCGGGTTAGGGGGTTTGATTCTGTATTCCATCCCCTTCCCTGCAGACGTTCTTGAACCAGGCCACTGCCTGTATTCTGTATGCTTGTTTTTAACAAAGCAAAGCTCACAACTATGGCCGAGTTTATGACAGTGAGAACAGTATTGCGGGAGGTTTTCTAGAATTATTTCTTGCCAGAATCCTTCCCCGTCTTTGCTACCAATCCATATTCGATGAGGAATATGTTGCAGCAAATTCACTTCTATGCAAACCCGAGCTAAACTTGGGCGAGACAAAGTGGCAGTGGCACCATCGAGAAGGAGAGGAGTGCCCACTGCATGTGCTATATGATAGAGGGAAAACTTGTTGAAGAAATGTATGGGCAGCAATGGGAGGAGAAACCAAACCGGTGCTAATGGTGACTCTTGCTTGGTTGAGAAGACATGCATCAATCTGAAGGTGCGCATGGGGTAGCCCATAATGTACCATGTTCCTTTCAACCAGACTCTATGGAAGTCTTCCTCACTTGACAGTTGGAGGAGGATATGTTTGGCATCCAGAACACCTATCTTTGTGTGGCCCTTGAGCTTCAGTGATGCATAGAAGGCTCTAACATCTTCAACACGCGGATGCCCGTGTGAAGATCTGCCTACCATGGTGAATTTGTGAGCATCCGAGAGCATAGCTATGTCTGTCGGGGAGAACTCTATCGAGGGTTCTCCATTTTTTTTCCCGTGAATGTCCAAAGATAGTGAATAGTGTTGTGAGGACTTCTTAAATTGTTGGGAAAACGACTTGTTATCCATTAAGAAATCTAAATCCTCCATTTGGTGCTTGAAAATGGCTTCTTCTTCATTGATTTTTGCTGTTTATCTCTCTAGAAATTGGGTTTCTCTCTCTAGAACTTGAGAGTGAAATTTTTTTTGTATTTTCTTCTTTTTCTTCATCATCATCATCATCATCTTCTTCATCATCATCTTCATCATCTTTTTATTCATCATCATCATCATCAACATCTTTATCATCTTTTTATTCATCATCATCATCATCATTATCATTATCATCATCATCATCATCATCATCATCATCATTATCATCATCATCTTCTTCATCATCATCATCTTCTTCCTCCTCTTCTTCTTCCTCTTCTTATTTCTCTTCATCATCATCTTCTTTCTCTTCTTCTTCTTCTTCTTCCTCTTCCTTTTCTTCTTCTTCTTCTTCCTCTTCCTTTTCTTCTTCTTCTTCTTCTTCTTCTTCTTCCTCATCATCATCATCATCATCTTCTTCTTCATCTTCTTCTTCTTCTTCATCTTCATCGTCATCATCATCATCTTTTTCTTCTTCTTCATCTTCATCATCATCTTATTCTCCTCCTCCTCCTCCTCCTCCTCCTTCTTATTCTCCTCCTCCTCCTCCTCCTCCTCCTCCTTCTTCTTCCTCTTCTTCTTCTTCCTCTTCTTTTTTTAAAAGGTATTTATTAATTATAACCCTCTCTTTCGGCGGAGGAATATCATTTTGACAAGCTAGTATCTACCCTTTAATCCCCTTTAACACTTTTCTCAATCCTAGCTAATTAAAGTAAACAAAGAATTCAAATCTAATGAAAACGTATATATACGGACACTTGATTTGCAAGTTGAATTTTAGTGTCTCCATATTCCGGTCTTGGTGATCCTTCTTGTATTTGTCTCTTTTCGGACACTTTTTCAAGATTTTGCTTTGTTCCAGTAGTGCATCCGAGAGGCTTCTTTTATATGCTCTCTACCACTTTTTAAAATGTAAGATGGCCTCCTCTTGCTCCTCATTGTTTAGCTTTAATATCTATACTTTCCCTGCATCCAAAAACACATTCCATCATAGGATTTGTCTCTCATTTATACCTGGAGTTCATTGTTGTATTCCAGCATCTATGTGCTCCACTTTGTCCCCCATAGCACTACTCTTTCGCTGCCTCGTGAGCGTATATGTCCTAAGCAAACTTCAATTTTCTGTGGTTCTTCTCTTTCTGGATTTTCCTTCTTTAAGTGGCAGCAAGTCCTATTCTATACCCCAAAACCAAGTGTTCTAACATCCTAATAAATTAACACATGACCTTGCAACATTGTTCCCATAAACATAATCATTACATTTAAACATACAATAATAAAGTGGTTTAGAATACATGTGCACAACCAACAACCCTTGCCGCCCAATGATTCCTTTCTGAATTTTGCAACTTTGAGTGGACTGCGCTACTAAGAAAACAAAATACATATATCCCATGTTTCCCAAAAGAACCCCCTTCTTTAAAACTAACCTTCCTTCTTCTATTATGCCTATATAATCTAATTTTTATTTTTAAATACTAATCACTTTCTACTCTTTCTAACTCTTACATAGGAAAAAGCATTCTTATCTAGTTCCACTAGACCTTTTATTTTTACTCGCAAAGTATCCTCATCATATTCTGCTTCTCCTTTTTCCGATCCTATCCTGGCAAGATTGTCTGCCGGAGTGTTTAGCTCTCTATATATATGTAATATTGATGCATTCAGTTCTTTTATGAGATTCAATATAATTTCTAACTCCTCTTCATATTTCCAAATAGATAATTTCCTTGTTACTAAATCAACTAACAACATTGAATCTACCCGTATTTGAATATTCTTATAATCTAATTTTTTGCAAATACTTAATCATATATTTAATGCCCTAATTTCTGATTGTAGAGCCGAGGCTACTACACTAACTATGGTGAAAGCTTTCATAACTACCCCTCTAGAATCTCTTATTAACCCACCCCCCCTTGCTATTCATGTGTCCCTGTTGAAGCTTCCATCCTTATTTAGAGAGAGTTTTCCCTCCGGAGGTCTGTGCCAAGAGATACTTTTCGCACAATATTGTTTACTTATTTTTATATTAAGGACCCATTCCCTCTCTGCTTTCTTTTCTATGTCAAATTTATCTACAATTACAGGATTAAAATTTGATATGTTACTTACATCCTGTCTAATTTCTTGTGTTATTTCATTTGAGTCCATTTTCTTTCCTTCAAATCTACTCCTATTTCGAGCCTTCCATAGACACCATATTATTACACGTGGTAAATTCTTATTAAGCCAAATTCTAGTAGGATTAGTAGAAGTTACTTCTTCCCATTTTTTAATTCGTTCTATTAAGCCATCCTCTCTATTACTAATTTGCTTAGTTTCTTCAAATTTCTTCCAGACTTGTGTGGCAATTTTACCTTTCGAGAATAGATGGTCCATTGATTCTTCTTCCGCAAAGCAGCATTCACATCTGGACACCATTTTAATGTCCTTTCTTTGGACATTGGTATCCACAGGTATTGTATTTGCTATTACTTTCCATGACAGCGAGCACATTTTCTGTGGGATACCTGCCTTCCAAACCCATTTAGATATAAGTTGAACGGCTTTTTTTTCCTAATTAATTCCTTTGCCGATTTAAGTGTAAAATTACCTTGTGGTGTGAGGGTCCATTTCCAGCCACTCTTTTTTTAAATTGAGTGTGATTCCACTTTCTCTTTCTGTTTTTCCAAAGCTTTCCAATTATTTGAAACCTTCTTAAGCCACTTGTGACTTTTATCTAAGTATTGTGCCCTCATATATTTTTCCCAAAGGCAATCATTTTCCTTCAACCTCCACCATCCTTTGCAGTCCCATGCAGTGGCCATATCTTGAAAAGAAATTATTCCTAGTCCTGCTTCTGCTTTTGGATAACAAATATCAACCCAATTTTTCCAGTGAATTTTATTCTTCCCATCTTTTTTACCCCATAAGAAATTTGCCATTTCTGTTTCTAATTTATTTATGATTTTTTTCGGAGGATGTATTACAGATAAGATATGAACCAGTGTGCTTTGTAGCACATGCGAAATTAATGTGATCCGTCCCCCAAATCCTAATAAGTCCTCTTTCTAGCCTGCTATTTTCTTTCTCATTTTGTCTTGTAGCAGTACTAAATACTCCTCTCTCAATTTGCCTTCATATATTGGGCAGCCTAAATAAATTAAAGCTCCCTTATTTTGAGTAAAGTCAGTTATATTTTTAATTTTATGAATATCTTTCTCCGAAGCTTTTTTTCCCAGTATAAACTGGCACTTCTTCATATTTACCACCTGACCTGTTTCTAATTCAAATAATTGTAATAATTCTATAAGATTCATTATAGATCTTTTACTTGCATTTGTAAAAATTATTAGATCATCTGCATAGGCCAAACAACCTATTCTCGGAGTGTTTTTAGGTTGTCTAAAAGGTAAAATTTTGCCTTCCGACATTCTTTTATTTAAATTAAGAATAAGCAATTCGAGATATATATCAAATAACAAGGAAGATAACGGGTCTCCCTACCTTAGGCTTCTTTTTGGTTTAAATTCTTCACCTATATTTCCATTTGTAATAATTCTAACCCAAACACTCAAAATATATCTATAAATTAAATCAATGCATAATTCTGAAAAACCATATTTTCTTAACACATAGCAGAGTGTATCCCATTCAACCCTGTCAAATCCTTTGGACAGATCCAACTTGATTACTAGATTATGTCATCTTGTTTTAGCTGAGATCTCTTTCATCATTTCTGATGCTAATCTTATATTTTCAATCATTAATTTATTTTTAATGAAACCTGTTTGTTCTTGTGAAATTATTAATGACAATATATTACTTAATCTGTTTTGGATTATTTTGGCTAGAATCTTATAAATCGCATTACACAAGCTTATTCGTCTGAAATCCTCACATATCTGTGGGGCATCTTTTTTAGGGATAAGAACTATATTTGAGTTTGCCCAAGCTTTAGGAATATCTGCTCCAGCGAAAAAGCTGGCAATTGCTAAAACTAGGTCATTTTTAATAATGAGCCAATTTAGCTGATAAAAATAGTTGTTCCAGTCGTCTGGGCCCGCTGCACTATCTTTATCAAGATTAAAAACTGCATTTTTCACCTCTTCTTCCTCTGGAATGTTTTCCATCATTTGATTCTGTTCTTGTGTGATGGAAGCCCCAATCTTCTGTATTAAGGAGTTCCCTTCATGAGGCATCTGACCGCACAAGTGTGATTTGAAAAAAAATCATCAAAGAGAATTCCAATTTGTTTGTCTTCTTCTATCCATGTACCTTCTGTATTCTTTAGACCTTTAATTCTATTTTTCTGAGTTTTTATTTTACTCATATTATGAAAAAATTTAGTGTTTCTATCACCATCTGTTAACCATTTAATTTTTGCTCATTGTTTCAATATACCTCATCCATGTGTAATTTTAAACTCAATTCAACTTTAGCCTTATTTAATTCTTGTCGAATTTTTCCATCATTTTTATTATCATATTCATTTTCTAGTTTTTCTACATGTTCTTCTGCTTGTTTTATTTTCTGATTTATATTCCCAAAAACTTCCTTATTCCATGATTTTAAATGTTTTTTGAGTCTATTTAACTTAGTCATTAGCACCTGCATCGGTTTGCCTTGTGCTGGTTCTGACCAATATTCTTTCACCAGTTTTTCAAATTCTACATGTTTTCCCCACATATTTTGAAATTTAAAGCTTCATGTGCCCCTTTTATTGTTGTGAATTGTTATGAGAAGTGGAGAATGATCTGAGCAGGTTCTGCTTAAATGTCTAAGTGCTGTAGACCCATGTGTGGCTACCCACTTAGCATTACACATTATCCTATCCAGTCTGGCCCAAATTGCTCTTCTATTACTCCAATTATTACACCAGGTGTAATTTGAGCATGTGTAAGCTATTTCCATCAAGCTGGATTTAGAGATCGCCTCATTAAATTGAGACATCGCTATTGTGTTCGGGGTTTTTCCTCCCTTCTTTTCCAAAGAACTTCTAATTACATTAAATTTTCCTCCTATAATCCATGGAGTATTTTTTGATGCTATATCCTACATTTCCTCCCATAAGACCAATCTAGATTTTTTATCATTTTTGGCATATACAACCGATATTATATCTTCTTTATTTTTATTCGTTTTAAAGTGTACTATTTCTTCTGTGGCTTTTAATATTTCAATGTCTAGAAAATTATGCCACATTAACTAGAGTATACTGTTTAAATTAGCAAATGAATTATTAAACCCTAATATTCGACTATATTTAATTATTTGTTCCTGCTGAGTCCTAGGTTCAACAATAACTACTAATGCAATTTTATGTGTTTTAATCAAACTTTTCAGTCTATTTATCGAGGGGTTATTTGCCACCTCTCTAATATTCCAATATATGTAACTATCCATTAAAACCTAATTTAGATTGTAATCTAGTTGTGCATTTTGATTCATATGTTCTATCTAAATATTTTCTCATATTCCTCGCACTCTTAGGAGGAATTGATTGAAGTATTTCATTATATTTCTCTTGCTTACCAAGGTGCATTGGCCATTCTTTTTATGGCTTCCATAGATTGAATCCTAGTGAGTTTTTCACAATTTTTTTCGTACATTTCTAAATCATCCTTCACATCTCCTAGATAACTCTCTCCCTTTACTTTTGCTATGCCTAATTGGGGGCAACTAAATACCTCCGAGGCTTCTTCCGGAAAGTCCAGGAGATCTTCCTCTATCCAGCTATAGTCTTCTATTTTTTCCTTTAACACCCTTCTATGTTTATTTTTCCTAACTCTTTTTCTTCTAGCTTTCACCACCTCCCAACTCTCTTCCTTATTTTCTTCATTCCTTCCCTCTATACTTACTTCCCTATTGCTTCTTTCTCCTTCCATCTCTAAGAAATAACTCCCATTCTCTCTCCTACTCTCGTCTTCTTCTTCCCCGAAACCGCTACTTCCTCCCTCCTTATCCATGTTTCTACTTTCCTTCTTATAGCTTCTTGCCCTTGCACCTTTCCTAACTGCTCTCTTCCTATTTTACACTCAGACTTATCATGCCCAAGTCTGTTATAGATTAAACAATAAGGGGGCATGTTTTCAGGTATTGCATTTTGCCAAAACCCATTGTTCTGCCCATTTTCTCCCTCTCCTATCCAGATTTTGTTTGGCAGGCGAGTGAGGAGATTGCACTCAACACATACCTGAGCCTTGCTTGGCCGAGTTATTGTCACTGTGGCCTCATCCCGAAGCAATGGTTTGCCCAAACAAGAGGTTATTGCATAGAGAGAGTTGGCATTAAACAGATATATAGGGAGGTTTGGCAAAGAGAACCATACCGAAGCAAAAGGTGCCTCCACCTTTGGACTGAAGTCCTTCGTCCATTTCAGCACACGCATGAGAAAACCATTAACTTTCCATACTCCACGATGCCATAAACGATAATAATCTTCAACCGAAAAACACTGCATAAACATATGTTTTGCATCATAATTAGCCAGTTTCACCCTTCCCGTGAGCTTCAAAGAGGAGAAGAATTGTTGTATATCACTCGAGCGAGGCCTGCCATGGGAAAATTTCCTGATAAGCATGTATTGATAAGGTTCCTTGAGCTTTTGTATCTCGTCGGTTGAAAAAATGATAATGGGCTTCCCGTTTTTTGTTCCAAGAGAATATGATGGATGCGCGGGCTCCTTTGTTATCAAGGCAAATGACTTATTTTTTTAATAATAAGTCATTTTGCTCCATTTTGCACTTGAAAGGAGCTTGATTTGAGCTCAAATGGTGATTTTCTCTCTCTAGAAAATGAGATTTTTTCTTTCTAGAAGTTGAGAACATTTTTTGAAAAAAATGCAAATGTTTTTTTTCTTCTTCCTCTTCTTCTTCATCATCATCATCATCATCATCTTCTTCTTCTTCTTCTTTTTCTTCTTTTTCCTCTTCTTCCTCCTCTTCTTCTTCTTCTTCTTCTTCTTCTTCATCTTCTTCTTCCTCTTCTTCCTCCTCTTCTTCTTCTTCTTCTTCTTCTTCATCATCTTCTTCTTCCTCTTCCTCTTCCTCTTCTTCTTCTTCTTCCTCTTCTTCCTCCTCCTCCTCCTCCTCCTCTTCTTCTTCTACCCTTATTCTTCTTCTTCTTCCTCTTCTTCATCTTCTTCCTCTTCCTCTTCTTCTTCCTCTTCTTCTTCTTCTTCTTTTTGGAAAGTTTATTTATTAATTATAACCCTCTCTTTTGGCGGAGGAATACCATTTTTACAAGCTATATCTACCATTTTCCCTTTTACACCCATTTTCGACTACTA
Organism: Sapria himalayana; assembly: GCA_029783825.1. NCBI lineage: Eukaryota > Viridiplantae > Streptophyta > Magnoliopsida > Malpighiales > Rafflesiaceae > Sapria > Sapria himalayana. The sequence goes on from JAREIK010002205.1 coordinate 1,800,672, forward strand.
AAAAAGAAAAACTATGTAACTTAGTCTTATTTCTAATGATACAATTTGTGCTTTAATTCTTCGTAGTTCAATAATGACTTATGTGATCATTTCAACTCCTCGAATTTTTCTTTAATGATTTGAGGACTCTCTCTCCCTTTCTCATTGAAGCATTTGAAGTATATATTATGCTTTTACGTTCCTCCCCTAGCTTTCTTTAAGAAAATCTTTCACTCTCTTTGTTCCTTTCTTTGTTTTGCTATAATTGTTGTTTCAATCTCTTACAAATCCATATATGATCTACTGCAAACCTGTTCTTTGGCTAATCTGCTTAGGATCAAGTAAATCATATCCTTATCATTAAAGTACCCAATTCCCTCATTACCCATATGCATTACAAATAAGCTTTTAAAATATAAATTTTCTTCTTCCTCCTTGCTTGACACGTGTTCTGGCTTCATAATGCTTGATTTCAGCCTTACAATATGTAGTCCCTGGTCAATGCTATCTTTGTATGTGAAACCGTCTCGATAACAAGCATACTTTCATCTTTATTTTTCTGTTGAGCCTTGATTGCTTCATTCATCTTTAACTTTTGCATGAGTGTAATCGACCGATGACATAACTGACCAAAAATTACAGACTTCCGGGGCATAATAATAAAACTACAGCAAACTTATTAACACATCAGACACCATAACAGAAACATTAATAACACATACTCCATGATAGCAAAACATTACTGACTCCAATGCAACAGCACTACAGAAACAGTAAAGTACTGTAGTCCTTGCTCTGCTTTAATCCCCTTCTTTAAAGCTGAAGACCTGCATAGAAAGAAAATGCTACCTACCTATGTTTTCCCCATCCCTTACCTTATTAACCCTTCCCAATAAATATATATTATGACCGCTTAACTGACCTTCGAGAACTTAATTAGTTGTTGACTTTTGATTAGAACCAATCCTACCTCATTTTAAGTAACACAGATCTTAGCAATTTGTACATCATTGGTAGCTTCAACAGATCTATAGGAATCACCCCTCAGGGCCAGGGTGATTAATTATATAAAGCAATCCTTATCTGCATATGATTAGTGTACAGCAGGTCCAAAAAAATAACTAAAAAGCAGAAATTAACAAATCATACTCTTATCTTCCTAATGTAAGGGAGTTCTTTACTGTCCATTTTTATTGTGTCTATATATTTTTTTGGAAGAGTCAATTCATTATACTCCTTATCTCCTTTGATTCTTCCATCCTTGGCTAATACATCCGCTAAGGCATTAGCCTCTCTAAAAATATGTTTTATAGTAAAATCTAACGAATTTATTTCATATAAAATTTCTTCTATTTCATCTACATATCTCCACATTAATGTCTTTTTGTTAATTAAATTAACAACGATTTTAGAATCTATTTGAATATCTATTTTTTTAATGCCATTATTTTTACATATTATTATACCCTCTTTTAAGGCTAATATTTCAGCATGAAGTGTCGATGATGCTTGAAACTTCCTCGTGAAGGCTAAGGGCACATTACCCTCAAAGTTTCTTATTACGCCTCCTCCTCCTCCTGCTCCTATATCTCGATCAAAGCTGCCATCTGTATTTAAAGCAAAGCTTTCTTTCGATGGTTTTTCCCATTTTATGACTATTTTAAATTGTTTAAATAGTTTTTCTTTTAAGTTTCAGTAATTTAAAGTATCTTTATCTAACTTCAAGCCCTGTGAATTTAATGGATAAGACTCTGAAATTTTTCTTGTCTCCTCTTTTATATCCTTCCAAATATCCTCTATTGACATGCTTTGACCCTCAAATCTACTTTTATTTCTGGCCTTCCAGATACACCAAATAGCTATTTGAGGGACATTTTTTTAATCCAATTCTGTGCAGAGCTTGTAGCTTTCAATTTAAACCATTTTTGAAGTCTGCAATTGAGATTAAGTTGTTCATATTTTATATGCATTTCTATTCCTAGTTTCTTCCATATTTCTGCTGCTATTTTACCCTGTGAGAAGAGATGATCAAGAGTTTCCATCTCATTTGCACAACAGTCACATCTAGAAACTATTTAAATTCTTTTCTTTTTTAAATTAATATCAATTGGAATGATATTAGATAGGACCCTCCATGTGAAAGTTTTAATTTTTTTCGGATTATCATTATTCCAGATCCATTTGAATAATATTTTCTCTTCTTGTTTTTTCCTTATTGCATTTTTGGCTGAATTAAGTGAGAATGTTCCTTCTGGCGTTAAGGTCTATTTCCATCCTTTATTTGTAAGTTTAGAATGTTTCTCCACTAGTTCTCTTTATTTAAGCATTTGAACCCAAACTCGAGAACTCTTGCTTACCCTTTTTTCTTTATTAGTATCATCATTTATACAGTATTTTTTATCTCATAAATTCTGACCATAAGCTATCATTTTCTTTTAATCTCCACCATCTTTTGCTTGCCCATGCTTTAGCTAAATCAATAAGATTAACAAATCTCAAACCAGCATCTTGAACAGGATAACATAAGTCTTTCCATTTTTTCCAATGTAGTTTATATTTGCCCTCTTTTTTATCCCACTAAAAATTTGAAAATTCTTTTACAATTTTTTTAATAAATTTAATTGGGGGTTGAGTAACCATAATATTGTGCATTAATGTGCTTTCTAAAACATGTTTTATTAATGTTATTCTCCCCCCCCCCCCCCCCCCCCATATTTAAAAATTCTTCTTTCCATCCCGAAATTTTTCTTTTTAATTTATTTATTAAAATTCTAAATATTCAATCTTGAGTTTACCTTCGTACATCGGACAGCCCAAGTAAATAATCTCTCCTTTTTTCTGGGAGAAACCTGTAATATTTTTAATTCTATGAGATAGTGCCGTTGGTGCTTTATGAGAAATTATATATTGACATTTTCTTTTATTTAATTTTTAACCTGTTTCATTTTCTAGGCATTTTAACAAATCCATCAGATTATGTAATGATCTACTACCTCCATTGGTGAAGATCATTACATCGTCTGCATATGCGAGACAACTAATTATTGGAGTATTTTTTTTGGTTGTCTAAATGTTCCAATGATACCTTTCTTCATTTTATTTTTAAGATTTACTATTAGAATTTCCAAATAAATATTAAATAACAAAGGAGAGAGTGGATCTCCTTGTCTTAAGCCTCTAATCGGTTTTATTTCTCCTACTTTTCCATTTGTAATAATCTTAACTCATGTATTAGATATACATCTATATATCAAATCTATCTATATTTCAGAAAAACCCATTTTACGCATGATAAAGCAAAGAGTGTCCCATTCCACTCTATCAAATGCCTTGGATAAATCTAATTTTATTATTACATTATGTCCTCTTGTTTTAGTTCCTATTTCTCTACATATTTATTTAGCTAAAAAAATATTTTCCATTATTATTCTATTCTTCATAAAATCTGTTTGTTCTTTGGAAATAATTTTAGGTAAAATTAATGTTAACCTATTTTGTAATATTTTGGCTAAGATTTTATATATCGAATTATAGAGACTAATTGGTCTAAAATCTTCCCCTATTTGTGGATTATCTATTTTAGGAATGAGAATAATGTGAAATATTCCCCATTTCTATCCTATTTCAGCTCCACAAAATATGCTATTTATAGCATTTTCTATATCTTTTTTAATTATCTCCCAACATACCTGAAAGAAGCAATTATTCCATCCATCAGGGCAGGTCACACTATCCTTGTCCATAGCGGAAATAGCTGCTTTAATTTCTTCTTCTGCTGGAAATTTGGTTAACATGATATTATCTTCAGCTGTGATATTATTTTCTATGTTCTGTATAAGTGTGTTTCCTATTAGCTCACTATTTCCATTTAATTGTTTTTCAAAAAAAATTTCAAAATAATTCTGAATATCTGTATCCTTGTCCATCCACTTTCCCTCATTATCTTTTATGGCTATAATTCTATGCTTCTGAAGTTTAAGTTTAGCTACTTTTTGAAAAAATTTTGTATTCTTATCTCCTTCTTTAAGCCATTTAATTTTATATTTTTGTTTCCAGAAAACTTCTTCCATTAATAAATATAATTTTAATTCCGCTTGTGCTTTGCTCAAGGCTTTTCTATTGTTCATATTTTGATCTAATTCAAATTCAAATTCTCTTTTTGAAACTAAATCTTCTGCATCTTTTATATTCTTATTTATATTTCCAAAAGTTTCCTTATTCAATTTATTTAAATCTTCTTTTAATCTACATAGCTTATTATTCAGGATTTGAATCGGGTTTCCTGCTACTTCTTTGTTCCAGGATTCCTTTACCCTATTCAAGAAGTCATGATGTAAACACCATTAATTCTGAAAGCTAAAGAATCTTCCTGTGGGAACTATATTTTTAATGGTAATTAAAAGTGGGCTGTGATCAGAGCAAGTTCTATTTAAATGTTTCACTTCTGTGGACCCAACTTGCTCTATCCATTTAAAATTAAATAAAACTCTATCTAATCTCGCCCATATTATACCTTTATTTTTCCAGTTGTTGCACCAAGTAAAAGGTGAGCCTAAGAATTTAGCCTCCATTAGGTTGGTTTTATTTATAATATCATTAAAGTGAGCCATAGATATCTTATTTGGGGATCTTCCTCCCTTCTTTTCTTTAAAATTTCTCACTGTGCTGAAATCACCTCCTATAATCCATGGCTTCTTCTCTTTAAATATTTGTTGCATTTCCTCCCATAATTCTTTTCTCTCTTCTTTTTTAATTTTTGCATAAACTATCGTAATTATCTCTTTGACATCCTGACTAAAACTTAAATTGATTAATTGATCAGTTTCTTTTAGAATTTTTATGTTTAATTGATTTTTCCATAAAATCCAGATTTTACCATTATTATTAGCATACCCCGTTTCAAAACCTAATAATTCTTTATAATTCTCTAGGTGAATTTTATCTACCATAGGCTCAACTAATACTATGAGATTAATCTTATACATATATACCAATTTTTTTATTCTATTTCTTGAGGGGAGATTTGCAACTCCCCTTATATTTCAATATATGTAATTAAACATTATTAATGTTTTTTGCTTGCGCTCTAGTAGTGCATTTAGTTTCATATGTTCTATTTATGTTTTTTTTCATATTCCTTGGTTTTTTTAAGGAGCTTAAAACTCCTCCTCTCTCTGCTTTTCAATCCCTACCTATTTGAATTGTCATAATTTTTAATTCTTCAATTGCCCACTCCTTACTCTCCATTTTCTGTTTTAGTTTTTCTATGCCTATATCATCTTTATATGTTTGAGCTTTCTGCTCATTCTCTTCCCCGTCAGTGTAGAGAGAAGTCAAGCTTCTTATCTTAGGTTCTTCATCCGAGTAATCTTCTATGGGGATTGCCCAACCATTATTTTTATGTGTTTTATTTCTCATGTAAATTCTAGTTCTTTTATTTAAATCTGAAATTTTTTTAAGCATATCTCTTCTTTTTGTTTCCTCTATAGCAAGTGCTGCCTTATCTTCTTCAGTCTCCTCCTTCTTATATTCAATTAATTTTAATTTATCAACTTCATCATTCTGTTCTTCTAAGTGAGTAGTTTGTGTAAATTGAGGTTTTTTTTTGATATGTAACTATCTCTCCCCTCCTCCCAACTGCCATCATTCTATCATCTCTTTTCTGTTTATATTCAGCCCTTCTTTTCCTCACCAAACAATCATCTAAACTGTGTCCCAGTTTCCTGCAACATGCATAGAAGGATAGAAGGTTTTCTGGAATAACTTGCTGCCGGAAACCTCCTCCATTCGTGTCTCCAATCCAGATTCTAGAAGGAATGGGTTTCTGTAAATCCACCTCCACACATATTCGTGCTACACTTGGCCTGGATAGTGTAGCAGTGGCACCATTGAGTAAAAGAGGAGAGCCCAGAGTGCATGCAATGTGATATAATGCATATTTATCAAAGAAGTGTATCGGGAGCATGGGAAACAAGAACCATACCGAAGCAACCGAAAATTTTTCCTTTGTAGAAAAGTTAGGTGTCCATTTGAATGTTCTCATGGGATAACCCATGATATACCAGATGCCTTTAAGCCATAATCGATGAAAATCTTCCTCCGAATATAGTTGTAACAGAACATGCTTGTCGTCGATGAGTCCAATTTTAATCAACATTTTGAGCTTCAAAGAATCAAAAAAAGCACGAACATCATCAATACGCGGTCGCCCATGTGAGAATTTGCCCACAAGAGTGAGTTTATGAGGTCCAGTGAGCTTCTGTAAATCTTCGGCCGAAAAAAATATCGAGGGTTCCTCGATATTTTTTGCGTGAATCTCCGAGGAAGAAGACACTGTTTGCGCGATCTTCTTAAAAAAATCCAAAAAGGATTTCTTATTTGTCTCTTCTTAAAAAAATCGAAAAGTAATCCATTTCCATCGAATTCAGCTTAAAATTTGCTTCTTCTCCTTCAAAAATCGCAATTTCTCTCTCTAGAAATCAAATTTTCTCTTTCTAGAAGTTGAGAGCGTTTTTCAATGAAAAAAACCTCATTTTTTTCTTATTATTTATTCTTCTTCTTCTTATTCTTCTTTTTAATTTGTTTTATTATTATTAAAGCCCTCTCTTTTGGCGGAGGAATGCCGTTTTTACAAGTTAAAGCTACCCTTATCCCTTTTACACACATTTCAAATAAAACAAGTAATTAAAATTCCATTGTTGCCTTGGATTGCAATTGCTGAAATTTTGAAAAAAATTGATTTGTTTAAGCATGTTTTCCAGGGCAGCTAGCCTTCTTAGCAGAGATTTAAGGAGCTTCATGTCTTCTCATATCCTCTAGCCTCTTCCTCTTCTTTTACTTGCTAGCTCTCGGAGTGGGGTGCTCAGATGCTTAAAATAACTAGACTCTTAATAGACCACCTGGGTAGACATAATATACAGACTCTTACTTGGTCACGGATTATATTTATAGCCGTGAATTTTACAGAAATATAACACGAGGATTAACAGATATAAAGACATCTATAATCTGCATCAATCCAGCCAGCAACGAGTTTTATAGTCTTAGTTCTTGGTGATTCCCATAAGCTAACTTCAAGTCTGTAAAAAGCATTTGATAGATTGTACTAAAGTGTATGTATCTTACCTTGGGCACTCTTGGGAGACTTCCAGGGCATTTCTGGACCGTGTACCTAGTTAATTAGACAAATAGAAGCACAACACAGCAAATATACAGACTTCATGACCTTGCTTTATGTGTTACCGTGACTTCATTGATGATGGTTTACATGTATTCTTTCTATGAAAACCCGAGCTAAACATGTTGAGCTGGAGATTAGGGTGTTGGCTTTGGTCAGTTTATACAGACTTCCTTCAGGACCAAGAAAATTTGTAGGCTTTTCATGACCTTAATAATGAATTACAGCCATAATACTAACAAGCCCATTTGTTCTCATCGCATTTAATTGAAACATTCTTCATTAGAGGAATGAGTTTTTATTATTCTAATGTATGAGAGTTCTTCCTTATCCATTTTTGTGATGTCTTTAAATTTATCTGGGAGAGACTCTAGTTCATATTTATGGAAATTTTATTTCTTCCTTCTTTAGCTAACTTGTCCGCCAGTGCATTAGCTTCCCTATATATATGTATAGTCGATGCATTCAAAGCTTCAACTAGATTGTTAATATCTTCTAACTCTTCTTCGTATTTCCACATGCTACTTTTTTTATTCACTAGATCAACCAAGATTTTAGAATCTATCTGTATATCTAGATTTGATAGATTTTCAGATTTACATACCCATAAACCTTCTCTTAATGCTAAGATTTTAGCATGTATTGCAGATGAGGCTTTAATGGCTCCCGAGTAAGCAAGTATAAGAAGACCATTATGGTCTCATACAGCTCCCCCCCCCCCCCCCCCCCCCCCACCTCCTGCTAAGCCTATGTTCCTATCGAAGCTACCGTCAGTGTTTAAGGCTAATCTACCTTTAGCTGGTTTTTCCCACTTAACTACTATGGCCTTATATGGAAGGTATTTTGCAACTGTGAGGTTCCAGAAGTTAAGAGAGTCTATGTCTAGGTAAGAGTTCCTAGCTGCTATCGGACTAGCTTTCGAGGTGATTATTATTTCTCTCTTAATGGCTTTCCATATATCTTCAGCTACCATAGTGTGACCTTCATATCTACTACTATTCATGGCTTTCCAAATACACCATATGGTAATATGAGGGATATTATTTTTAAGCCAAGTGTGAAGACTATGCTGTGTGTGAGCCAAGCTCCACATAAGGAGTCTATCTCTAAGAGAAGTACATTTATGTTTAATACCCATTTCAGTTTCTAATCTTTTCCATATTACCGATGCAATGTTTCCTTGGGAGAACAAGTGATCTAGCGATTCTGTGGCTTGGAAACAGCATTCACACCTGGAGGGGAGTTGTATACCTTTCATTTTTATGTTTTCGTCTATCAGGACAATATTTGAGAGCACTTTCCATGTATTAGTTTTAATTTTTTGGCTATTATCATTATTCCAGACCCATTTAAATAAAGGTTGTACAACATTCCTGTTTCTCACTATTTCTTTAATGGATTTGAGAGAGAAAGAGCCATCTGCACTCAAAATCCATTTCCAACCATTTTTGGAGAGTTTGGAATATTTATCTACTAACTCTCTTTGATTGAGCATTTGTAGCCAAACTTGTGAGGCTTTGCTCTTTTTTCTATCTTTGTTTGTGTCTCCCTCTATGTAGTATTTAGATCTCATAAACTCAGCCCAAAGGCTGTTATTTTTCTTGAGTCTCCACCATCTTTTACATGCCCAGAATTTGGCTAGGTCATTCAACTCAACAAAACCCAGCCCTGCTTCCTGTTTTGGGTAGCATAAATCTTTCCACTTTTTCCAGTGAAGCTTTCTTTTGCCATTACAAGCTTCCCATAGGAAATAGGCCAATTCTTTCTCTATACTTTTTTTCACTGCCGCTGGGAGATAAGTAACGATAAGATTTTGCATGGTTACACTTTGAAGCACATGGGTAATTAAGGTAATCCTACCACTCATGTTAAGTGAGTCTACTTTCCAACCTGCAATTTTATTTTTGATTTTAACATGTAAGAATTCTAAATACTCTGATTTTAATTTACCTTCATAAAGCGGGCAACCAAGATATTGCATAGCGCCTTTTTTATGGGAAAAACCTGTTATCCTATTAATTCTGTGAGTTAAGCTTGATGGGGCATTCTTGGCAGTCATGAATTGACATTTTTTATTATTTATTTTCTGTCCTGTTTCATCTTCTAATATTTTTAATAAGTCCATCAGATTATGTAGGGACTTGGCACTGCCATTTGTGAAGATTATCACATCATCCGCATACGCCAGACATCCCACTGAAGGGGTGTCTTTCGGCTGGCTAAAATATCATATTTTGTTTAAGTGCATCTTAATTTTGATGTTAACAATTAATAATTCTATGTAAATGTTAAAGAGAGAGGGGGAGAGGGGATCTCCCTGTCTTAAGCCTCTTAGTGGTTTGATCTCTTTTCCTAGATCTCCATTGACAAAAACTTTAATCCATGAACTTGATATACATCTATATATCAAATCAATCCAGGTTTCTAAGAAGCCCATCTTTCTCATGATAAAGCATAAGATATTCTATTATACTCTATCGAAGGCTTTAGATAGGTCTAACTTTATCAAGACATTATGCCCTCTAGTTTTAGTACCTATTTCATTGATCATTTCCTTAGCTAGACAGATATTTTCCATTATTAGTCTGTTTTTCATGAATCCTGACTATTCTTTAGATATGTTTTTTGATAGGACTCCAGCTAATCTACTTTGGAGCAGCTTAGCCAAAATTTTGTATATGGAGTTGCACAAGCTTATAGGTCTAAAATCCTCTGCCATTTGAGGATTTTCCATTTTGGGAATGAGAACCATATACGTGCTGCTCCATTTCTTACCTATCTCAGCTCCACAAAAAATCCAGATTATGACATTTAATAGCTCATTTTTTATAATAGGCCAGTAGTTTTGGTAAAATTTATTATTCCACTCATCCAGGCCCGGAGCACTATTTTTGCCCAGACTGAAAAACACAGCCTTTAGTTCATCTTCATTCAGAAATCTTATGAGTATATCATTTTCTACACTAGTGATTTTTTGTTCGATGTTATTTAGAAGATGGTTTCCACTCAGGGTTATATCTCCTCTAAATAATCTTTCAAAATGATCATCAAAGTGATTTTTAATATCTGTATCTCTATCTAACCATTTATTTAGATTGTTTTTTATGCCTTTTATTCTATGCTTTTGTATTTTAAATTTGGCTGATTTCTGAAAGAACTTTGTGTTTTTATCACCTTCTTTCAACCATTTTATTTTAGCTTTTTGTTTCCAAAAGACTTCCTCCATGAGTAGCTTTAGTTTTAATTCAGCTTGTGCTCTATTTAACTCTTTTCTACTGTCTTTATTTTGAAGTAAAAAAATCATCTAGTTCCCTTTTTTCAACTTCCTGTTCTGCTACGATGATGTTATTATTGATAATACCAAAGATATCTTTATTTCATGTCCTTAAATGTTTTTTTAGTCTATTTAGCATCATATTCCAGATTTGACCAGGATTACCTAAAGCTTCCTTTGACCAGGAATTTTTAACTGTATTAATAAATGTGTGATGCAAGCATCATGCATTCTGGAATTTAAAAGAGTTATTTATGGTTCTGGACTTATCTACCGATATGATTAGTGGATTGTGATCTGAACAGGATCTATTTAAATGTCTCACTGACGTGGATCCATATGACTCTAACCATTTTACATTATATAATACTCTGTCTAATCTTGCCCATATGGTCCCTTTATCTTTCTGATTATTGCACCAAGTGTAGCGAGAGCCTAGGAAGCTTGCTTCTATCAGACTGGCCTCTGATATAGTCTCGTTAAAATGAGAGATAGCTTTTTTGTTAGGGGGATTTCCCCATCTTTTCTCGCAAACTTTTTTTATTATGTTAAAGTCACCTCCTATTATCCAAGGTTTTTTTATATTGGCTATTTTTAGTATGTCGTCCCAAAGGGCCCTTCTACCTTCTTTAGTGTATTTAGCATAGACTGCCGGAATTATTTCATCTCGGATAGAATCTAGGCTAAAGTTGATCATTTGATCTGTGTCTTCTAAAATATTTATGTTAAATATGTTTTTCCAAAATAACCAAATTTTGTTATTTTTATTAGAGAATGCCTCATCAAAGCCTAAGATATTTTTATAGTGTTCTAGCTGGTCCTTGCTTATTATGGGTTCAGCTAATATTATAAGTGGAGTTTTATGGATTTGTATTAATTTTTTAATTCTTTTTATAGTAGGGGCGTTTCCGATGCCCCTTGCATTCCAAAAAAGAAATCTAAACATTGGAGTTAGACTTAGCCCTAGCTCTAGTGGTGCACTTTGAATCATAAGTTTTATTTATGTATTTTTTCATGTTTCTAGTTCTTTTTAAAGCACTAGTATCTTCTATTTTTTCCTCTCTCCACTTCCTACCTAGCTGAACGGCCATGATTTTTATTTCTTCCATGGCTCATTCTCTATTTCCCATTTTATTATTGAATCTTCCAATGTCTATATCATCTTTAGTAGTTTTAAAAGGATTTGGTTCTTCCTCTTTTTTATCTAGGTTGATTCCACTTCTAACCTCTAGCTCATCCTCCGAGCTATTAACTATTTCCATTGCCCAACTCTTCTTCATCACTCTCTTTTTTTCAAATCTTCCTCTCCTAACTCTTTTATTGATTTCTGCAATTTTTTGCATAAGTTCATGAGTTCTATTATATTCCAATCTATCTATCTATCTCCTCTCTCTCTCTCTTTTTCTCTAGGAGGCACATATTCTACAATTTCTAAACTAGTTTCTGCTACGCCTAGATTCTGTTCTAATGTTTGGGGGGGCTTTATTCTGTATTCCTCACTTCCCCTCCCTGCAGCTGTTCTAGAGCCGAGCCATTACTTGTCTTCTAAGTGTTATTTTTAACTAAACATTGGTCACAACTATGGCCGAGTTTACTGCAGTAAGAACAATAATATGGAAGGTTTTCGGGAGTTATTTCTTGCCAGTATTTTTCCCCCTCTTTGGTTCCAATCCATATGCGGTGTGGGATAGGTTGCAGTAAGTTAACTTCTATGCATACTCGAGCAACACTCGGGCGAGACAATGTAGCAGTAGCACCATCGAGAAGGAGAGGGGTGCCCACTGCATGTGCGATATGATAAAGAGAAAATTTATCAAAGAGATGTATGTGCAGCATAGGGAGAAGGAACCAAACCAACGTTAATGGCGATTCTTGCTTGGTTGAGAAGGATGGCGTCCACCTGAAAGCTCGCATGGGGTAGCCCATAATGTACCATATACCTTTCAACCAGACTCTGTGGAAGTCTTCCTCACTGGACAGTTGCAAAAGAATGTGCTTGGCGTCGAGAACGCCTATTTTTGTTTGACCCTTAAGCTTCAGTGAAGCATAGAAAGCTCGAATATCTTCAACGCGCGGATGGCCGTGTGAAAATTTGCCCACCAGCGTGAATTTATGAGCTTCCGAGAGCATAGCAATATCTGTCGAGGAGAACTCTATCGAGGGTTCTCCGTTTTTTTTCCGGTGAATATCCGAAGCTTGCGATAGTGATGCGCGGTCTTTTTGAATTGTTGGGAAAACGACTTCTTATCCATTAAATAATCTAAATGCTCCATTTGATGCTTGAAATTGCCTTCTTCTTCACTGATTTTTGTTGTTTCTCTCTCTAAAAATCGTGTTTCTCTCTCTAGAACTTGAGAGGGGAAATTTTTAAAAAAAACAACAAATGTTTTTTTTTCTTATTCTTCTTCTTATTCTTCTTCTTTTTTTTTAAGTTTGGTTTTATTATTATTATCACCCTCTCTTTTGGCGTGGGAATATCATTTTTACAAACTACTTCTACCCTTAACCCTTTTATACCCATCTAACACCTTAAGCCATATAATATGATAATTCAAATTAAAACTAGGCTTGATTATATATTGGACATAGGCCCTAATTTCTACTCTAGATTCTGCCTTGGAGCTTTGGACTTTTGTTTGGGCTTTACCCTAGTTTTAGGTACTCTTCCGTGGGCTTCTTAAAATCCAGCTTTATTCCATACTCTTCGATCGCTTTGGTCGTGCTTCTGCCCATTCGAAATCCCCGCTCACTTTACTTATGTGATAATCCTTGCCATGATACGAGTTTCGGCTTGCTCCTGTTCTCTTTCCCCTTTCTTTCCGAGCTTAGACAGACGAGTATACAGGCCGTGCTTATAGATGCATTACCATACAGACTCTCGCAAGATTAAATTCATTACAGACTCCCATAAAACTAGACTCCTTGCCGTTTAGACACGAACCATTATCATAGGCTACTCATTACAGGCGAGACACTTATTACCATACAGAATCCTTACCCACTCCCGCACAAGCTAGCATACTAGGAGGCATTATCCATTTGCTTTCCTTCTTCTCTTCGCTTAGAGTTATACCCTTGACAACAACTGCATAGACAAACTAAGATACAACATATATAAACCATAACATAAATATTTAGTGCTTCACTCCACCATCAGCTCGAGCTCTTATTTCAGTAATACATAACTGCACAGAGAAGTTAAAATCCAGCATATATAAACCATAAACCATATACCTTATTACCTTTTGGATTCCCCACAAAACCGAGGATAATTTCCTTCTCTGTCAATGATTAGTTTAAATTAATAACATGGATTGATTACTTTGTTATAATTATTTATCCATTTACTAACTTCCACCTGAAATTCAAGTCAAATCAAGACTACAAACAGCATTTTAAAAAACAAACCTCTAATATTCTTCTTAAGTTTCGAGCTTTAAACTAGGATTTTTGAATCCTAATATACAGGAATTCAGCTTTATCTAGTTTTATTAGACCTTTTACTTTTTCAGGGATCTCATCCCCTTGAAATTCTTGCATTCCTTTTTTCATTCATTCCTCAGCTAATTTATCTGCCACCACATTAGCCTCTCTATATATATGTTTAATCTCTCTTTTTAATTCACTTAAAATATTTTTAATATCTTCAATTTCTTTTTCAAATAGCCATCATTGTAACTTGTTTTGCACAAGCTGAACCAGTATTTTCGAGTAAACTTGTACTTGAATATTTGAGTAATTATTTTCTTTGCAGATTCTTAAAGCATTATGCAGGGCTATTATCTCTGCATGTAACGCAGATGAAGCAGTACTCGATAATGTAAAAACTTTTAATACTTTGCCCTCCTCATTTCTTATAACTCCTCCTCCACTTGCCTCCCCCATTTCTCTTTTAAAGCTTCCATCTGTATTAAGCATTAGGCTTCCTGGCGAGGGTTTGTTCCAGCTAACTTTTTTAATGACTGGCATTTTTCTTGTTAATGTTGTTAAATTCCATGCTCTTCTTCTATCTTCATCCATACTCATTCTTCTCACTTTTATTGGCTTACAAGCAGTAATAAAAGCAATTTTTTTTTAATTTCTTCCAATATATCTTTAACTTTCATTTCTACGTTTTCAAACCTACTTCTATTTCTAGGTTTCCATAAGCACCAAACTGCTATATGAGGAGTATAATTTCTAAACCATTTTAATATCTTATTCTTTGTTTACTTTTTTGACCAAATTTCTAGTCTCTCATTCAGAGACTTTTTACTATTTTTAATTTCTGCTTCATTCTCTAATATGTGCCATAATTCAACTGCAATCTTGCTTGTAGAGAACAGGTGATCCGCACTTTCTCTCTCTAGATGGCAGCATTCGCATCTAGATGCTAGTTTTATGCCTTTTTTCTGAATATTTTCATCTACTGGGATTATATTAGAAATAATTTTCAACATAAACACATTCAATTTTGTGACAGGTCTTTTATCCAGATTTCCTTAAAATGTACGGATCTACTATTTCTGATCAGGTCCTTGGCGCTTTTTAATGTGAACTTTCCTTGAGGATTCAACGACCATTTCCACCCACTTTTTGTTGAAACAATGTACTTTTCTACTATGTTTTGTTGTTTCCGCATCAATTTCCAGTTTTTGGTAGCTTTTTTTGGAATCTTAAATGCATTGTTTCCTACCCTGTCTCCTCCTTAGGGTAACATAAACCTTCCATTTTTCCAATGTAATTTATTAACGTAATTCTTCCTGCCATATTTAATAAATCTTTTTTCCACCCAGCTATTTTTTTTCTAATTTTTTCTAGTAAGAAGGATAGATGATCCTCCTTCATTCTTCCTTCATAAATCAGACATCCCAAGTATGTTATAACTCCTTTACTATTCACAAAGCTTGTGATTCCTTTAATCCTTTACGCTACATTTTCTGATGCTCTAGCTGCTATCATAAATTGACATTATTTTTATTTAGCATTTGACCTGTTTCTTTTTCTAGCAAATGCAGTAGCCCCATCAGATTATTCATTAATCTGCTACTAGCATTTGTAAATATAATTACATCGTCCGCGTAAGCTAAGCAGCATACCAATGAAGTATTTCTAGGCTGTTATAAGCTAAAATACTACCATTCTTACTTTTTCCTTCAAATTTATTATGAAAATTTCTAGATATATATCGAACAAAGAGGGCGATAACGAATCCCCCTGCCTAAGACCTCTGGATGGTTTAAATTCTTCCCCTGATTGCCATTTATCAACATTCTAACCCAGGCACTAGATATACATCTATATATAAGATCTATCCAAAATTCTGAGAAACCCATTCTTCTCATTAGATAACATAAAATGTTCCATTCAACTCTATCAAATGCTTTTGACAAGTCTAATTTCATTATTACATTATGTCCTCTACTCTTGACTCCTAATTCTTTTATCATTTCTAATGTAAGGTTAACATTTTCTAACATCGATCTATTTTTAATAAAGCCTGCTTGTTCAGGGGAGATTATTTTGGGAAGAATTTTGCTCAATCTATTTTGTAATACGTTAGCTAATATTTTATAGATGGTATTGCATAAACTAATTGGCCTGAAGTCCTCTCCTTTCTGTGGATTTTCTTTCTTGGGTATTAATACTATATATGAACTTGCCCAGGATTTTGAAATTTCCACCCCTGCAAATACCCAAGTTATGGCCGCGATGACTTCTTTATTTATTATGCTCCAGCACCTCTGAAAGAACCCATTATTCCAACCATCTGGACCAGCCAAGCTGTCTTTGTTGGCATTAAATATTGCCTCTTTCACTTCTTCTCCTGTGGGAAATTCTGATAATATGTTATTATCTTCTTCTGTAACCTTACTTTTAATATTTGTTATTAATGTTTAATTTCTGTATGTATTTGACCACACATAGGCGATTTTTTAAAAAGGCTTTCTAATTTATTTCTTATATCTTCATCCTTTTTCTATCCAATCTCCATTAGCTCTTTTAATACATTTTATGCCAAATCTTTGATTTTTAACCTTTTCCATTGTGTTAAAAAACTATGTTTTTATCTCCATCTTTCAACCATTTTATTTTAGCTTTTTGTTTCCAAAATACCTCTTCCATATGCATTTTAAGTCTTAATTCAGCTTTAGCTTTACTCAATTCTATATTGGTTATAATATCTTGTTTATTTTCACTGTCTATTTCTAGGGCTGATACTTTCGGTTCTGTTTCTTGAATATTCTTAAATATATTACCAAAAACCTCTTTATTCTACTTATTAAGGGCCTGACGCAATGCTCAGAGTTTTTTCCTCAGTATTGCATGGGATTACCCAATGACGGTTTCCCCCATGTATAATTAACTATGGCCTCAAAGTCTTTGTACATACCCCACATGTTTTTGAAAAGTAAAGCCCCCCTGTCTCCTCTTCCTTGTTTGAAGTGTCACTAGTAGCGGGCTATGATATGAACAGGTTCTGTTTAAGTGTTGGACTTTGGTTTCACCCATCATGTCCAGCCACTGCGCATTAATTAATACCCGATCTAACCTAGACCAGATTGCTCCCCTTTTCTTCCAATTATTACACCATGTGTAATTTGATCCAAGATACTCTATCTCCATTAATCTTGCAGATGCAATGGCCTCATTAAATTGAGTTATTGCTACCGGATCTGGTGACCTACCTCCTCTTTTTTTCTGTAATATTTCTAATTACATTAAAGTCTCCTCCTATTATCCACGGGAACTTCAAAGATGATATCTTATTCATCTCATGCCAGAGTATTTTCCTTTCTTCCGTCGAGTTGCTCGCACAAACTATCGAAAAAATCGTATCAGCTTGCATACCTATTTAAAGCTAACTATTTGATCATTTTTTGTTATAATTTCTAGATCCATACTATTTTCCCACATAATCCATAACTTACCATTTTTATTCGAAAAAGCCTTTTGAATGCCTATCTTTGCCCTATATTTATCAATCTGATTTTTGTTTACCATTGGTTCCGCTAATGTAATTATTTTAATTTTATGAATTTTAATTAAATTCCTAATTCTATTTAACGTAGGAGTGTTCGCTACTCCCCTTATATTCCAATATAAGCAATTCATCTTAAGTAAATTTAGCTTGAGCTCTTGTGGTGCATTTTGATTCATATTTCATGTTTAAATATTTGTTCCTATTCCTCATAGACTTGCTTGAGCTTGGTGGGGCTTGCTCTAGCTTCTTCGGCATAAATAATTTTTCTAAAATCAATTCTAATTTTCTTATTTCCTCCAAGGCTTTTTCCTTGCTATTAAGTGTATGATTGCTATTAAGTGAATGATTGCTCCAGGTTCTTATTGCAAGGTTCTTCTTCTTCCTTCTTCTTCTTCTTTCCTCTCCTCTTCTTCTTCCTCTTCTTCTTCCTTTTCTTCTTCCTCTTCTTATTCCTCTTCTTCTTCCTCTTCGTCTTCCTCTTCTTCTTCCTCTTTTTCTTCTCTTCTTCTTCCTATTCTTCTTCTTCTTCTTTTGAGGTTTTTTTATTAAAATTAACCCTCTCTTTTGGCGGAAGAATACCTTTTTTACAAACCTACTTACTTGCTACCCAAAGGCCCCTTACACCCATCTAACCGCCTATTATACCTCTATCTAATAAACGAGTATTGCAATTTAGAAATTCACATTATTTTGTGAATTTATTTATCTATAAGCTCTATTTCTGTTGATGCTACGATTTCATATATATATCTTTGTGTTGCTCCCGTTAGCCTTTTTTATGTCTTTCGGTAGTCATTTGTGTTCACCTCTCACCTATTTAAGTATTCTCGAGTTTTATTTTCTGCCCACTTGATGAGTATTTGTGACTTCTTTTGGAGGCTTTATGCCTTATGGTGAATGTCCTACCTTCGATGATCTTGGAAAGACAGCTTCCTCCACAATCTTTCTACATCTTCTTTTCTTAACTTTCTCCCAATGCTCCTTCCTTTAATATGTGTTTCTATTGCTCCACTTTGCTCTTATCTTTGTACCTTGTTCCAGCTTTGATGTCCGCAATAGACATAACCATCTAATACTAGACACCTATGTTACATGATTCCTGAATATATAACACAGACTGCCAAATTATACCTACGTCAACAAGACAACCTTAACTATAACACAGACTGCCAAGTAACACAGACTCCAGACCCTGAAAAAAAATAAAATCCACTGCCACAAAGCTACATTTCTGCTTGCTTAAACCTTGTTGATTCTGCCTGCAAAAAAACTTATAAAAAACTGCATTCATATATTCTATTACTGCTCAGTGCCCCTTCTTCTTACTCTTTTGATGCTGAGCTGATCACACTCTAATCTTAATAGTACACCTGTTAGAACTGTTAGAGAAAGGGGCAGAATAACAGAAAGAAACCAGAAAAACAGAAAAAACCAGAAAAAAACCAAAAAAGATAGAAAATACCAGAAACAACCTTGCCGAGAATTCATACCTTATGTATTCTGATCTGTTTTTTTGAAACACCCCACAGGACCGAGGCAAAACAGATTATTCCATGAACATGCATATGAAATATAAAAAATTCCAGAGATCTTATTCTTTAATTTTCCTTATATATGGAAATTCCTCAATCTAACTTTATTATTCCTCTATATATTTGCGCTATATTATCTTCATTATAGTATGATGTCCTTTGTTTTTACCTTCTTTTGAAAGTTTATCCGCTAACACATTAGTTTCCCTGTAAATATGTCTAACAGTAACATCCAGTTTATTTATATCTTCAGTATATCTTCTATTTCATCCTCATATTTCCACATTATTGTTTTTTTATTAATTAGATTCACTACAATTAATGAGTATAATTGAACATCTATCTTTTTTATACCTTTCTCTATACATATTCTTAATCCTTCACTTAGCGCAAGAATCTCTGCCTGCAAAGCCGAAGATGCTTGAAATTTCCTTGTGAAAGCTAATATTAGCTCTCCTTCCGAGTTTCTTATTGCCCCGTCCCCTCCTGCTATTCCCATATTTCTATTAAAGCTATCATCCGTATTTAAAACCAGTCTTTCTTTAGAAGGTTTTTTCCCATATTGTTTTTACTATTTTAAACCATTTTTGATGTAGAGTTTTTAAATTCCAAAATTTTATTGTGGCATTATCTAAACTTTTTCTATTATTTTATCGAAGCTAATTCAGAAATTCTACTGGTTTCCTCTTTAATATCTTTCCATATGTTTTCAATGACATATCTTGCCCCTCAAATCTACTTTTGTTTCTGGCTTTCCAGATGCACTAGATAGCTATTAATGGAATATTGTATTTAATCCATTTCTGTGCTGAATTTGTAACCTTCAATTTAATCCATTTTTTTAATCTTCATTCTAGAAAAAAGATTTTTCATATTTTATTAGAAATTCAGTTCCTAGTCTATGCCAAATTTCTGCTGCTGCCTTGCCATATGAGAAGAGGTGATCCAGAGTTTCCATTTCTTCTCCGCAACAATCACATCTAGATGCTAATCGAATTCCTTTCTTTTCTAAATTATTGTCTGTTGGTATAATATTCGACCAAGACTTTCTACATAAATGTTTTAATTTTTTGTGGATTGTCATTATTCCATATCCATTTAAACAATATTTTTTTCATCATGTTTTTTTTTCTAATCACACTTTTGACCGACTTAAGAGAAAATGTTCCTTCTGAGCTTAGATTCCATCTCCATCCTTTTTTGGTTTGCTTTGAATGTTTTTCAACTAAGTCTCTTTGCTTAAATTCTGACCACAAGCTGTCATTTTCCTTCAGCTTCCACCATCTTTTTACTTGCCCATGCTTTGGCTAAATCATTTAAATTGATAAAGCCTAAGCCTGCTTCCTGAACCGGGGACATAAATCCCTCCATTTTTTCCAATGTAATTTATGTTTACCTTCTTTTTTTTCCCCACAGAAATTAGCCAATTCCTTTTCAATCCTCTTAATAAACTTATCCGGTGGCTGAACTATCATAATATTATGCATTAGAGAACTTTCTAAAACATGCTGTATTAAAGTTATTATCCCCCCCATATTTAGATATTCTTCCTTCCAGCCAGATATTTTCTTTTTTAATTTATTTATCAAAAATTCAAAGTATTCAGTTTTTTAGTCTACCTTCATAGATTGGACAGCCCAAGTAAATAATTTCTCCTTTTTTGTGCGAGAAACCTGTTATATTTTTAATTTTATGAATTAACGCAATGGAAGATTTGAAAGAAAGCATATATTGACATTTATTTTTATTTAATTTCTGTCCTGTTTCTTTTTCCATGCATTTTAATAAATACATCAGATTATTTAAAGATCTACTACCTCCATTGGTGAATATCATTACATCATTCGCATATGCTAAACAACCCACCATGGGAGTGTTATTAGGCTGTCTAAAAGTACCTATTTTACCCTTGAGCATTTTATCTTTGAGATTTACTAATAATAATTCCAATAAATGTTAAATAATGAGGGAGAAAGTGGATCTCCTTGTCTAAGACCTCTAACAGGTTTCATTTATTCTCCTAGTTTACCATTAATAATGACTCTCACCCATGTGTTAGATAAACATCTATATATTAAATCTATCCAGGTTTCAGAGAAACCCATCTTGCGCATGATAAAACAAAGGATATCCCATTCCACCCTGTCAAATGCCTTTGATAAATCTAATTTTATAATTACATTATTTCCTCTTGTTTTAGTACCTATTTCTTTACTCAATTCTTTTGCCAAACATACATTTTCCATTATCAATCTATTTTGCATAAAACCTATTTGCTCTTTTGAGATAATTTTAGTAAGACAATTAGCTAATCTACTTTGTAATATTTTAGCTAGTATTTTATATATTGAGTTACAGAGACTAATTGGTCTAAAATCCTCCCCTTTTTGTGGATTTTCCATTTTTGGAATGAGAACTATATGAAAGCTTCCCCATTTTTTTCCTATTTCAGCCCCACAAAAGATACTGATCACAACTTTTATTAAATCTTCTTTTATTATATGCCAGCATTTTTGATAAAAACAGTTATTCCATCCATCCGGGCCAGCTGCACTATCCTTATTCATGCTAAACTACTATTTTAATTTCTTCTTCTTCGGGAAATTTTAGTAACATATTATTATCCTCTAAATTAATTTTCTTATCTAAGTTTTGTATAAGTGTATTTCCTATAAGGTTACTTTTACCGCATAATTACTTTTCAAACAGCTTAGTAAAATAATGTTGTATCTCTATCTCTTTATCCACCCATACATTTTCATCATTTTTTATGCCCATGATTCTATGTTTGTGATTTTTAACTTTAGCTATTCTCTGAAAAAATTTTGTATTTTTATCTCCTTCTTTAAGCCATTTTAATTTTGCTGTTTGTTTCCAAAAAACTTCTTCCATTAACAATTTTAGTTTTAATTCAACTTGTGCCTTATTTAATTCACTTCTTTCATTTGCACTTTGATTATTTTCATATTGTAGCTCCTTTTCTAAAACTAAATCCTCTGCCTGTTTTATGTTTTTATTTATATTCCCAAATTCTTCTTTATTCCATTTTTTAACACTTCTTTTAATCTTTTTAGTTTATTATTTATAACTTGAACAGGATTTCCAGAAAATTCTATTTTCCATGATTCCTTTACAATATTTAAAAAATTATGATGCAAGCACGAAGCATTTTGAATCTAAAGGAACTATTTGAGAAAGCATTATTTTTAATTGTGATCAATAAAGAACTATGATCAGAACATGTCATATTGAGATGTTTAACTTTAATCGAACCAAATTGTTCTAACCATTTAAAGTTATATAGCACTCTGTCTAGTCTAGCCCATATAGTACCCTTGTTTTTCTGATTATTACACCAAGTAAATTGAGAGCCTAAAAAGTTAGCCTCCATTAAGTTAGCTTTATTTATAATTTCATTAAACTGAGAGACAGCACTCTTGTTTGGAGGTCTGCCTCCCTTTTTTTCTTTAAAGCTTCTAATTATATTAAAATCTCCACCAATAATCCATGGTTTATTTTCTATTGTTATTCTCTCCATTTCTTCCCATAATTCTTTCCTCTCTTCTCTTTTATTTTTAGCATAGATTACTATAATTATTTCATTCTCCTCTTGATTTAGACATAAATTTATATATTGCTCAGTTTGCTTTAAGATTTTTATGTTTAATGAATTTTTCCATAAAACCCAAATTTTACCATTTTTATTTACAAAACCATTCTCAAATCCTAAGATTTTTTTATATTCTTCTAGTTGATCTTCACCAATCATTGGTTCCGCTAACATAATGAGATTTATTTTATGTGTGTATATCAATTTTTTTATTCTATTTCTTGAGGGAAGATTTGCAACTCCCTTGATATTCCAGTAAATACAATTAAATATTGTTTGCCGATTTAGCTTGCGCTCTAGTTACACATTTTGTGTCATATGTTTTGTTTTGATATTTTTTCATGTTTCTAAGTTTTTATAATGAACTTAAATCTCTACATTTCTCTCCTTTCCAATCCCTACCAAATTGAATTGACATTATTTTAATTTCTTCAATTGCCCATTCCTTGTTTCCCATATTCTGCCTAAATTTTTCTATGTTTATATCATCCTTAGTGAATTTTAAATTCTGCTCATTTTCATCTTCATTCGTATATAGAGAAGTTGAGCTTCTTACCTCCATTTCTTCCTCCGAGAAATCTTCTATACCTGCTGCCCAAGCCTTGTTTTTTTGTTGTTTGTTTTTTATTTGCATTCTTGTTCTCCTATTCAAAGCTGCTATTTTTTAAACAATTCTGATCTATTAGCTTCCATTATATTCTGCTCTTCCTCATTGTTTTTCTTGTATTCAATAAGTTTATTTTCATCTTGTTCATTATTCTGTGTTATGGGGAGCTCAACATTCTGTTCTTCTAGCATAGGTTTATTTTGATATCATACTACCTCTTTTCCTTTCCCAGCCTCCACCCTTCTTTCCTCAACCTTCTGGTCATAATCTGCCCTTCTCTTATTCACAATGCATCTCTCAATATCATGTCCCATTTTCTTACCGCATTTGCAATATGCTGGAAGGTTCTCTGGGACTACCTGCTACCAGAAACCTTCTCCATCAGGGAGACCTATCCATATTCGGCTAGGTAATGGTTTCTGGAGGTCCACTGCAACACAAATGCGGGCAACACTGGGTCTTGAAAGTGTGGCAGTAGCACCATCGAGAAGAAGAGGAGAACCCAGTGTGCAAGCAATATGATATAGAGCAAATTTATCAATAAAATGAATCGGTAACATAGGTAGTAGAAGCCATACCAGAGCTATAGAGGATTCCTCCTTAGTGGAGAAGTTAGGCGACCACTTGAACATCCTCATGGGATGTCCCATGATGTACCAAGCACCTTTCTACCATATGCGATGATAATCTTCTTCATAGAATAGTTGAAGTAGAAAGTGTTTATCGTCGATGAGGCCAATCTTTATCATCGCTTTCAAATTAAGAGAGTTGAAAAATGCGCGCACTTCATCAATTCGTGGTCGACAGTGTGAGAATTTTCCCATCAAGGTATATTTGTGAGGTTCCGCGAGCTTTTGAAGGTCCTCTGCCGAGAACATAATCGAAGGATTCTCAAATTTTTTTGCGTTAAAACCCGAAGGAGATGACACTGTAGGCGCGGTCTTTTTAATAATATAGGAGAAGGATTTCTTATTCTCTAAGTAATCCATTCCCTTGAAAATCAGCTTAAAAAAATCTTCTTCTTCCTCAAAATTTGCACTTTCTCTCTCTAGAAATGTTTGTTTCTCTCTCTAGAGGTTGAGAGCATTTTTGAAAAAAAGAACCATTTTTTTTTTCTTCTTTTTCTTCCTCTTCTTCTTCTTCTTCCTCTTCTTCTTCTTCTTCTTCCTCTTTTTCTTATTCTTCTTCTTCTTCTTCTTCTTCCTCTTCTTCTTCTTCCTCCTCTTCTTCTTCTTCTTCCTCATCATCATCATCTTCTTCTTCTTCTTCTTCTTCTTCCTCTTCTTCTTCTTCTTCTTCTTCTTCTTCTTCCTCCTCTTCTTCTTCTTCTTCCTCTTCTTCTTCTTCTTCTTCCTCTTCTTCTTCTTCTTCCTTCTCTTCTTCTTCTTCTTCCTCCTCTTCTTCTTCTTCTTCTTCTTCTTCTTCCTCTTCTTTTTTTTTTATAAAGTTTGTTTTATTATTAATAACTCTCTCTTTTGGCGGAGGAATACCATTTTTACATCCTACATCTACCCGTAGCCCTCTTACACCCATCTTAACCTTAAACATAGTAGCTAACATATTGGATTTTAAGAACTTTCTCAAATAAGCATTTTCATTTTATAAATTAAACTAGAATAGGCTGAAGGCTTTGCTCTAGTTTATCAAGCCTCTTAAGAAGCATCTATTTTCGGCCCTTCTTTCGGCCAATCTTTCATTTGCTTTCATGTGTTGTTCGGCCGTTTCCTATGCTCCGCATATGTCCTCGTATCTTCACCTTGTCTGTTGTTATTCACGACATTCCCGAATATTTATCAACCATCATCTTTCTTCATTTATACTCTCCAGTGCATTTATACGCTTTATACGCTTCATTTGTTGTTCAGTCGTCTGTTGTTCGGCCGTGTCTGTTGATCACCGTCATCCTTCTGTTTATACGCTTTATTCACTTCAAATTATAAAATAAGCATAGTAGTCATCCTTCTTCACCGTGTCTGTTATTCGGCCGTCATCCTTCTTCATTTCTACACTTTTCACGAGCTACTACAAGACCTAGGACTTTCTGCATAGCTCAACCAATAACAGTTGTATAACAGATAACTCAGCCAATAAACTAGATTATTGCATAGCTCTGTCTATATCACCTTTTAAACCAGATTATAACATATAAATAAATCACCTCCGAGCTCGTATAAACTGCATGAATGTTGATCACCCACAGGGCTAGGTGATCCGTCGGAAATCAACAACAGTCCAGTAAACCAGTGATAAACAACTTATGATTGTATGATCTTATCAAGAGCAATATATATATAAACTGCATTATTTAATCCACAAAGTTACCATCTTAATCCGGCAAATAAATAAATCCGAGGGACCATCAACAGTATAAAATAACAACCGCATAGCTTAACACCGCAACAATGAACAAATACATATCTATGAGTTTGCACAGCCTACCAACCAAGTATGGAGCTGCGCCCATTCTTTAGGACTCACTTACTTACTTCTTTTTGATTATTTAATCAAAAGCAATATATATATAAACTGCATTATTAACCTATAGAACATCCGCAAAGTTAACACTTTAGAAAAATAATAAACACCATTGGCAGATTAGTATTTTAACATCTTCATCCTGCAAAACATGTGCACAACCTACCAACCAAGACCCCATGCTGAATCTACCACTTCATATGGAGCTGTGCTGCTGAAAATTAAACACCAATGCATATCCAAGAATCTCATGCTTTAAAACTCGCCTACTTGCTTCTTTTTTAGATTATTTAACTAAATTATAATCTAAGTTTTATTTTAAATTTAGCTCAGCCTCCACCCTTCCTAACTCTTACATAAAGGCAATTCTACTGGAGAGTTAGCTTCTTAATATATATGCAGTATTGATGCATTTAGTTCATTTGAACTTGAAAAGGAAGTTTCGCGAAATTCTTCCTCTAAGCACATCCTCCTTTGCTGTCCTTCCTTAGCTTGAAGCCTGTTAAGCTGCTAAGAAAACAAAAAAAATACAACAAATACTACAATTTCAATTCATTTCACCATCCCTTCTACCTCTTGCTGAATCACCTGATTATGTGTGTTTGGCTTCTTCCCGCTTAGCCATATCCTGCAAATAAAACTGCACACCGTGCTACTTTTTTAAGCAATATTCCTATCTATTTTTACTTATTCTTAGGTAAGCGAATGTAATTTTATCTAATCGTGCTAATCCTTTCAATTTTATTGGCAAAGATTCCTCATCATACTCCGCAGCCCCTTCTAACAATCCTATTTTAGCAAGCTTGTCTGCCAATGCATTTGCTTCCCAGTATACATGTGATATTGATGCAAATAACTCAACCAATAATGTTGAATCTACCTGTATTTGCAAATTTCTATATTCTAACTTATTACAGACATATAATCCTTCCTTTAGTGCCCTAATTTCTGAATGCAGTGCAGAGTAGGATTTTCCTACTAGTGTGAAAGCTTTCCTAATTCTACCTTCAGAGTCTCTTATTACTCCTCCACCTCCTGCAATTCCTAAATCTCTATTGAAGCTACCATCAATATTCAACGATAGTTTCCCTTCTGGGGGCCTATTCCAGCTTATACTTTTAACCCAATGAATCCTTTTAATATTAGTGGAGAGATTCCAAGTTTCCCTAGCTTCTTTATCCATTTCAGAATTATCTAATATGATAGGTTTTGTACAAGATATATTACTAATTTCCAACTTAATGTCTTTAAGGATATTATCTACATTCATTTTTATGCCTTCGAATCTACTTTTATTTCTTGCTTTCCATATACACCAAATTACTACGTGTGGTAAATTTTGGTTTAGTCATTTTTTGGTCGGTGTATTAGGGGGGTGCCTCCTCCACCTTTTAATCCAATCTATTAAAGTTTCCTCATTAATATTTATATTACTAAATATTTCTAACTTTTTTCATATTTCAAATGCAATTTTACCTTCTGAAAATAGATGATCTATAGATTCTGTTGCTTGATGACAGCAATCACATCTGGAAGCTATCTTTATACCTTTCTTTTGAATATTTGTATCTACCGGTAATGCATTCACAAGAGCTTTCCATACAAGAGAGCACATTTTTTGTGGGCTGCCTACTTACCATACCCATTTAAAGATTGGGTTTATCGTATTTTTATTTCGAATCAAATTTTTGACCGTTTTGAGCGTTAAGTTGCCTTGCAGAGTAAGGGTCCATTTCCATCCGCTCTTCTCCTCTTTAGAATAAGATTCTACTATTTCTTTCTGTTTTTCTAGAGCTTTCCAGGAATTTGAAGCATTTTTCCTATTCACCCTTTCATGTACTACATATTTCGCTCTCATAAATCTCGCCTAGAGGCTATCATTTTTTAGCCTCCACCAACCTTTACAGTCCCAAGCGTCTGCCATGTCCTGCAAAGATATTAATCCTAATCCGGCTTCCTCTTTTGGGAAGCAAATATCCTCCTATCTTTTCCAGTGAATTTTATTCTTTCCGTCTTTTTTCCCCCATAAAAAGTTAGCCATTGTTGATTCTAATTTATTTGTAAATTTTTTTGGAGGGTGAATAATTGATAGAATATGCACTAATGTGCTTTGAAGGACGTGAGTGACTAATGTGATCCTGCCCCCAAAGCCCAATAGCTCTTCTTTCCAACCTGCTATTTTAGTATTTATTTTATCCTGTAGTGATATTAAATATTCTTCTTTCAGTCTACCTTCATATATAGGACATCCTAGATACATTAGCGCTCCTTTATTCTGGGTAAATCCTGTGATGTTCTTTACTTTATTACTCACCTTTACTGTTACTTTCTTTGCCAGCATAAACTGACACTTTTTTATATTTATTGCCTGCCCTGTCTCAATTTCAAATGTATGCAAAAGATCCATAAGGTATATCAAAGATCTTTTACTCGCATTTGTAAAAATTATAAGATCATTGGCATATGCAAGGCAGCCTATTCTTAGAGTTTTTTTTGGTTGTCTGAATGGAATGATCTTTCCTTCAGACATTCTTTTCTTTAAATTTAAAATCAACAGTTCTAAATATATATCAAATAATAAAGGAGATAACGGGTCTCCTTGCCGTAAGCTTCTTTTAGGCTTAAATTATTTTCATTTCGTCCCATTTACAATGACTTTAACCCATACACTTGACACACATCTATATATCATATCAATGCATAACTCTGAGAAGCCAAATTTTCTCATAGTATAGCAGAGTATGTCTCATTCTACCCTGTCGAATGCTTTTGATAAGTCTAACTTTACTACTAAATTCTTCCCTCTTGTTTTAACCGCTATGTCTTTCATCATTTTAGATGCTAATCTTATGTTTTCCGACATTAACCTATTTTTAACGAAGCTCGTTTGCTCCTATGATATAATAAATGGCATAATATCACTTAATCTATTTTGTAAAATTTTTGCTAAAATCTTATATATCGCATTACATAAACTTATAGGTCTGAAGTCCTCACATTTTTGAGGGAATTTGTTTTTTGATATCAAGACAATGAGAGAATTCGCCTATGTTTTAGGAATATCCGCCCCTGCAAAAAAAACTAGAAATAGAAAGTACAAGATCTTTTTCAATAATTTCCCAGCATACTTGGAAGAAATTACTATTCCATCCATCTAATCCTGTTGCATTATCTTTGTCCAGGTTGAATACTGCATTTTTAATCTCATCCCTATCCGGGATTTTTTCCATCATTTGATTTTGCTCCTTAGAGATATTTAATTTAACTTCATTTATTAGTTTATCCCCTTCATGTATGAGCTGCCCACAAAGATGTTTTTTAAAAAAATCTTCAAATAGTGCTCTTATTTTATTATCTTCTTCCACCCATTTTCCTTCATCATTTTTTATACCTTTTATTTTGTTCTTGTTTATTTTTATCTTACTCATATTATGGAAAAATTTAGTATTCCTATCTCCTTCTTTCGGCCATTTAACTTTTGCTCGCTGTTTCCAGTATATTTCTTCCATGTATAGCTTAAGCCTCAATTTACCTTTTGCCTTACTAAGTTCACTTCTATCTTCTTCTTTGTTCGTAGTGTCATATATTATTTCTAACTTTGCCACTTCTTCCTCCGCTTGTTTTATTTGTAGGTTTATATTTCCAAAAACTTCTCTATTCCATGTTTTAATACATTTTTTTAACCTGAATAATTTAGCCGAAAAAGCCTGCATGGGCTTTCCCGATGCTGGCTCTTCCCAAGATTCTCGAACCATTCTATCGAAATCAGTGTGTTTAACCCACATATTTTGAAATTTAAAATCGCCTTTTATTGGTTGACTTTTATGAATTTTTATGAGCAATGGGCTATGATCCAAACATGTCCTGCTTAAATGTCTTAGGCCCGTAACTCCATGAGTCACTGCCCATTTAGCATTAAATATGACCATGTCCAGTCTTGCCCAAATTGCTCCTCTTTTACGCCAGTTATTACACCAGGTGTAATTTGAGCCAATATACTCCACCTCCATTAAGTTGGCACTGGCGATACAATCGTTGAATTGTGACATTGCCAGTGCATTTGGGGGTTTTCCACCTTTCTTTTCTTGTGCATTTCTTATATTCTTCTTCTTCTTCTTCTTCCTCTTCTTCTTCTTCTTCTTCTTCCTCTTCTTCTTCTTCTTCTTCTTCTTCTTTTTAAAAAAGGTATTTATTAATTATAGCCCTATCTTTTGGCGGAGGAATACCATTTTTACAAACTAGCATCTATCCTTTAATCCCCTTACACCCTTTACTCAATCCTAACTAACTTAACATAAATAAAATTCAAATCTAATGGAATCTTATATATACGAACACTTGATTGCAAATTAGATAATTGTATCTTCATTCGGTCTTGATGTTCCTTCCTTTGTTTGTCTCTTAATGGACAATTTTTCCAGCCTTTTCTTTGTTCTAGTAGTGTGTCCAAGAGGCTTGTTCTGTGTGTTCTTTACCATATAAGAGGTTAAGATGGTCTTCTCATGCTCCTCCCTTTTTTAATTAATCTCTCTACTATTCCTGCATCCAAAAACACATTCCAACATAGGGTATATCTCTCCTTTATACCTGGAGTTCATTGCTGTATCCCAGCATCTTTGTGCTCCACTTTATCCCTCATAACCACTTCTCTTTCGCTGCCTCATAAGCGTATATGTGCCTTGGCAATTCTGGATTTTGCTTCTTTAAATGGCAACAAGACCTAATCTATACCCAACTATCTAATGTTCTAATAACCTAGTTAATTAACACATGACCTTGCAACATTGTTCCCATAAACATAAACATTACATTTAAACATACAATAAACATAGACATACAATAAAAGAGGTTTAGAATGCATGAACCAACAACCCTTGCCTTCCAATGATTCCTTTAAAGCTTTGAGTGGGCTACGCTGCTAAGAAAATAAATACATATACCATATTTCCCAAGAGAACCCCATTCTTTAAAATTAACCTTCCTTCTTCTATTACGCCTATATAATCTAATTTCTATTTTAACTACTACTCACTTTCTACCCTTTCTAACTCTTACATAGGGAAAAACATTCTTGTCTAGTTCCACTAGACCTTTTATTTTTGCCGGCAAAGTATCCTCATCATATTCTGCTTCTCCTTTTTGTGATCCTATCCTGGCAAGATTGTCCGCCGGGGTATTTAGCTCCCTATATATATGTAATATTGATGCATTCAGTTCTTTTATGAAATTCAATATAATTTCTAACTTCTCTTCATATTTCCAAAGAGATATTTTCTTTGTTACTAAATTAACTAATAACATTAATATACCTGTATTTAAATATTCTTATAGTCTAATTTTTTGCAAACACTTAAACCTATATTTAATGCCCTAATTTCTGATTGTAGAGCCGAGGCTGCTACACTAACTATGGTGAAAGCTTTCATTACTACTCCGCTAGGATCTCTTATTAACCCACCTCCTCATGCTATTCTTGTGTCCCTATTAAAGCTTCCATCCGTATTTAGGGAGAGTTTTCCTTCCGGAGGTTTGTGCCAAGAGATACTTTTCGCCCAATATTGTTTACTTATTTTTATATTAAGGATCCATTCCCTTTCTGCTTTCTTTTCTCTGTCTATTTTATTTACAATTACAGGATTAAAATTTGATAAGTTACTTACTTCCTGCCTAATTTCTTGTGATATTTCATTTATGTCCATTTTTTTTCCTTCAAATCTACTCCTATTTCGAGCCTTCCATAGACACCATATTATTACATGTGGCAAATACATATTAAGCCAAATTCTAGTAGGATTAGTAGAAGTTACTTTTTCCCATTTTTTAATTCGTTCTATTAAACCATCTTCTCCATTAACGATTTGCTTTGTTTCATCAAATTTCTTCCAGACTTGCATGGCAATTTTATCTATCGAAAATAGGTGATCCATTGATTCTTCTTCCTCAAAGCAGCATTCACATCTAGACACCATTTTAATGCCCTTTATTTGAACATTGGTATCCACAGGTATAGCATTTGCTATTACTTTCCATGCTAGCGAGCATATTTTTTGTCGGATTCTTGCCTTCCAAACCCATTTAGATACAGATTGAACGGGCTTTTTTTTCCTAATCAATTCCTTTACCGATTTAAGTGTAAAATTACCTTGTGGTGTTAGGATCCATTTCCAGCCACTCTTTTTTAATATTGAATAAGATTCTACTTTCTCCTTCTGTTTTTCCAAAGCTTTCCAATTGTTTGAAACTTTCTTAGGCCGCTTTTTATCTAAATATCGTGCCTTCATATATTTTGCCCAAAGGCCATCATTCTCTTTCAGCCTCCACCATCCTTTGCAGTCCCATGCGGTGGCCATATCTTGTAAAGAAATTATACCTAGTCCTGCTTCTGCTTTTGGATAACAAATATTAGCCCAATTTTTCCAGTGAATTTTATTCTTCCCATCTTTTTTGCCCCAAAAGAAATTTGCCATTTATGTTTCTAATTTATTTGTGAATTTCTTCGGAGGATGTATTACAGATAGGATATGAACTAGCGTGCTTTGTAGTACGTGCGAAATTAATGTGATCCGTCCCCCAAATCCTAATAAGTCCTCTTTCCAGCCTGCTATTTTTTTCCTCATTTTTTCTTGCAGTGGTGCTAAATATTCCTCTCTCAATTTTCCTTCAAATATTGGGCAGCCTAAATAAATTAAAGCTCCCTTATTTTGAGTGAAACCAGTTATATTTTTAATTTTATTTATATCTTTCTCCGAAGCTTTTTTTCCAGTATAAACTGGCACTTCTTTTTATTTACAACCTGACCTGTTTCTAATTCAAATAATTGTAATAATTCTATAAGATTCATTATAGATACTTTACTTGCATTTGTAAAAATTATTAGATCATCAGCATAGGCCAAACAACCTATTCTCGGAGTGTTCTTAGGTTGTCTAAAAGGTAAAATTTTCCCTTCCGACATTCTTTTATTTTAGTTAAGAATAAGGAATTCAAGATATATATCAAATAGTAAGGGAGATAACGAGTCTCCCTGCCTTAGGCTTCTTTTTGGTTTGAATTCTTCACCTATATTTCCATTTATAATAATTCTAACCCAAACATTTGAAACACATCTATAAATTAAATCTATGCATAATTCCAAAAAACCATATTTTCTCAACACAAAGCAAAGTGTATCCCATTCGACCCTGTCAAATACTTTGGACAAATCCAGCTTAATTGCTAGA
>JAREIK010002205.1:1838509-1843509 GCA_029783825.1 Sapria himalayana
TCTGTTGTTTTCTGTTCTTAATCTCACTACCCGTGGAAGCACGATTGCCCAACACTTGCCCTTTTCCTTCTATATTGCTGAAATCTTTAGGCTCCCATTTTGAGTATCTTATCAATTCCCTTAGCCTCATCTTGAGCCTTGTCAATCTTCTATACTAGACACTTACCTATCCTAAAGCTTTTTATTTAAAATAACACACATTATATAAATACATGAAACCTGATACAGATTTTATGATCTTCAGGATATTTCACTTCGGTAGGGCATGAAGTGGTGGACCGGTTAGAGCTTACCTGCAAGAAAAAACAACAAACACAAAACCACAAAATTCCAGCACTTACCTTTTGCCTTCTATTTTTCTTTTAGACTAGCTTTGCAAGGACAGAAATTCCCCTACAGTGTAAGTTAATTTTAATTTTTTATCCTACTTTCCTAGGCTATTTTATTTGTTCTAATATAAGGAAATGCCATTTTGTCTAAGCATGCTATTCCCTTTAATTTATGTGGCATGGATTCCACGTCATATTCTATCTCTCCTCTAGTTTAGCCTATTCTAGATAGGCTATCCGCTAGATTATTAGCCTCCCTATATATATGTGTAATTGAAGCCTTCAATTCATCTAAAAGGTTGAAGATTACTTCTAAATCCTCTTCATACCTCCATAAGATTTTCTTTTTAATTACTATTTCGACTACCAGTTTCGAGTCTACCTGAACTTCTATATTTTTAAAATTTAGCTTCTTACATATCTCTAATCCTGATTTCAAAGCTTTAATTTCTGATTCTAGGGCCGAGAAGGCTCTACTAGATCTGGTGAAAGCTTTCTTTACTGTCCCTTTATGATCTCTTATTACTCCACCTCCTCCTGCTATTCCAGTGTCCCTATTGAAACTATCATCCGTATTAAGTGAAAATTTGCCACCCGATAGACTATTCCAATGTATGCTTTTAGCCAATTGCTGATTTATAACTTTAATAGTGAGGTCCCATGTTTTCTCGAGCTTCTTTTTTTTGTTCTTATTCTCTATTTTATTAGGTTTCATAATAGATATATTACTTATCTCCTTTCTAATATCTTTTATTATTTCTATTAAATTCATCCTTTTATTTTCAAATTTACTTTTATTTCGAGATTTCCATATGCACCAGATAATTAGGTGTGGTAATTTCTGATTAAGCCATTTTCTAGTGGGGCTTTTTGTATTTTCACTTTCCCATTTTTTAACTTTATCTATTAACCCATCATCTTTATTACTTATTCATTTTTCCCCCCCCATCTCTTTCCATATTTCCACTGCAATTGGCCCATTGGAAAATAAATGATCAGTTGTTTCAACTGCTTGTGAACAGCATTCACATCTTGATGCCATTTTTATCCCCTTTTTTGTACATTCGTATCTACCGGTATAGCATTCACTAGAGCCTTCCATGTGAACGAGCACATTTTTTGCGGGACATTTTCTTGCCATACCCATTTGAATAAAGTTTGAGCTGGTTTTTTCTTTCTGACCAGATCTTTTGCCGACTTTAGATAGAAATTTCCTTGTGACGTTAAAGTCCATTTCCAGCCACTCTTCTTTAGCGTGGAGTGTGAGTCTACTATCTCCTTTTGTTTTTCCATTGCCTTCCAGCTGTTTGAGGCTTTCTTAGGGCTCCTATTCTTATTATCAAAATATTTAGCCCACGTGTATTTAGCCCAAAGATTATCACTTTCTTCAAGTCTCCACCAGCTTTTGTAATCCCAGGTAGCGGCCGAGTCATGTAGGCTCATTAAACCTAATCATGCTTCCTCTTTTGGGTAACAAATGGCTTCCCAGTCCTTCCAGTGTAATTTATTTCTCCCTTTTTTTTACCCCATAAGAAATTTGCCATTTCCGATTCAAGTTTTTTAATAAATTTTTTAGGGGGATGAATAACCGATAAAATATGTGTTAGTGTGCTTTGTAAAACATGTGAGATTAGCGTTATCCTCCCCCCAAATCCCAGGAGCTCTTCTTTCCATCCTGCTATTTTCTTTCTTAGCTTATCCTAGAGATAAGTTAGATATTCTTCCTTCAACCTCCCCTCATATATCGGACATCCTAAATACATTAATGCCCCTTTTATTTCTGAGAAACCTGTGATATTTTTAATTTTATTTACTATCTTTAATTTTGCATTTTTAGCGAGCATAAACTGACATTTGTTTTTATTTACGATTTGACCTGTTTCTTTCTCAAATATTTGAAGAAGATCCATAAGATTCCTTAATGACTTTGTACTGGCATTTGTAAAAATTATAAGGTCGTCTGCATAGGCTAAACAGCCTATTCTGGGTGTATTCTTTAGTTGTCTGAATGATATTATTTTACCTTCTGTCATTCTCTTATTCAAGTTTCGAATTAATAATTCTAAGTAAATATCAAAAAGAAGGGGAGATAATGGGTCCCCTTGCCTTATACTTCTATTTGGTTTAAATTCCTCACTTATCTTTCCATTTACAATCACTCTTACCCAAGAACTTAAAATGCATCTGTATATTAGATCTATGGTAAGCTCAGAGAATCCGAACCTTCTCAACACAAAACAAAGGGTATCCCATTCTACCCTATCGAAGCCTTTCGATAGATCCAACTTAACCACTAAATTGTTTCCTCTTGTTTTACCTCCTATTTCTTTCATCATTTCGGATGCAAGTTTTATATTTTCAATCATTAATCTGTTTTTAACGAACCCCATTTGTTCCTGAGATATTATAGATGGTAAAATTAAGCTTAGTCTATTTTGTAAAATTTTAGCTAAGATTTTATAAATAGCATTACATAAACTTATAGGTCTATAATCCTCGCATTTCTGTGGCGATTCTTTTTTTGGAATTAATACTATAAAAGACTTTGCCCATGATTTTGGGATTTCCGCCCCTACAAAAAAACTAGCAATTGTGGGGACTAGCTCAGTTTTAACCATGTGCCAGTTTGACTGGAAAAAATAGTTGTTCCAACCATCCGGTCCTGCAGCACTCTCTTTATCCAGGTTGAAAACTGCCGCTTTTACTTCTGGTTCTTCCAGGATCAATTCCATTATTTGGTTTTGATGTTCCGTAAAGGTTGCCCTAATCTCATGCATTAGAGAATTGTTTGCGCTATGTGACTGACTGCATAATTGGTTTTCAAAAAAGTTTTTAAAAAGAGTTCATATTTCCTTTTCTTCTTCTACCCATATTCCTTCTTCATTTTTTACTCCTTTAATTTTATTCTTTTGAGATTTTATTTTAGTCATATTATAAAAGAATTTAGTATTTTGGTCACCATCTTTTAACCATTTAATCTTTGCACGTTGTTTCCAGTAAATTTCTTCCATGTGTAATTTCAATCTTAGTTCTCCTTTAGCCTTACTTAGTTCTAACCGAGTTTCATTATTATTAGTGGTGTCAAAATCTTGTTTCAACTTAGCTACTTCTTCTTCCACTTTTTTTAACTCCTGATTTAAATTTCCGAAAACCTCTTTGTTCCTTGTTTTTAAGCAAACTTTAAGTCTCAGAAGCTTAATTGTTAGAGCTTGCATCGGCTTGCCCACCGCTGGCTCTTTACAAGACTCTTTGACGAGACTTTCATAGCCTGCATGCTTTACCCACATATTTTGGAATTTAAAATTAGGCGTGCTTCCCTGATTCCTTTGTATTGTGATAAGCAGTGGGCTGTGATCAGAACAAGTTCTATTTAAGTGTCTTAACCCCGTAGTCCCTTGTGAGGAGACCAACTTTGTATTACACATAACCCTATCTAGGCGAGCCCAGATAGCTCCCCTTTTTCACCAATTATTACACCAGGTATATCTTGAGCCTGTGAAATCTATTTCTATTAGATTGGTAATGGCTATTGTGTCACTAAATTGATTCATGGCTACCTTATCTGGAGGTTTACCACCTTTCTTCTCCAGATGACTTCTAATTATATTAAAATCCCCTCCTATTATCCAAGGAGAGTTTCTGCTTGCTATATCTTTCATCTCCTCCCATAAAGCCAACCTAGATTGTTTATCATTTTTAGCATACACTACTGAAATTATTCGATTTGTGTTCTTATCTAATTTTAAGTGTACTATTTGTTCAGTATCTTTTAATATTTCGATTTCTAGCTTATTGTGCCATAGAATCCAAAGTTTGTTATTTGAGTTAGCATACGCAATTTTAAACCCTAAAATTTCACTATATTTAATTAATTGATCTTGCATGACCATTGGCTCGGCAATGACCACTAAAGATATTTTATATTCTTTAATTAATAATCTTAATCTATTTATCATGGGGCTATTAGTTATTCCCCTAACATTCCAATATAGACATCTATCCATTAAAACCTAATTTAGCTTGAGCTCTAGTTGTGCACTTAGATTCATAAGTCATATTGGCATATTTCTTCATGTTTCTTACTGTTTTAGGAGTGTGAGTAATTTCATGCATAATCTCATTATATTTTACCTGTTTCCCAAGCACCATGGCCATTTGCTTCAAGGCCTCCATAGATTGAGTTCTTGAGAGATTCCCCCAATCTTCTTTGTAGATTGATAAGTCATCCTTGACTTTCTCCTCAAGCTCCTCTTGAGATACATCGTCCTTATTAATTGAAGGGCAACTAAATATTACCGATTCATCTTCAGGGAAGTCCAGAAGATCCTCGTTTATCCACCCATAATCTTCAAGTTTTTCTTTCAAAACAATTCTAGTTCTAGGTCTTTTTTTATGTTTTCTCCTATGTTTTACCTCCACCCAACCTTCATTCAAGCTAACCTCCTTCTCTACCTCCAAGTTAACCTCTACCGAAAGTGCCTCTACATGATTATTCTTTGAGTATTCTGCTGAAAAACGTGGGTCTCCTCCACTGTCCAGACCTTCCAGTTCTACAGTCGGTTGGATATTGTGTGTTTTCCGCGAGTTGTGAAGAGAAGCTTCCTCCTTCCTTAGTCATTGCATTACCTTCTTACCTCCTCCATCCTGACGCTGCCCATTACTCTTCTCCTC
>JAREIK010002205.1:3055198-3232698 GCA_029783825.1 Sapria himalayana
ATAAAAAAGAGATGATGCATCTTCCAACTTGCACATTATTTTTTTTATCTTCAAAATCTTTTGTTGTATTTTTTTCTCTTTTCATTTTTTCCTCCATTCTTTTCATTCTTTCTCCATTCTTTTCATTCTTTCCTCCATTCTTTTCATTCTTTCCTCTATTCTTTTCATTCTTTCAACCTCTTTTTTTTCATTTCTTCAATTTTCTTTTGTATCACTTGATTCTTTTGTTATATCTAATCATTTTTCTTTTGTGATATATACTGAATTTCCTACATCTTCTCACACAACCTCTCATCAAATAGATTATTGTAATTGGAAGATGATGATGAAGAACTCTAAATAAAACATGGATAAAATGTAGATACATTGGTACTAAGACTATATACTTGTCATTTTTTCAGCTCCACTCCGACAGCCTAGAGTTAAATATGCACAACATAAATCTTTGGTACCTTTATAGAAGGTTCTGTTAATTATGAAGCAATGACAATCTTATTCTTCCCAGTTTTTTATAATAGTTAAAATATAACATAACTCATCTTTACTATCTTCAGATAAAAATATATATCAGCACACAAAATTGTCATCACCCTACTAAAAAATAACACAAAAAAGAAGCTAGTCATTATATTTAATGAGTTCATATATAATAATTCATGAGTTTTGGTAAAAAAATATACTTAGAGTTTGCATATTAATTATAGTGAATGCCAAAAAATAAATTTTTTTATATTGTTTTCTTTCTTTAATTGCAATTTATATATAACACTATAAAGAAAAATTGAGAAACTCACATTAATTTTATTTGACAGCTTATCCACAAATAATCCATTTTATTCTTATGCATTGGCTTGAACACCTCAAACGGTATTGCTGGACGTCCCAACTCAACTTCCTGAAAAAAAATAATTATTACTATTAAGGTACATGATACATTGTTACACACATATTATTGTTTGCATTCAAAAAAATTCAAATGATAATAAATTATGAAAAACAATTATACCAAATATTCTAACTATTGGTAAGTCACCTATGAACTTATAATATATATCAAACATCTTGATGTTTTACCTGCTTTCTCTAATTGACAATTATGAGAGGTTATCTAATACAGGACCTTAAACTCATTATTCAAGTATTCCCACTACTTAATCTAAATATTAAGGGGGTACTACTAGGCTTTGTATTTTTACCATACTTTTTTATATATTTTTCAAGCTTGTCATTGTATCTCACACCTATCACATGTTTCCATATATCATTTACTGAGACCACCAAAGTATTATTTCATTTGTACTTTTTCTATAAAAATCAAATAAAATAAAAATATATTTATTTTAACATCAGCGCATACATATACATATAAACAAAATACACCTATTATTATGCTACTAAGTTAATATTTAATTCATTTTTATTTCTTATCCAAAACGTCGTAAGGTAAATATTATTTTAATTTTAAATGATAATAAATGATAAGTAGCAAAATTATTATTTGTTATTTAATAAAATTATTATATTTTAACCTTAATCATTTACTTATAATTTTATTCATATTTGTTAATTAAATTTCCTAGAACTAAAAAAATGAAAAATTATAATGCATACATGTAATAAATTTAAGAAGGCTGCGTAGTATTTATTATCAATTGTGGTCCGAATGAAAATTTTCTCATAACTTGGCATGCAAACTATAGATTATGATTATTTAGCCATTGTCGTTACTGTAGTACTAATGGATGGGTCTCCTGCGATAAGTAGGATAAAGCTAACAATACTTTTTAGTACAAAATGAGATGAAGATGAAATATCAGTGACAGTAAATTTATGCGTGTCATGATGAGGTGATGTCATGTATTCTTTATACATGCAGGAGAATGAGAAAAGACATTTGCAGTCTTGTAATCACTGGATAAATGTAGATTTTTTTTTCTATGAATGGTTAGTTGACTTCCTCTACCTCTCCCCACATTTTTAGATCTTTAACCACTTGAATGCTTATATCTCGTAACTATAAAAAATTATATAGATATCAAAAAATACAAATACAATAAAAATATGTCATAATAACAAAAAATAATGATAGACATATTAAAATTCATAAAAGTGAATTTTTTTTTCATTTAATAATCAAATTGTAATAGTTAAAAAATAAGCAAGACAAGATAACATGAAAGTCAATAAATATCAAGTCATCATTAGAAATTTTTAATAAATAATCTTCATCTACATGTTCATTATAATCTGATTCTAGAATTAATTTTTCCTCATTATCTTCTTCATGATGATCATCTTCAGTGTCTAAATAGTTTTCATCTTCACTAAGCAATATTTAAAGCCCATCATTTATCCTAGGAATTATTGGATGAAGTTCCACATTATTCTTTTGAAATGCAAGTACATGCAATGGAGTGACAATAACATTATTTTCAATAACTTTAACAGCTAATCTATATTTTATTTTACATATTTCCCACCAGCCACAAGGATTTCTTCTTGTTATTGGATAAGTGGTGTAACACACTTGTTCAACTTATGCCACAAGAATAAATCATTCATATTTATGATAATATTTTTTATAAAGAACATCCACAATGTTGTATCGATTATGAATTTTAATACCTAAATTTAGAACAATATCAAACCATTAATACTTAAATAAAATTGTCATCTTAAAAACCATTAAATTAAAAACCGATGCAAAATAAAAATTGATAAAAAATTAATATTCAAGTTTCAAGCATCAATCCACAAATGCACAAACTCAAGTCTCAAAGCAGTATCACAAATAAAAATTAAATAAATACAAATACAATGTAAATGAGTAAATTGAAATAAATAATTAGACATCTATGTCTCAATCATCATATCATCCTCAATATCAATATCAATATCACACAAATCATCATCAGCAATCAAATCCTTCACTTTTGTAGCAGTCCTAGCACAATCCTGGATGCCCAAGCTCGAATCATTCTAATCATTCATGCATGCTAAAGCCTCAACAAAATATGAACATAATCTTGATCTCCTATACAAAATCATATTCACCATAACAAAAAAAGTAGACTCTGATGCTATGCTTGACAACATAGGAGTCAGTAGATTCTGTGTCATCTTAGATAGCACGGGAAAGGTATACTCATATAATTTATATCATTGTAAAATATCAAGATTCTTAGTATCAAAATATGATAGTATTGAGCAATAATCAGTATCTAAGAACCAAGACAGCTTGCTCCTATTTGATGGTCCACCTCATTGTTTCCCCCTCGCTAACTGAATGGCAAAATCATCTCTGAATATGAAATCCATGTCTGTACTTTGAGTCTCACTAGTACTACCACCATACCTAGTATCATAGTATGCAAAGAACTTAATCAACTTCTCGTGAATGAACTTTTCAGGTGGATCTTCCATGTTCATGCACGAGGAAATATAAGTCAAAATGTTCTCTATCCCTTCCACCTTACCCCTAAGGTCCATGCTGACAACTAGATAATAAAAAGATGGAATAGTGGACCAGTACTTTAGGTACTTGGTTTCCATCTCTACAACCATATCACTAAGTATCGAGTCAATCTCTATACTTCCTTAATATACTACTAATATTGCATATGTACCTGAGTACAATGTAAGCCGTGGGAGTATAAACTGACAAACACATGTTCATCATATCATAAAAAATCTTCAAGAATTTTATAAATGAAATTCACGTATCCCAGTCAGTATTATCAATAATAAGCTCGTCACTCTTACTATTGACATAGTCAGATATCACGTGTTCGTATCCAACACATGACTCCAATATCAGGTAAGTATAATTTTAATGTCTCACATTTAATTGGAATTTCTTCTTAAGATTCGTAGACAAATAATGACTATTGAACTCGTGTTGTCTATGAGGCCTATGAATATATTTTAGTGAATTACTAATATTTTCTAAAGTTGGGGCACGCACCTTCAATCCCGCTTGTACTATCAGTTTAATGACGTGATTCATGCATCTAACATGAAAAATCTTTCCTAATAGTCCATATCAAATATTGCTAACAAACATGTTAATCACTGCTCAATTATTAGATGTATTATCAAAAGTGATATTATAAATTTTATTATAAATTTTATTTTCTCTAAAGATTTTCATCATTCACTCAAAAATGGCTAGGCCATCATGAGGATGAAAAATCTCAGAAAATCATACAATTTTGTATATTTAGTGTCTATTTAGAATATACATAGTGGATGGTGAGGTATGCATAAGATGCATCATCGTGACTAGTCTAGATTTCGGACTTCACGTATACCACTCTACTATATTCCCTAAATTCATTAATTATTATTTATTTTTATAACTTATAATATTTTAGTATATTCCTAGATGTGGACATATGAATCCTATGATATGCAGGCTAAATATATGCCTGCATGTTACTAATTACCCTTGAATCTTTTGAAAATTTAATCGCAAGACCCAACGTGGTGATTAGTTTAGTCATGCATTCCCTCCCCAGCTCGTTGTGGTATATGAATGAGATAAATTTTAAGACTGAACTGGATCCAGCTTCAAGAAATCCACTGCTGAGTAGGGTTTTCCTAGGATCTAATGCACCATATTTTTTGGTGCATAGTTCAGCATGCCACTTAAGGTGCCTAGTCCCATATGAAATATTATAGTTTAAATTTTATTTATAATATTTGTAATGTGCTGATTTTTCTTTGTCACCCTTAATATTTTTTTGTTTTATTATATTAAAGTGAGTCCAAATTACTAAAGTCCTTATAGTTTTTTATTTTTTAGATATTTTGGTCGAGACGACTAGAGAAACCAAAGTTTCAGGAGCCTCAAACCTTTCCATATGATTTTAATTTTTAAAATTATAATTAATTTCATTTTCGTTATTTAAATTTCTATTTGTCTTATTTTTATTTTTATTTTATTTTTTAGACTAGAGAGAAAGAGAGAGACTGGATTAGAGAAAAGAATATTCAAAGGTGGTGTACCTTTTACATCTATTTGACCATTCTTAAATACATCAATATTCATCCAAAATGGATGTTCCACATCTAAGAACTTATGGTGGTTAATAAACCAAGAAATATTTTCTCCTCTACTCAAATAAAATGCATATGAGTCTTTCATGAAATAAGGACAAGCTAATTTTTTTTGTAGTACTCCATAATGACAATATTAAATCTACAAGAAAATCACTTATAGTCCACATAAGTATTGCTTGCATTTGGAAGTTTTGCTTTTTAGATATATCATATGTTTTGTCACCATCCTCTCATAATTTCTTGAGCTCCATAATAAAGGCTACATAATTACATCCAACCTATCTTTTGGGTTTCTCGGACCAAGCATGATAACATACAAAAATATATACTCATCTTTCATGCATATCAATGGTGAAAAATTATAAGGTGTAACAATAAAAAGCTATGAAGAGCATTCTTACTCTGTTTGTCCAAATGGTTAAAATTCATCTATACACAACCCTAATCTAACATTTTGACTTTTATCTACACAAGATGGATGATAATCATCAAAATGTTTCTAAGAAGAAGAATATGAGTAATGTTGCTTCATGCCATCTTTAATAAAATACTATTTGTGCCAACTCATGTAATTAGTAGTGGTTTCAGAAGTAAATAATCATTGCAAATGATGTGTCAACTATAAATGATACATCTTCTTATGAGGAATATTTATTTTCTACCTTTTACATACAATATTTTTTAATACTGAGAATAGTTATAGAAATAGCATGCAGTTGCTTCACTATCTATGCCCAATATATCATGCAGCTAA
Organism: Sapria himalayana; assembly: GCA_029783825.1. Taxonomy (NCBI): domain Eukaryota; kingdom Viridiplantae; phylum Streptophyta; class Magnoliopsida; order Malpighiales; family Rafflesiaceae; genus Sapria; species Sapria himalayana. Next base: position 3,061,014 of record JAREIK010002205.1, read on the forward strand.
TAATGTAGTAATGTATTTTTTCTACAAGCAAACTCAAACATTGTATTAATTTTTTCTTTAATAATAATTTAGCTAACAACTGGCATATTTCATTAAAACACCTTTCTGAAAAATGATGTGTTGCTTTTAAATTCAACAGTCTGGCCACCACAGATAACTTTGAGTGGCCATATAAATTACTTGGCCAAATATTTTTTTTCTAATACTTTTAGCTTTAGCATTTCAAATATTTTTTTTCTAATACAAATTACTATTAATATTGGGATATCATCAAGTACATCCAAAATGAATGAATGACCAATAATATTCTTTAACATTACTTCACATGCATCGTTGAGATTGACATATTCCATTGTAATATTTTAATCAATACTTCTATGTACATTATACTTTATTGTATGTGGCATAACTATTTTTCCATATTTATACCAAATATAATAGTCTTTAACAAATTTATTTTTACAAGATGACATCGGTACAGTGTTCACATCTTGGAAACTCCAAATTTGATATTTATTGTAATTACATGGGCATCTTATTTTCATTTGATCCATAAATTCAGGCTATTTTTTAACAAATCCAATAAACTTATCAATCCCCTCCACAAATTCATTAGTCAAAAGACTAATCTTTCAGTCTTGCATTCATCCATTGATGATCATATTGTATTATATTTTGTATTATTAATACAAACATTTTTTTAAAATGAGATAAGTTTGGATATTACATAAATCTAATAATAAATTATAGTCACATCATTATTAGATAAGATTGGATTAAAATGAAATAAGGAGGGTTGTTTCAATCTCTTAGAAATTTATCAAAAGCCATCAGTTGTAATTTTGTTATATACATAAAACTAAATATTTGATATTTATCTATATATGATGAAATTACATTAATTAAGCAAAAAATAAAAATTCCCAATGTGATAATTCATGATTTCAGAATTAATAATATATACTCACTAATTTGACAAAGATATTTTTTGCAATAGAAATCCTTAAAAAGTTTGCAATGCCAATGTTGTCAATAAAAAAAATGACAAATGGTCAACTAGTGATGGAAAATATCAATAAATTAATAGGGATATTAATTGATTCATATAAAGCATAAAGTATAAATAGTTAGTTGCCACTATTAGATATAATATGTATTTTTTCAAATATAAAATAATGGGAGGTGTTATTTATTAGATTGTACCTTTAGTGGAGTGTTGATAAAGCATCTCTATATATTTTGAAATGAGGTTCTAATTTTTTTAATTTGTTCATTTGTTATTATATTTCAACCTTGAAATTGCATACCTTCAAAATTTTGTATTTGTTGAAATATTTATAAATTGTTCATTGTTAAAGTGGCACATTTAGTCAAAGTTATTTATTTATAAAATCTTATATTTCAATAAATTATAGTAAGCAAACTAAGTTCACATTAATTAGCATGATTAAAATTATAGGTAAATAATAAAATGCACAAAAATTTCATACCTCAATTATGTAACCCAAAAATTTAACAAATCCTAGAATGTGCAAAAAATGTAAAATGAAAAATTTATCAATTAGAATAATATAAATTCAAGAAAATAAGAAGAGAGAACCATATTAGGATGTTAAATATGAAAGAAAAAACTATAAGTAACAACAAAATGCTCAAAAATTATAATTCTCGAATGTAATACATATGGAAAATTTTGAAATACTAAATTTGATACCTCAATTATGAATGATTAGCATGACGAACACTAATTAGAGGAAAATAATTTCAAATATATATTGAATGAACTCAGATTTGAAATTAAAAATCTTCAAACCCTAATTTTTTTAAGTTTCAAAGTATTCTTCGATACATTAATTATCATGATTTAGTGACAAAATTTATTTCAATTTCTAAATTTGCAATGGTATATTTTTTGGTTGCTGAATTTTTTAAAATTCAATAGCAATGGATTATTAAGATATTTCCCATTTAGCGACGGAAATAATTCCGTCGCTAAATATAGAAATGACTAAGGATTCCATTTCTAAAAAAACATAGAAATATAAAATTCATTTACTAAAAGCCACGCAAGCCTTTTCATCCATGACAGTGCATCACAATTAGCTATGGAATAAAAAACTATTTAAAAATTTGTCGCTAACTAGCGATGGATTTTATTCCTAATTTTATAAATATAAACAATTTATAAATATTCCAAAAAAATGTCATTTCCATTTTTAATTTGTTTCAATTCTATTTCTAATTTTAGAAATGGAATTGGGCAATTCTAATCTCCATTTCTAAATGGCTTATTTCTTGAAATGATATAAACTTATATATATATATATGTGTGTGTGTGTGTGTGTGTGTGTTTAATATATACATTTATATATATGTACATTTACACACACACACACACATGTGTGTGTGTGTGTTTATATATAGGTTTATATGTATATGTTTATATATATTTATATTTGTTTATATATGTATGTATCTATGTGTTTATATACATAGTTTTATATATATGTATATATACATATATAAACACACATACATACTATATATGTGAGTGTGTATATATATATATATATATATATATATATAAAATATGCTTGAATTCAAAAAGTACTTTAGAAATTCTAAAAGCAAGATTTTTGAAAAAAAAAATAAATGAATTATTTTTTTGTATTTGATGACATATATAGGTGCGGACCAAAATTGAATTTTCCACTTAGAAAGTACAAAACAAACATAATTTATGAAATTAATAATATATGTCAAAAAATATGATAAGTAATGAGAGACAATATGCCATTCAGAGAATTTAAAAAAGAATTTAGATAAATAATTGGGAAAATAATGTTTTCGAGTCCTAAACTAAAAATATTTATGTTTCCATATATCTCTAAAAAACATTCTATAAATCCTAAAATATTTATGTTTTGCGATCCCAAAAATTAGAAATCTAAGGTTAGACTTGTCACATTAAAAAAAAAAATTATTTGTGGTTTTCAAATATTTTTAAAATTTTTGACTTGTGTGTGTGTGTGTGTGTGCATATTATTTTAAAAAATTTTATAGTTTTTAAAATTAAAAATTGTTATCCATAATTCTAAACTAGTTTTGAAATTCTAAAACCAATTTCTTTTTTTTTAATCTATAAGTTAAACACACACACAAAACTTTATATATATACGAGTATATTTATACACTACAAGAAAAAATGGAAATAGATTCTTTCCGTTTCTAAAGTGGTCTTTTTCTAAATTTTAGAAATGATTAATGCTAGGGCGTTTCTAAAAATAGTGATGGATTTTTTTATTGCTGAAATTAGCAACGTCAACAAGATCATGGATTCCATCGCTAAATTAGCAAAGGAAACAAATAGAAACGTATTATTTATTTCTAAATGAGTGGCAGAATAACATAGAAACATAACATCCATTTATATATTATAAATGGATTTAAAAACATTATTTTCCATTTCTAATTGTCTGCAACAAGAATATGTCCCATTTCTATAGTTTTAGTATGTTGTATACAATACACAAATACATATAGAAATCATATAACTTGTAATCAAATAAGCACATTCACATATTATTCATCAGATGACATTCACATAACATTTACTATAGAATAACATATCAGATAACAAACATAAATGTCCATAAAAATAATACATAATTCATACTTAATTAAAAAAATAATACCACAAAAACTATAATTTTACAACAAGAATATTCATTGCAAAAAACTAATAACACGACATCACTAACAGCTACGAGTCTTTGTCCTAATGAGTATTATCCTCTGGAGACTTGGATATATTCTTTTCAGAATGATGAAAAATAGATGATGCCTTTGCCATCTTGCATATTATTTTTTTCATCTTCAAAATTTTTTATTATATTTTCTCTTTTCTTTTTATTTTTTTCCTCTCTTTTTATTCTTTTATCCTTTTTTTTCATTTCTTCAATTTCATTTTGCATCTCTTTATTTTTTTTTTTTGCAATTCTTCATTCTTTTGTTGCATCTTCTCATTTTTCCTTTGTAATGTATCCTAAATTTTTTACATTTCCTCATGTAATATTTCATCAATCATGTTATTGTAATTGGAAGATGAATATAAAGAACTCCAAATAGAACTTGGATTAATATAGATACATGGGTACCAAGACCGTACACTTTCTATTTTTTCAGCTCAACTTCGACAACCTAAAGTTAAATATGTGCAATATCAATCTCTATCACCTCTATAAAATTATCTCTCAGTTGTGAAGCAATTGCTACCATATTCTATACAATTTCATATAATTGTTATAATACAATATAACTCATTATTAATATATTCAAATAAAATTTATTCCAGCAAAAGAAACTGTCATCTCCACAATAAAAATTAACATAAAAATAAAGTTAGTTAATGACTCCATACATAATAACTCATTAATTTTGGTAAAAAAATATACTTGAGCTTGCATATTATTTATAGTGAATGCCAAATAATCAATTTTTTAACATTTTTTTCTTTTATTAATTAATATTTACTTATGAAACTACAAGTACAAAATGAGAAACACAATTGATATTATCTTAACACTTGTCCATAAATGATTAATCATTTTTCTTATGTATTTGCTTGAATACCTCAAACATTGTTAGTGGACGTTCCAACTTAACCTCTTGAAAATAAATAATAGTTACTATTAGGTACATCATACATTGTCACATATATTATCCTCTACATTAAAAAATTTAAATAATAACAAAAAATGAAAGACAATTCTAACAAATCTATTGAATGTTGATAGGTCGCCTTTGAACCTCCAATATGTTTTGAATGTCTTGATCCTTCACCCACTTTCTCTGATCAATGATTGTGTGAGGTCATCTAGGACAAGGCCTTAAACTCCTCACTATTCTTATATTCTCACGATCTTATCTAAACACTAAGAGGGACTATATTAGGCTTTGCATCATTACTATAATTTTTTCTCTATTTTCCAAACTTATCATTGTATCTCACACTTGCCATATGTTTTCATGTATCCTTCACGTAGACTATCAAAGCATTATTTTATTTATATTTTTTCTACAAAAACCAAATAAAATAATAATACATTATAATGCTTTTATTTTAAGGGTAAATCATATTAGCCAAATTGAAAAAATTAAATGCATGAAAATTATACCTAAAATTCTTCCTAATAAAATTCGTTCATACTTGAGGGGTCTTTACTCCACTATATACCATCTACAACTAGTTTCTCCTTAATATCTTACTAATTGTTTGAGAAGTAGAAGGATTGAACCTATAAGTAATTTAACATCAGCATGTACATATACATATAAACAAAATTCACCAATTTTTTTGCTACTAAGTTAATATTTAATTCATTTATATTTATTATCTAGAACATTGTAATGCACAAATTATTAAAATTATAAATGATAATGTCTGATAAGTAGTAATATCATACTTTTTTATTAGTTTAAATTACCAATTTTAAATATTATAATATATTTATAATTTCATTCACATTTTATTTTATATTTAATTAAAACAAAAAAAAATGAAAAATGATTATGAAAATGTCAATTATCATTTATTATTAATTGTGGCCGCATAAAAATTGTGGCTGAATAAAAATTTATTATTAATTAAATATATTAAAGAAAACTACATACAATTTATTATTAATTGTGGCCGGATTAAAATTTCCCAACCCCTACACGCATATTGAGATTATCAGCCACTTAAATGGTTATCTCTAGTACCTAAATCAAGTTATATAAACATCAAAACATACATTGGCAATAAAAACATGTTACAAAAATGTCATAATAACAAAACATAATGATAAACATAATAACATTCAAAAAAACAAATAACAAATTATCATTTAACATCCAAATTATAATGATTACAAAATAAGCATGATAACATAACCAGGCAGTTAATAAATTTATAGTCATCATTAGAAATTTCTAATAAATCATATGTATCTACATATTCATCATCATATAATTCAACAATTAATTCCTCATTATTTTCTTCTTCAACATGGCCACCATCAATATCCAAATAGTTTCCACCTTTACCAAATAATATTTGAAGTCTATCATCTAACCCACGAATGATTGAATGAAGTTCTATATTATTCTTTTGAAATACTAATATACACGATAAAGTGATAATAACATCCTTTTCAACAACTTCCACATGTATTCTCGGTTTTATTTTACATATTTTCCGCTAGTGACATGGATTTCTTCTTGTGGTTGGATAAGTGGTATTACACACTTGTTCGACTTCTAATGCAAGAATAAATGACATATACTTATGATAATATTTGTTGTGGTGTACACCAACAGAGTTTTTTATGATGATGATTTCTAGTACCCATATTTGGATAATGATTAACCATTCACACTTAAACAGAATTATTTTCTTAATTAGTAAAGTATGATACTTCACATGTATAATTTCAATTAGTCAACCATAAAGATTAATAGTAGATGCATTATAGTTAGACCCATTGATGTAAACATCACTGTTCTTTGTAGCTTTATTTGAACCATGTTTTAAAGTATGAAATTTATATCCATTTACATTATGTATGGGATATTTTATAAACTTTATAATAGTCATTTTGCAAAATTCTTCATTTGTCTATTATATATTTTTGATGATGGAAATTGTATATATAAAATGATAAAAGATAAATTCATACTTACATAATGTTGCACTTAACTATTTAGAACTAAGAATGATAAGTTTTATATTGATAAAATTTTCAAATCAATTTGCAAAATCATTTTCAAGCATTATATCAATTGAAAAAAATCATCAATATGAGATTCTTATTGCCTTATTTCTTAGCATAAATTCTTCAAAAACAAAATTAAAGGTATTTTGTTTTATTAAATAGTTATCTCACATACAATGATAAAGAAATGAGAATATGAAATTTTTATAAGTCTTACTCAATATAAGGTGTAACTTTATCGCAACTCAACAAAATGTATGTGTGAGCAGCATGTTACTCTTGGTCATCCAAAAAATATCTTGATATTGCTACACGATTTGATCAACCCACATGTCTAAAAATAGAAAGCATATCATTTTCTTTTGATTCATCCTTCATACCACATATATTATTTGGTGATAATTTGTTATGCATATTATATAATTGTGATCAAAAATAGTGTGTGCATAAAATGCCGAAGCCTCTTCGACAAAGTAGGCATTCCATTTAAAATTTTAGATTAACAAATAAAAAATATATAACATCTCAAATGGATATACCTATCTATATTATATAGAGCATGCTATCATGGATTCATAAGGCAAGTGGACCAGAAGATGTTCCACAAAGTCGAAGAATCTAGGAGGAAAAATACACTCAAGTCTACATAAAATATAGGTATGTCATTTTGTAATTAATCCATTTCTTCCTTTCTTCTGACATTATTAGTGAGATTCTTAATAAAATAATTATTTCAGTCAATACTTCCCAAATATTTTGTGGAAGTAATTCATGTAATTCTACATGTATTAGCCTCTACATGAACATATCTCAGTCATGACTTTTCATCCCAAATAACTTATGCTTCTTCATATTAACATATCTTCCCATGTTAGATGCATATCCATTAGGGAATATGGTTTCCAATAAATATTTGCACAAAACTTCCTTTGCATCATTGTTAAAACTATAATAAGCCTTAGGGAATTTATTTATTGATTCGTCTCTATATAATTTTAGACATGAATAGAACTCTTTCAAATCCTATCTTAATTTGACATTATCTTTTATTTTTTCCTCCACATTCATTATAATATAACAAATATTATCAAAAATATTCTTCCAATATGCATCACATCTAAATTGTGTCTAATATGATTTATTTTTCAAAATGACAAATCCCAAGAGATACTTTTTTTCTTCCAACTACTGTGATACTTTTTTGAAATTCATGCATTAATACAATCTATATTAATATTCATAATATTTTTGAACATATATCTTTCAGTTACATCTATTATTTCATCACATGTCGGAAAAGGTAGTGCACCTTTTATGACTTTATAGTCTTTCCTAAATGAGTCAATATTCATCTGAAATGGATGTTCCACATATAAAAAGTTATGGTAATTATCAAACTAATAAGTCTTTCCTCCTTTGCTCTAATAAAATGCTTCTAAGCCCTCCATGAAATAAGGACAAGCTAGTTTCACAATAGTATTACATCATGACAATATTGAATATGCAAATAAGTCACTTATACTTATAGTCCATATAAGTGATAATCACATTTTAAAGTTCTACTTTCTAGTTATATCATATGTTTCATCACAATCCTTTCACAATTTTTTGAGCTCCACAACTTGGGGCTGGAAGAACACATCTAACTTGTCTTTTGTATTTCTTGGACCAGGCATGATGAGATACAAAAGTATGTACTCATCTTTTATGTGCATCAATAGTAATAAATTATAAAGTATAACAATAACCAGCTACAAAGAGTATTGTTACCTTATTTATCCAAATGGCTGAAATCTATCCATGTATAACAATGATCTAATATTTTGACTTTCATCTATAAAAGATGGATAACAATCATCAAAATATATATTTTCAATGAGAATCTGAGCAATGCCACATCATGTTGTCTTTAATAAAATGTTCTATATGCCAACTCATGTCATTAGTAGTTGTATCAGATACAAATAATCATTGCAAATGAGGAGTCAATAGGAAATAATACATCTTCTTATGAGGAATATTTATTTTCTACCTTTTACATGTACAATCTATATTGTGCTGATGATAGTTATAGAAATTGCATGTAATTGCTTTATTATCTATGCCCTAATATATCATACAACCATTAATGCAGTAATTTATTCTTTTTATAGACAAATCTAAACCTCGCATTAACTTATTTGTACTATAAAAACTATCTATCATGATATTATTCTTTTGTAACAATTCAGATAATAACTAATATATTTCATCATAACACATTTCTAAAAATTGATATTTTGCCATTAAATTCAAGAGTCTGGCCACTACAACTAAATTTTTGGATTACTTGACCAAACTTTTTCTTTTGAAGCATTCAATATTTTATAAAATTGGGTTGTTAATGATATTGGGATATCATTAGTGACATTTGGAGTTAACGAATGAGCAATAACATCATTCAATATTGCTTTACAAGCATCATTGAGTTTAGCGTATTCTAATATAATATTTGAATCAATACTTCTATATATATAATACTTAGTTATTTGTGACACAATTAATTCTCTATTTTTATACCAAATATAATAGTCTTTAAAAAATCTATTTTTTGCATAATGATATCGCATTGTGTCCACATCTTGGAAACTCCAATTTTGATATTTACGATCACTACATGAACATCTTAATTTTGTTTAATCCATAAATTTAGGATATTTTTTAGCAAATCCAATAAACTCTTCAATCCTCTCAACAAACTCATTCATCAAAATTCTATCTTTTAGTCTTATATATACACATTGATTATTAGGTCATATAATATTTTTCAATCCTATAACACATAACACAAATATTTTATGAATTATAATAATGTAGATCGAGATTTTTTTTATAATAATGATGTAGTAACATATTATGACATTACATAAATCTAATAAAGAATTTGTAGTTACATCATTATTTGATGATATTGGATTAAAATTAGATAAGGTAGGTTTCTTCAATGTCTTTGATATTTTTTAAAAGACATGAGTTATAATTTTGTTATTTATATAAAACTAAATATATGGTATTTATCTATATTTGATGAAATTGCAGTAATAAAAAAAATTGCAATATAATAATTCTTAATTTCTAAATTACTAACTAATTAGACAAGCATATTTTATATAATAGAAACAATTAAAAAAAGTCTCAATGTCAATGCATTTAAATCTGTCAAAAAAAAAACAACAAAAATAAATCAATTATCAATGGTGGACATTAATAAATTAATAGGAATATTTATTAATCTATATAATGCATATAGTATAAATAGTAATATACTAAAATGTGACATATAATATGATTTAATTTTTTTAATATTAAATAAAGGGAGGTGTTATTTGTTTCATTGCACCTTTAGTGAAATATAGATCAAACAACTATATAAAATTTTGAAATAAGCTTAAAATTTTTTTAGGTTTATAATTGTTCGTTATCTTTTATCCTTCTAATTGTATACCCTCAACATTTTTTTATGCTTTTCATTGTCAATATAAGTAAACTCTTAATATTTAATATAATATTTAATATAATATTTAAAAATTATTCATTGTTAAAGTTTTGCCATTTGTATGAGTTGTTCTTATAGAAATTAGTACTTTTCATCTAATACTATTAAGCAAATGAAGTCCAAATTAATTAGAATGATCAAAACTATAGGTCAATAACAAAATGCAAAAAAAAATTCATAGTGCAATTCGACAACACAAAAATTTAATAAATATAAGTATCTGAAAAAAATGTAAAATGAATAATTTATTAATTAAAATCATAATCATTCAACAAACAATAAGAGAGAATCCAACATGAATATTAAAAAATAAACAAACTATGCCCAATATCAAAACACATAAATATACATATTCCTAAATACAATACTTAAGTGGTAAAATGAAAACCATAATTTCATATATTAATTATGGATAAAATGTGTATCGATGAATATATGGAGGAAAAGAAATCCGCAAACAATTCGGAAGAATTTGGAATTTAAATGAAAAACCACAAAACCCTAACTTTGTTCAAAGTTTTGAAGTATTATTCGATAAATTAATTATCATAATTTAGTGATAGAAAATTTTTTTATTTCTAATATTGTGATAGAATAATATTCCTCTACTAAATTTTTTTTAATGATATAGTAGTGACGGATAATTATGTCATTTCTCATTTAGCGATGATAGTAATTTTAATCGCTAAATATAGAAACGGATAAGTATTCCATTTTTAAAAATATATATATCTATAAATATATAAATATATAAATATATAAATATATAAATATATAAATATATAAATATATAAATATATAAATATATAAATATATAAATATATAAATATATAAATATAAATATTTATAAATATATATCTATATTTTTATACAAACTTATAAATATACACTCATAAATAAATAAATAAATAAATAAACAAACAAATAATATATATATATATATATATATATATATATATATATATATATATGTATGTATGTATAAATAAATAAATATAAATAAATATAAATAAATATAAATAAATATAAATAAATAGAAATAAATAGAAATAAATATAAATAAATATGAATAAATATAAATTATTTTATACATATTTAAAGTTTTAAAAGAAAATAGTCTCGAATTCAAAAATCATTCTCAAATTCAAAAATAAGTCAAAAATTCAAAAACTAGTTTCAAATTCGAACGGGGCCAAAATTGTATTTTTTATTTTTGGGGTACAAAAATATTTTAGGATTGGGGTCCATATTTCTGAATGTTTTTTATACGGTACAAAAATATAAATATTTTTATTTGTGTCTCACACCATAATTTTTACAAAATAAATAACGTAATCTTATTTTTATTCAATAGAAAAGATAAAAAATCATTAATTAGCAAGCACGGGGTTATATTTGGCAATACACTGTGTGCCCGTTACATATTGGCAAGATTTCTGATCTGGAGTCTGGACTGATGGGTTGTTCGTTACTCTGTAATAGGAACTGTTGGTGTTGGGGGACTGCCTGGATGGCAATGGCAATACAGGCAAGATGAAACACGCAAATCAATTATCTGCAGCTACCTTCTCTACAGGAGCGTCATTTAACGCCCTGAAATAGCTTCAACGAATCTGTGTGGAATTCGCAATGCAATTGTAATTATGTACAATGATTAGAAAATCTCTGACCGCTCTGTGGCGAACTAGAATGAGAATCACCGACGTAACAAAGTCAGATACAACTCCTCTCATCGTAAGGCCTTCAATTTAGTCCCAGACATCTTTTCCTTGTGATTAAGCTTTTTCATCATAACTAATTCCATGATTCTGGTCAAACTCAAACATGGTATTAATTTGGCGATTTCAGTTCATTTTATCGTGCAAATTGTGATACAGTATACTGGAGTTAAAAGAAGTCCTATTCTTAACAAGAATCAATTACATGATCATGTTTTGCAATCCATTGTCGGGAAAGAAATAAAAAACTGTGAAGCATCAGCGAATATCAGTAGGTTGTTATTTTACGATCTTTCGAAATATTGCTTTTTTGTTATAGTTGTTTATAAATGTTGTCTCATCCGTGAAACATATTTTTTCTCAGTGATATTAATGTTGTGAGGGAATCGATGCATTTGGCCTTGTCTATCAACAAGAACGAGGTTCTAGATGGCGTGCTTGATGTTTTCTCAGAGGTAGGACAGGATGTGGCAGAGGCTTTAAACTGTACTAGTTCTAGCGGAACCAAAGAAAGCAATTTTTTTATTGAATTTCTCACCATATAATTTATTTTCAGTTTATGCCACATTGATATAATTTTTTATTTGAGGCTGGAACTCAAATTAACTTAAGAATCTTATCTTCTAATGCATTTTCTTCTGGGTATATTCCTAGGATATAGATATACAAAGACTGAAATAATATGGTTTTTAAATTTTTAACTGTAGCTGATGAGTACAATAAATAGCATAAATAGATTTGATTGTTTCTATTTACAGGGGAAAACGTAGGCAAATATTATGTAATAATTTTTCAAATATTTTTGTGTGAGGTGTCAACCAAACTTAATGGATGCATAATTTCTGTTTTAGTCTTGTGGCGGAAAATATGGATCAACTTTATCATGCCTCTGCAATATGATGTTCTCATTGGAGATACCAAGTTTGGAATGTAACCGTTGGAGCAGCACAATAAGAAATGGCTTGGTAAGAGCATTAACAAGTTGATCTTTAGAAAATACACGAGAAACATTGAAAGAGCCTCAAGTTACATGATTGTGAATAAAGTGGTAATCAAATGCAATGTGTTTTATTTGATTTGTTGTGCTTAAGAAAGAAATCATGATACAAAGTGACACTAAGATAATAGAGGACATGTTTAACAGTAAAATAATGTGTATCAGTGGGAGCATGCATGAAACGAGCTAACTCAACACCGAAAGATATATTCGATCGAGTGAGGGATAAGTATTGAAGAATTCCAAAAACTTGGTGATATTTTGTAATATTTATAGGTGTAGAAATATCATGAAGTTGTAGAGGTTGAGAAGGCATTGGCATAATACATTCTTTAGCGCTATTCATGTTGGTTTTGGCTAAAATATTACTGATATATTTATGCTGAGAGAGAAATAATTCATATAGAGTAGACATAATCTCAATACCAAGAAAAAAATATAGGTCACCAAGATCTTTGATGAAAAATTTAGGAGTCAACGAATGAACAATTGGTAAATCATATATTATTATTAGTAATGATGAGATCATTGATACATGCAAAGAAATAAATAGTGATAGTAGAGTTATGATAAATAAATAAGTATGTGTTACTTGTTTAATTGATAAAATCATAAGATATTAGAAATCTTTTTTAATTTATTGTATCATACACGAGGAGTTTGTTTGAGATCATACATAATTTTATGAAATTGACACACATAATTTGGGGTTGTAGATTAGTGAATCCTTGAGATTGCTGCATAAATATTTCTTTAGTTAATATATCATGAAGAAAGATATTATTAACATTTAATTATTGGAGAAATCAATCATGAGATAAAGAAAGGACAAAAATTACATGGATAGTCATAAGTTTAGCCATAAAACTAAATATTTCTTTAGTTAGTGTCGGGCCGCTGATGAAATTTCTTCGCAGCAAGGTGGGCTTTATGCAGAAGTGTCAAACAAGTTGGGTTGGGCCAGTCCAACTCATTTTTTACAGGCCCACTTGGGCTCACTTGCCGTGCCAAGCACGACATGACACATGAATTTGGAGTGCATGCTTGGCATGACTCATGACCCGAAATTAGCTTGAGTTTGTGCTGATTTGGGCTGGGTCGGCTCGGGTCAGCTCGGGTCAGCTCGGGTCAGCTCGGGTCAGCTCGGGTCAGCTCGGGTCAGCTCGAGTTAGGATAGATTTAGGTTAAAGTTAATTTAAAAATTAGGATTTGAGAACCCGCATTGTCACGATGCCGTACCTCTGCGCCACCATCCCAGTTGGGCCTACCTAGCCATCGTCCTTCGGGTGTCACCTGGTTGTCCCCTATCGGGCATCATTTTGTTAGTCATCTACCATTGTTTTGTTGGTCTTCGGGTGATGTTTTGTCGGACGTTGGGCCCATTGCCCTGTTGTGCCCACGTGCCAGGCACTAGGGCCGTGTTGGGCCAGACACTACTGAATTGGGCTGGGCTTGGGCTACTTAGCTTATTTGATACCTCTAGCTTCATGTCGAGAGATGGAATCATCAGGATAGAGTTTAATATGGAATATCTACTTGCATTTAATAATATTCCAAGTTAAGCTAGGTAGCACTAGCTATCATGTACTATTGCAAAGAAAGGTAGTAAATTCATCGGACATAGTTCATCTCTATTCAATATAGTTAATAGCTTAAGATACACAAGAAAGTTCAATGAACTCAGGTAAAAAATGACTGGTAATAGTGTGATAAAGATATTTTGGTCTAAAAATCTTAGTTTTAGAACGATTGATCATAATATGGGAAGGAGGTGGGATAAGAATAAGGATACAAATAGAGTAATATAGATAGTGGTAAGAGGTGCAGATGAGATAAATTTAAAGAAGAGAGAGAAGAAGAAGAAAGAAATGAAAAGATACTTATTGGCAGAGAAGTAGGCAATAATGGTGTCGATAATAACAATGTTAAAATATGTAGTGGAGGGAATGTTGATTTCAGAACTAATGTATGTTGAGCAATAAGAGTGGGGGAAGAAGGTGATGAAAAAACAAAAGGAAAGGTAAATCAGTTATTATTAGAAGTATCAAATGGGCCGTTCCATGTTGGTATGACCCATTTTTTAGTAGCTAGTTTGGCTATCATGTCGTGATGGGCACAACCTAGTAAGGAAGTCATGTTGTGCCTGGCATGACATGACTTTATTTCTGTTGGCTCGGCAATGTCCTATTGGCCTGAGTTTGGGTAGAATTGGGTTGGGTCATGTTGAACCATGCTGGGCCATATATGGCCGTGCTGGGCTATGTTGGGTCATGTCGGGTTGTGCCCCAGGGCTGCCAGCCTGGTTGATCGGTCTCCGGTTCAAGATTTTAAATATTTATTTTGCAAATTTAAAATTTTATGTCTTTGATTATGAGTTACGCCATAATTTCATATAAATTATAATAAAATAAAAATATTAATACAAATTTTAATAATGAAAAGTAAAAATAAAACTTATCATCTAATCCAACCAAAAATAAAATAATACAACATAATAATTATTAATTATTATCATGCTTAATCCCAATATCAATCGGTATCAGTATGCACATGACTATCATTACATAAGTATATGATGATATTATCAGTAATGAGCTCAATATCCTCAAAGTTTCATGAGTTATCATTTACCAGTAATTCCTATATTTTTGTTTTAACTCGATCTTTGACATTCAATCTTGAATCCTTCCAATTCTCTATGCATGTTAGTGTCTCAATGATATCTGATATAGTCGTGATCTCTGATCCAAAATTATATTGACTGCAACAGAAAAAATAGACTCCGATGCTATGCTTGACATCATAGGAGTCAATAAATCCTGTTCTATTTTAGATAGCACGAGATATATGGATTCATATGATTTTTACTATTATAAAATATCAAAATTTATATTATTATTATGTGATAGGATTAGAGGTGTTAAATGGGTTGGGAAGCTTGGGCTGAGCTGCCTCTTTGCTTGGTTTATGCCATGTCGGACCAGCATTGGAGTCTATTTTTTCTGATTTTTATTTAATAGGATTCACATCAATTGACTCACTAATTGATTCAAGTACAACTCATTTTTTAGGCCTAATCAAGCCATTGTATTGTGCAGGAACAGCTCTCGAGAAGGCATGCCAGCTGCTCAGGTAATGCCATGTCAAGCCAGGAAAAAACTCAACATGCACGTGCACTAGATACGGTTGAAACCCAGGCAAGCCTGGATCAGGTCCAGGCTAACCTGGTTTGGCCAGTCGATCTGAAAATAGACCACACAGATCAGCGTGTCAGACCATGCTGCATCTTTTGGGCATGTGGAAAAAACCTTGGTTCTACATATGCCAATCCATGCCATGGACTGTCCCATGCCTTTCCAAGCATGATTCCAGCCATGTTGTGTCATGCATAGGCTGGTTTTCATGGGCCGTGTTGCGCCATGTTGGGCAATGCCATGGGGCATGCCATGAGGTGTGCTGGGCCATGCCATAGACTATGCCAAGCCATATCGGGCTATGCCACAAGCTAACTTTCATGGATCATGTCTGGGCCGCCTTGTCCGTTAAACACATCTAGGAAAACTAAACTATATGTAAGTAATCATATGAAATATTATATACGTTATCAATATGATTAATTGTTTCTTACATTTTTTAAGACAAAATCATAAGGATATAGTTTTGTTTCTCATATTTGAAAAGAAGATTCTTAGATATGAAAATTTATTTAGAAATCAAAAACATAAGAGGATAGAGACATATTTAAATTTTGGTTGGAATCAATGATTATAAAAAGAAAATTTATTATAGAAATTTGTAGTTTATCTAAAGAAAATTTCCTTTCTTGAAAAACTAAAAGTTAAATTTTTATTTCTAAATTGAACATACAGACAAAATATAAAATTGTAGTATTGATTACTTGCGAGGTTTAGTTAGTAGATAAGTTAGTTCTTGAAGGTAACTTGCTTATCAATTCATAGACTGATGATTTATTTTGAGTGAGACAGCCAAGCAACTCATCACATTATTTCCAATTTGGTATTCAATGAAAAGACAACATATTTAAATTGATTATTACTTTATACAAGATAAAATTCGATATGGTTAGATAGTTATTGTCCATGCATCTATCAACGAGTAGATTACATATATCCCCATGAAGATGATCAGAGGATTAATGTATATTTTATCTCTTTCAAATTGTGTTTTTTATTTATTTTTCTTTTTTATTATTTGTGAACACTTGACTTGTAAGATTCTTCAAATCATGTGTTTGTGTGTGTGTGTGTGTGTAATAGTTGTATTCATGATTTTCCAATTTAATGAAAAACAATACTATCAATATCAAAGACGTGCAAGGCATGACACTAGCTCGTGGCTCATGCTGAGCAGACCCAACCCATGTCGGATTTGTGACTGAAGGCTTAGGTGCTAGCCATTGCTAGCCACGAACCAGACAGCTAGCCTTGATTCGTGCTTGACTAGCTGCTAGCCTGCTAGGCTCCAATGGTCGGTGGGCAGTGGCCACTTTCCAAGCCCACACTGCCATACCACATTGCGCAGCCACAACTCATTGTGGCTGTGGGGAGTGGGCATGTGGCATGTGAGTATGGCTTGTTAGACCATGGGCCCGTGGGCTGTGTTATATATCCATTATATACAAAATATAATATGCATAAGCATATATATAGATTAAAGTATATATTTTTAATAGTTTATATATTCATATACATACATTGTATATATGCAGTGTATATTTTCTTATGTGTGATATACTGTATATACATATATTGATATATGCATAATGTATATGCAGTGTATATATTTACATATATGCATGCATACATATATGTATGTATATATATACTAACACACACACACACACAAACACACACACACCGTCATACAATTAAAAAATTGAAAAATTTAAAAACAACTTAAACCCTTAATTTTTTTTTTTATTAAAAATTTTGCAAACTATAATATAAAAATATTATGAATATATTCAAATGAATGCTGCTGATAAGCCACTTTACCAATGAGCAGTAGAACCTTGGAAGGACCATAATAAAGAGTAGCTAATTTTTCAAGCTTTTGTTGGGCAAGAGAATGCTGCTGATCTGGTTTCAACTTCA
Organism: Sapria himalayana; assembly: GCA_029783825.1. Classification (NCBI taxonomy): domain Eukaryota; kingdom Viridiplantae; phylum Streptophyta; class Magnoliopsida; order Malpighiales; family Rafflesiaceae; genus Sapria; species Sapria himalayana. The sequence goes on from JAREIK010002205.1 coordinate 3,079,133, forward strand.
CCAAAACTAAGTCACCATCTGAAATTTTTCATTATGATGCTTGGTGTCAGCATGCAGTTTTTTGTCCATTGTGCCCGTAACAAGTGTATTCTCAAATCCTTCAAGACAGCATCCTGATCTTCCAAAAGCTGATCTATTATAGATGCCAACATAGTGTCTTGCTCATAATGGATAAGAGGGGGTGGATAGCCACCATGCAGAGAAGTTCCTTGCTGCTTGAACAATTCTAACCATTAATTGCTAAAGATCACTCTATCCTGATCTGAAATAATTGATTGAGAAATCCTCTAAAGCCTTGAAATTTCATGAGTGAAAATGGCAGCGACCAGCGACTGATTGTAGTGGTATGAAACCTGGCCAGGAAGAGGAATGGGCTGCAGTAACCCAGCATGTGTGGTGACCATATGCTTGTGCCTCTGACAAACCAAGTATTCCTGCTACATCCTTACATATGCAAGCCTAGTATAACTCTGCTGCGAGGTACTGATAAGTTATTGTTTTCCTGGAATGGCCCCCATTTGTAGTGCTATGAAACCTTGCAATTAAAATGAAAATGAGCTTAGATGTCCATGGAATAAAAAAATTAATTCTTGTAAAACAATATCCCTTGTTCTGAAGTAAACTGTAAACTCAACATGATATTGCGTGCCTGAAGTGATGTCCCTTAATCTCTCCAGAAAATCAACTTCTACTAGTTATGTTCGTTAAGTGTCCCAATGCTACCATTCAGGTACTACTAAGGTAGTACGCTTCACTTGATCATATACATGAGAGAGAGCTTCTGCTGCCTTATTGCTTTCCACACTACGGTACTGCATATCTAAGTCATGCCCCCTGAGTTTAGAAACCCATTTTTGGTATTCTTCTTCAATGATCTGCTGCTCCAAAAGCAACTTCAAACTCAGATATGATATGTCCTCACAATGAATCGCCTTCCACGTAGGTGGTCGTCACCTCAAAACAGCAAATAGAATGACCAAAATTTTTCCTTTTTAATTAATTAGTCATGCCCTATAATCCACAGAAATTTGCTAAGACTCATCATTCTTCTTAACAAGCAGAATTGGAATTGAAAAGGCTGCTACTGACTTGGATTAGTCTGGCTGCATGCATTTCCTTGATCAATCTTTAAATGTTGTCTTTTTGGGCATGAGGATAATGATATGGATGAACATTAATTGGCTGGATGTTGTCTTTTAGCACAATGGAATGTTCAAGTCCTCTAATTGGGAGGGGGAGGGGGGTAGTCCTATTTGGCATGTTACAAATTTCTGTATAATTACCAAAAACTGATTTCACAACAGTTTTACTGACTTTTCTTTCTCCAAGCCTTCCAACTAATTTAACTCCTAAAATTCCAGCACCCACATGCTGACACATATTTTTCCTGGAGAGGAATCTCCAGTTAATGTAACATACTCATGACCCAACCTCAGAGCTGCGGCACAACCCATTGCAGTGTGGCACGACCATGCCACTGTACCGTGCCCAACATGGCACGAGAACCTACTGGATGGCCTGGCATGACATAGTTGGCCCGCATAGTGCAGGTCTGTGCCGGGCCTGGAGCGGGCTATGCTTGTGTGGGTTAGCATGAATCTATCTTTTTTTTTTTACCTATTCAATATTTACTATTGACTATTGTGGAACTTGAGCTTGTTGTTGAACTTTACTTTTAAGTTTTAAATTTTAATATAAATTTAAATTTTAAATTGCGATGATGTGATCGTGATTTCAGAATTCAAATTATATTTTAATATTATATTAAGCTCAAATAAAAGATTAAAAATTTTATTTAATTTCAATAAAATTTTAATGAAACAAATGCATAATATAAATAATGTGTAAATCAAATTAAAAAAAATTGTATCAAAGCTTAAAATGATAAAAATTACAAAGTACAATCTAATCAAATATCAAATACAGTAATAGATAATAGTATATAAATCAAAATGGACAAAAAAATAGTAAAACTTTACGAGCATGAGCACTGCTGCACAATATCTATATTATATAAATCAAAAAGTATCAATGATTAATCGGTGTCTGTGGTATGATACTGCAGATGGTGATATAAATCATCATCATTATGAGTGTGTTTGAAGATATCATTAGTATTCTTAATATCCTCGATCTCCACCTCTCTTAAATCATCTTTTACCATCATCCTAAATTTCAATAAGATCATCATCATCATCATGAGTGTAGCATTCTTTATATGCATTCATTAGGAGAGCTATATACAAGTTTGTAGATATAGATTCTCGTGGATAAGATATTTCTAGCTCTCCTAGAGATTTATCTGAGAGTGACTCAAATGACTATAATTATACCTAGATTATAGTTATTAAAGGCATGCCTGGGGTATACCTGAAGCACATATGCCACGAAGCATCGACAAAAGTGCCTTGCTTGTGGTGAGGAATGATCATTTCCAAAAAGTATTGGAGGTGCTAGAAAAAGGTGCACCTTGTGCTCAGACACGCCTCTCTTTGTTGAATGAGCTATTATAGCTCATGCTCAAAACAAGCTGATGCAGCTCATTCCTTTGAATGAGCTTAGGAAGCTCGTTCTTGGTATGAGCTCGGACAACTCGTTCTTGTAATGTGCTCGAACAGCTTGTTCTTGGAAGGAGCTCAGACAGCTCTTTTTGAGAATGTGCTTGGGGAGCTCATTGTTGGAACGAGCTTGGGTAGCTTGGTCTTGGAACGAGCTTGGGGAGCTCATTCTTAGAATGAGCTCGGACAACTTATTCTTGGAACTAGCTTAAACAACTAGTTTGTGCACACACACACACACACACACACATCTTCATATATTTATGTATATATACATATACATTCATATTTATTTACATCTATATGTATGTATATATATATATATATAAGCATGCATATATACATATATGTATGTACTATACATAGATACATATATATATGGATCAATATATATATATATGTATTTATATATATATATGCATGTGTATATACATATATGCATGCATATATACAAATATATCTATACATGTCTACATACACACACACACACACACACACACATATATATATATATATATATATATATATATCAGTGTGTCCATATATTATGTTGAGTGCATCTAAGAAAACTCATCTTTATCGCATCTTACATCTCAAAAGCTTTAAAAGGATCTTGTGCCTTAGTGTATTTTGTGTCTCAAATAATTATGATCTAAATCGAATGCTGTTGGTATGATGAGATGATAGTGAGACCTAACTGAGGTTTGCTGAAAGGAAAGAGGGTAGTCGCGACCTATTTTTTTTGTGGGAGGTCAAAACATACTTGAGAGAGGTGCTGGATATTGTACCTCAAGTGATGATGGATTTTTTAAGATTCATAAGTTATACAACAGACCATTGAACTTAATTAGGTTGGTTCTTCTGCTATCACATCCATTGGAGGTGGGACATTGACACCTATAAGGAATACTCTAGACTTTCTAGACTTTGTTATATGGGTGTCATTAAACTAGGTATGCTTATACTCATTGTACTTTCTACTCACCACCTTACTCCAGGCTATTAGGTAGTAGATTTAAGAGTTAATATTCCATGTTATAAGTAACTGTATTATTTTTATTTCTTTTATATAGTTTAGAGCCTTGATAATGTTGTTGCCAATACTGTCTTTGTCTGAGTAGTAGATTTAAGAGTTAATATCCATGTTATAAGTAATTATATTATTTTTATTTCTTTTATAGAGTTTAGAGACTTGATATTGTTGTGACCAATACTACCTTTGTATGGACTAGGGGACATAACAATGTTAATGGGATGACATTCTCATAATTTATTTTTTATTAATTATTTTACGAAGTAATAATATTGTAATATTATTTTTTTTCTTTTAGTATTTTTATGTAGGAATATTTGACTAGACATACAATTATTTTGAGGATTGAGCTTTATAGGTTGTATTTATTTTTCTCGATTCATAAGAATTCTTCTAGATATTTATCTATTTTTGATCTACTAGTGATTCATTTTTTGATTGAGACATCGTTACTATAGAAGCTGAAATTTTAGAGCTGAATATTAAATGATTGATGTTTAATGATTGTGAGGTGTGATAGTTAGAAAAATATACTAGAGCTTCACATTCAGCATGTCTAGGGGATATTAGGAGAGACCCTATGAGTTATGGATATGTTAATGGATAAGAGTATTTATGTGTTGGATACGCGGATACCAGCTAAACACGTATTGGATACGTGTTTGATACGTCACGTGACATATCATTGACCAAAATTGCAGGTCTAAGTATTGGATACGTGTCCAATATGCCTATGAAGCATGGATACGAAAAATGTTGGAGCTGGAATGGGGATTTTGAAGCTGGAATGCTGAAAAACATTAGGGTGGGGGGGGAGGGATTTCGCTATTATTATCAATATTTATCTTATTATCAATATTTATAACCTATAATTTTAAAAATTGTAACATTAACAAAATTTATAAACTAGAGAAATAAATATGTTGAATAGATTGAAGTATAATGTAAAACTGTTGCATGATAGAGAAGTATTTTTTTATCTTATTATGTCGTGCTCTAATTATATTCGTATCTGAGTTTTTTGAAATTTATCGTGTCCTTATATTACGTCGTATCGTATTCTCATATTCGTGCTTCTTATGAGAGATCCATTTCATATGATCTACTTATATATTTGGAGACTCTCAGAATGATCACGTATGATAATTTGAGATATTTTATTATTTTTATTAATGATTTTACATGATTTACGTGTTTATTACTATTTAAGAAAAAATCTCAAGTTTTTTATTCTTGTGAAATTTTATGAAAGAATAAAAATTTAGTTTGAATATGGAATTAAAATATTAAGAAGTGATAATGCATTGGAATATACTTCTTATAAGTTTTTATTGTTTCTTTGAGTAATAAAAAATAATTTATCATACATCTTATGTTGATACTCATACACAAAATTGTATAGTTAAGAGGAAGATACGACATCTCGTTGAATTGACTATGACACTTTTACTTCATAATAGTGTGTTTAGTGTCTAGATATTTTTAGGGACAAATAATGTTAACGATTAATTTCCTAGTCAACCAAATGCCATTTTCCACTTTTTCAGATTGTATCCCATTTTAGCTTGTATATTTTGGAGAAAAATCATATTCCACTAAAAATTTTGGATGTGTTTGTTTTGTGCAAGATCTCTCTTCAAGCATGGAAAAGATGACTGCATGTGCCATCAAGTACACTTTCATTGGGTACTCGAGTACTCATAAGGGATATAGATGTTACTCATTAGAGACTATGAGTGTTATTATGAGTGTTGATGTCATATTCTTTGAGGATAAATTATTTTTTAAGGATTTGATTCAAGAGAATGCACATTCAAACATTTTAGTAGTTGATTCATTTCCATATCTAGTTATTATTCTTTATGGTGTAATGTTTGATTATGTGTATATATCTCTAATTGATACAACTGGCATGATTGATTTTGAGGAGAATAGTGACACATCTCCTATGGTTGTGCGCCTTGGATTGGATCCTAGTGTGAGTGTTCCATGTGACACTAGGTGTGAGTGTTCCATGTGACACTAGGTGTGAGTCCCCTCAAGAAAGGAAGATTAGGATTGAAATATATAATGATTCCAATATAAAAGAATGTATTAGATGAATATCTTCACAATGTATTCTAAATGAGTTTTTTGTCATATCAATATATCCAACTCAGAGTAACAATTTAGATGTTCTAATTGCATTAAGGAAGAACCAAGAATGAGTTCTACTTAGCATTCATTTTCTTGAGTACTTATTCTTTATTAAAGTCACACTTGAGGCACATCTAACATAGTTATTAAAGGATTGCCTAGTGCACACCTAAAGTGCAGGAGTTAGAAGCACTAACAAAAGCATATCACTTTTGTCCAGGCATGACTTTTTATGAAAGTTACTCGAGGCACTAGAAAAAGGTGTCTCGTCTCGTGGAACGAGCTGACGAACGAGCTTGAGCAGCTCATTCTTGGAACGAACTTTGGCAGCTCATTCTTGGAATGAGCTTGGGAAGCTCGTTCTTGGAAAGATCTTGGGAAGCTCGTATGGATAGCTCATTTTTGGAACTAGCTTCGATAACTTGTTCATGTATATAAATGCATCTATAACCATATTTTTATATGTATATGCAAATACATGCATATTTATTTACATATATATACATGCATATATTTATATATAAGCATCCATATATATGTATTTTCTATATACACACATATATGTTTGGGTATATATTCTTGCCTACATATATACATATATATGTATAACTATATTAATATATGTCTACTATGTATTCACATATATGTATGTATATGTATGTATCTATATACATACCTATATATATACACATATAAATATATTTATACATACATATATAAATATATATATAAATATAATTATTAAAATTTTATTTTTTTATTTTGAATCTTGAATGCTTGTGTTGTTTGATAATAATAATGATATTTTATTTTTATGTTTAATATGTATTATCTAATTGTATTTTATTAATATATAATAATTATATATAATATTTTATAAAATATAATATATATATATATATATATATATATATATATATATATTAGGTTGAGTATGCATACAAAAAGTTAGCTCCTTATTTGTGTCTTGCACCTCAAGGCTCCAAAAGATTTTGGTGCCTTAGTGTGCATTGCGTCTCAAATAACTATGATGTTTAAAGCTCAAGTGTTATAATGCTTGGGCAAAAGCTCACTGCCTTAGGTGAGACGTGAAGAATTTCAAAAATGCATGAGGTGTTAAAAATCATAGCATAGGCATATGAATCTATTATTTATTTATATATTTATATGCATGTGTATTTGTGTATATATATATATGTACATACATATATATATATATATATGTATGTACATATATATATACACTAGGTATGCATATATATATATATGTTTACGTATAGACATATATATGTAAGTGTATACACACACACATATATGTATTTCTGTAAACATATTTGTATGTATATTGACATATATATGTATGCATATATCCATATGAATGTATATATATATATATATGCATATACATATATATATGTGTGTATATATATATACATACATACATATATATATATGTGTATAAATATATACATACATACATATATATATATATGTATATATAAAAATTAGATTATTAAAATTTTATATAGATACACACACACACACATATCTTCATATATGCATATACATATATATATATATATATATGTAAATATATATATTATATTATTAAAATTATATTATTTTTAATTTACTTGATAATTTTAAGGTCCTAGATACTCTTTTTATGATATTTAATTATCTATGATGGCGACATATTATGTTGAAAAATCTAGCACAATCACATCTACTCAAATGTGAGATATTATTCTAAAATCTATAGACAGGTCAATAGTGAGAAGTAGATGGATATATATGTTGAAAATGAGACTCGAGGAAAATGTTAATTAGTTCAAGATTAGGTTGATAACAAAATATTTTACATAAGGTTAATGATATTAATTATTGTAACATTTTCTTTCTTGTGCTCAAAATGTAAACTATTAGGTTGATAATAAGATATTCTACATAGTTTGTTATTTTTTATTGCGGCTTCACTTAGATGAATTATATATTAGTTAGATGTAAGGAATATATTTTTTTATGATGATATAGAGGAAAAAGTGTTTATGCACTAATCACTAGGATTTATTGTTCCTAGGAGCATATGTATGGTTGGAAGATTGTGAAAGGCACTCTATGGCTTAAAATAGTCTCGTAGGGCATGATATACTAAATTTTGTTTGGTACTTCTTATATTTGATTTTAGAAAATATGTGTTAGACTATTCTTATTTTGTTTGATGTGGATTAGGAGGTGTGCATATAATATTAGTTGTATATATTAATAATATTTTAATTATATGAGATAAATATTAGGTATATCACAGTTGAAATTATTTCAATAGTTTGAGTTTAAGAGAAAAGACTTGAGATGTTGAGATATTTTTGTGGTATAAAGATTGAATACTCAAGAGATAAGATATTTCTTTCTCATAAAAAATATGTTTTAGACATTTTATCTGAAATTGAATTATCAAAATGTATATTTACTTACTTATCACTTGATTCTGATATAGTTTTGTTTATAAATATTGGTTCGTTTATTGACTCCACTAGATATAAGATGATCATAGGACTGTCTGATAGAAATTATACTATATATTACTTATATTATTAGTATAATTAATTATTTTCCAAGTTCTCCTAGATGGATTCTAAATATATAATTTTTACGATATTCAGATATCTTAAGAAAGCCTTAGGTGTGAGATTACCTTTAGATATTGTGGGTATAATTTGATAGAAGTATATTTTATTTCTAATTGGATTTAAGTAATTATAGAGAAAAGATTTACTATAGTTTGTGTTTTTCTGTAAGTAACTTTATTTTTTGTAAGACCAAGAGGTAAATAGTTATTTTGAAATCTAGTACAAATATATAATATATATTTATGATGTCTAATACTATTGAGTTTCAATGAATTAGTCACTTTTTAGAAGAATTTTGCATATCAGTTTAAAGTCCGATGATATTTTATCATGACAACCAAACATCCCAACATATTATGGATAATTCGATATTCTACGAGTGGACGTAATATATAAAGATTGATTATTATTTCATTTGGATAAAAATTCAAGATGATTAAATTATTATAGCCTATGTACCTATCCGCAATCAATTTGCAAACATCTTTACAAAGGCTCTTTGAGGATTGCAATATTTCTTATCTCTCTTCTAAGTTAGAGATTTGTAACATGGTTGATCTAGGTTGAAGATGGGAGTTGATTTTTAATTTATTTTATACTGATTTTATTTTTATTTTATTATTTAAGAGCCCCTGATTCATGACATAACCCAAATCATATATATATATATATATATATAAGATTTATGTCATTGACTTATTATTTGAGTTGTATTGACTGCTTGTGCATCCCTCTATTTCTTTCTTCTCTTTCTATTGTATTCATCATAAACCCTAATCCTAATTAACCTTAAGTGGGAAGACGAGTCATGAGACTTGTAATACTTAGACAATAAAAAATATTTGTAGTTATTTTAGAGAGAAATTTGTGTATTCCCTTCTAGTAATCAGCATAGTAGGGGAATCATGTGAGGACTTCTAGATGATTTTTTCAGTTGATATGCCTCACTTAATACTCTATATACTATTACTGTTGGTTTTCTCTCAAAAAAAAAAAACTACTAATACATTTCTTTGATGTCTTATTCTTATAATATGTGTACTACAGAAATAATTTTATGTGTCTGCATAGAAACATCATATTGTATTGGATATCATTGTTCTCTCGATTGACTCTAATCATGAGTTGCCGTCTTTAACTCACCTGCTACATTGAGTCACCATCACACTGCACTGTAGTACTGATACCCCTTCAACCTAGGATTTGTGTGCACCCTTTGTGCATGCAGTAAGCATTGAATCGCACGCATGCTGATATTGATTGTGTGGACTTGCTGCTTGCTGTGTGCGCAATGCATACAGTGCGTGCCTGCGTTCTGCTCTGCTCGCAAGGCACAATATACCCGTCTGCTGCCTATTGTACTTCTGATACCAACTGTGCATGCCTGCTGCCTCCTCACCCTGGGTTTGCATGTCTCCTAGCTTTGATATCATGTCAAACATAAACTTGTATCTCAACGAAACTCATATAAACTCTACTCAAGAAAAGTACACAGAATTTTTTATAAATACATGCTAATTGGATTGATTTATCATTCTTAGTGTTTCTTGTCATGTTTTTTACTAGTTAATATGAGACTAATATTATAATGTTGAAGCAGGGTTATCTCGGCCTTTCATTTTCAAACCGCCGAGAATTATTATTTTTACTTGCAAAAGAATATGATCTTGAAAGGAATCATGTTTGCGAGCTAATGAAACAATATCTGGGACTTGAGCCACTGGGCCGTGAGTTTATCATTATGCTTTCTTATTTGGGCAACATTTCACACAATTGCTCAAAGTTTTTGTTTTTAAATTGTCTTGCTTTAGTAATTTATTTTTTTTAGGTGCGTTAGGTAATGAATGTGAATCAGGCAGCCTTGATATGGATGGATCATTATCTTCTTTATACCGCATCGAGAGAAACTTGAGACGTGCTCTTAAACCATGTTATGAAGTTCTTTTTGAACGACTCAACACCCATGCTGGGGGATTGAAGTTCTTGACCATTCTTCGAGCTGATATTTTATCAATTCTTGAGTAGTATTTTTACTCTTTTTACCCACTTATTCTGTTGAGTCTTGATTTTGGTATTTTCATTTGTTTCTCACCATTATTGTTGTGGTGGAGTCATTGTTAAGCTGTGTGAAGGCAGTTATTAGCATTAATTGCAGCAGCATATAGCTAATAAATTGACAAAATGAAAGTAAAACCTGAACATCTATATGGATTCACTGTTGCCACCCCTTAACTACCAAGATATAAATCTTGAAAACACAACAATCTAAATAGTAATTGGCAAACTGATGGAACTCCGTTCACTTGGATGGCCGAAATGACCTCAGCCAGGAAATCGTTTTCACCCCAGCACCTGCACATTGTAATGTTGCTGCACACTACTACTCGGGCTATAATTGCCCAAGCTGACCTGACCCTATTACTATTTGGGCTGGCAGACCTGACCCTATTACTTGTTACAAGTACTGTTTAGGAGTTTTGGTTTTCTACAGCTTGTACTTGACTACTTGTTACAAGAGGGTGTAAGCATGTAACCCATGTAGAACTCTGCACGTTGTCTTTGGTTCTTTTTTCCAAGTGTGTAGAATTTCATTAATCCAAATAAAGGACCAAACTTTTAAAAGTAGCATTGCTTTTCATACAGAGATGAAAGTTTTGCTTCTTTGAGGGTACTGGATTCATTTCTGAAGGAAAAACTCACTACATGGCTTAGTCCTGCTTCCTTGGAGCTTCATCAGATAACATGGGATGATCCTGCTTCTTTACTAGAGAAAATTCTAGTTCATGAGGTAAATTTGTTTGCGCCTCCATGTGTTCTACCATTCTCACTTTTGTTTTTGTTACTGCATGCTATGCTGCATAATAGCAATAGTTGTTTTTTTGAGCAGGCTGTACATCCAATCCGTAATCTTGCTGATCTTAAAAGAAGGCTTGGGATTGGTCGGCGTTGTTTTGGATACTTGCATCCAGGAATATTTGGTTAGCAATGTTCATTTTTTGTCTTCAATTTTTTTCTTATATATCCATATCTAAAGAGTTCGTGCCATGGTGTGATGGTAAATACCTTTGCCTATGGGTGGTAAGTCTTGGGTTCGAAGTTGTTTGACTTGACTGTCAGAATGAGGATAAATTGGCTCTGGGATAACTAAAGATTAAAATATCGGTTTCTACGGATATATCGGTACTTGGATTTTATGGATATATCGGATATATCGAAGATATATCAGTGTATATTTGTATATGAGCATCAATTAAAGATAGATATATTGGTCTTGATGGATATATCGATAATTAGAATTTAAGGATATTTCAGAGATATATCGGTGGATATATCAGAAATTTGTATCATTGGGGATAACCAAGGCTCAGATTAAACCAATGCTCAGATTAAACCAATGCTCAGATTAAACCAAGACTCTGATATAACAACGCTTTGATATCAAATATTTGGAATCATCAATGCTAATGTCAGCACTAAAACCAAATGTGACTAGCAGTGCTAACAAGTGCTCGGAATCTAAGTAGGATTAGAACTTGCACAACCATCACACACAAACATATTCACATAGAAGAGATGGAGCAAGAGTAGTGAGAGCACACACGCTAAATTGTATTTAAGATTAATTTAAGTTTTATTCCTTATGTGTATATTATATTACGGCACTCTCATATCTCATCATGTTCGTATGTTCTCTCATACATTTATTTGTTGTGTTGTGTATTACAATGACCATGTACTAATTACTTGAAAATAAAATCATTAATACAAGTAAATGTTGTCATGACAATACATTCAATGTCGCTGGAACATTGAAGATAACTATTCAGCATCTCGGTAATAAATGGAGTTGTGATATCCTGTTTCACATTCTTTATCTTGTGACTTATTTTTGCATAACAATTATCTTCAAAGATTCTATATGATGTATGAGTCAATCTTAATATTCTTTCACTTGGCGAATACTAATATTGTGTTATTTGTGCACTACCCAAAGTTTTAAAAGGTAAAAATTTAAGGTGAGATATTTTTGTGTTCGTGAGGCATAAGTCTCAAGGCATACATTTTTTGAGCATCTTAATATATAATTTATTAATATTTTAAAATATATAAAATAAAATAGCATAAATAAAAAAATAAAAAATCAAAGTTTTAAAAAGTATATTTAAAATGACCATTGACTATAAATATATTTAATAAATATTTTATAAATTATAATATATTAAAAATAAAATAAAATAGTATGAAATTTAAAAATAATTGTATTAATAAATTTATAATATTTTATAAATTTTAATATATTTTATAATATATTTAATATATACTTTAATAAATCTTTTATAATATTAAATTTTAATAAATTTAAAATAATTGTATTATTATAAAATTAAAAATTAAAATTTATTTTTCATTAATAAATAATAGAGGTGTCAATCGGCCCGGTCCGGCATGAGGCACGGCACGATTTGGCCGTGCTTGGGCCGGCCCGGCATGAGAATTTCCCATGCTCGGGCTTGTGCCGTGTATTGCTGAGGCCAAATGGGCCTCGTGCCATGCTTGGCCAGGCACGGTACTGTGGCCCATTGGCATGGTACCTCGGCATGAGCCGATAAATCAATTTTTTTTAAAATTAGGGTTATGGGGCCGCCGAAACTCTAATTCTTTTTAAAATTAGGATTTCGGGGGCACTAAAACCCTAATTCTTTTTAAATTAGGGGTTCGGGTGCGCTGAAATCCTAATTTTTTTTGAAATTAGGGGTTCAGCGTGCGGCGGCCTGATGGCGCACAGTCCAACCCCTAATTTTTTTATATTAGAGGTTCGGCCTGACCAGGCCGAAACCGGCAGATTTGTGCCCCGGGCCCGTGTCGTGCTGAACTCCATAGAACCGTGCTGGGCCAGGCACGACACGATACAGTATCCGTTCCGTGTCTGACCCGACACGAAAGAACGGTTGGGCCGACTAAAAACGGGCTGGCCAGCCCGGTACGTCCCGTTTGACACATCTAATAAATAATATAATATATTTTATCATTAATACTATTTATTAATTAATACTTTATATTAATTAATAATATTATTAAATTTTAATAAATTTGATAATTAATTAAATAAATATTTTAATTTGCTTTTGTCCCTTGCCCCTTGCCCCTCGCCCCTCTCCCTCACCCTTGCCTCTCTCTATTACCTATCTTCCTTGCCCTTGACCCTTGTCCCTCTCTCTCACCTCTCTCCCCTCGCCCTTATCCCTCTCCCCTGTTCCACTGAAATGTTGATGGAGCTGCACGAGCTCCATCGTGGAGCTCCATCATGAGGCTCGACGGAGCTTGCGTGGAGCTCCGTCTAGCTCGATGTTTTTTTTAATGCCTTGAGGTGTTTTACGAATGCCTCACCTTGAGCCGCGCATCAAGATGTTAAAAAAATGTTTTTTTAAAACACTAGCACCACCTGATCTTTTGAATGCTCATTGCCTTTATCTAGTAGTTCACATAATTCATCCTTATATAAATTTTCTCCAGCCAAATGAAGTTTTTCTTGACTTTTATTTTGATGAAATGATATCTGATATCATTGTGCTTTGTGCATGCATGAAATATCATATTCTTTGCAAAGTGAATAATATCTTGACTGTCACATGTGAGCCTTATGATCTTCTACTCAACAAATTCTATATATAATCTCTCAATCCAAATAGCTTTCTTACATGCTTGAGTAAGAGTTGTGTAATCTATCTTAGTTGATCACAAAACTATAACAAGTAGGGTTTTGTCTAGTTAACTAGTTTATTTATCCACCATACAAGTTGAATATCAATCCACTTGGTGATCTTTTGATATTCACATTTTGGCCCAATTAGTATCCACATTTTGGCCTAATCAGTATCCACAATATCATCAATTTCAAAGATATTTCTATTTTTGTTTTCATCAAACTATAAAATAAATCTCAAATCTCACGAAGGTATTTGGACACTCTTTTTATTACATTTCAGTGCTTCTTTTTAGGATTAACTATAATTTTGCTGAGAACTCTCATTGCATACAAAATATAGGGTCTTGTATGTACCATAATATGTATCATACTTCTGACTACACTAGTATATGGTATATGAATCATTTCCTTCTTTTTGTATTATGTAGATGGATAATGATCCACATATAAATTAAATCCTATAAGAATAGGTATCTAATCAATTTGTAGAGGTGTCAAATAGGTCGTGTCATGCTGGGCATGGCTCGGTACTGCAGCCATGTTGTGCCTGGCACACTATGACTCAATAATGTTTGGCCCGACATGACTCGTCCGACATGATTCTAGCTAGATTCAGGCTGGGTCGTGTTGGGCTGGGTTATGTCAAGTCGGGCTGGTTGAGTTGCGACAGGACTTTGAGACCCGCTCACATTTGACTCATCATCTCATTCTCACCCCACCCCCGATCGCCACTGGTTGTTGAATTGTGGATTAATGATTTTAATTTTTTTGATAAATTTTAAATTCTAAGTTACCATTTATAAGTTGCGATATTAATTCTTTATTTATTTCAGATAAATTATAAAAAAATAAATTCATTAATATAAATAATAGCATAATAAATAATCAAAAATATCAAAAAAATACATTTATTAATCATTCAATTCAAAAAAATAACAGTCACAATAATATAAAATAAAAATCATCAATTATAATAATAAGCTCAATTTTAATGTCAATTGGTATAAGTATGTAATAGATCATTATCGCATAAGCTTTTAATGGTATCATTAGTAGTGAGTTTAATCTTCTCAAAGTCACACAAGTCATCATTTGCTAATAACTCTTTCACTCTTGTTCTAACATGATTCTGAATGTTGAATCTCAAATCCTTTTAATCTTTCATGCATGTTAGTACCTTAATGATATTTAGTCACATTCTCAATCTCTTATTCGAAATCATATTGACTACAACAAGAAAAATAGTCTTCGATGCTACTCTCGACACTGGAGGAGTTATTAGATCCTATGTCATCTTAGATAGTATGAGATAAGTGAAATTATATGATTTTCATCATTATAAAATATCAAAGCTCTTGTTATTGTTATGTGATATAATTGAGTAGTAATTGATTTCTAAGTATTGAGATAACTCATTCCTATTTGATAATCCATTCCATTATTTCTCATCGCTAACTAAATGGAGAAGTCATCATTTCTGAATATGGTATTCATATTCGTACTCGGAGTCTGATTACAACTACTATTATATCTAGTATCGTATTATGTAAATAACTCAGTAAATTTTTCATGAATGAATCCTTCAAATTAATATTCTTGGTTTATGCACGAGGATATGTATGTCAAAACACCCTCTCTCTTCCTCATTAACACTAGAGTCTATGTAGCCAGCCAGATAATAAAGTGATAAAATGTTAGATCAATACTTTAAGTATTTGATTTTTATCTCAACAGTCATGTCACTAAATATCGAGTCATATCTAAACTTTCTAAATATGCCACTAATGTTGCATATGTATCTAAATATAATCCAAGTGGTGGAAGTATAAATTGATGAATACATATTTGTCATATCGTAAAAAAGTTTCATGAATTAAAAAATAAAATTCTTGTATCAATATCTATCTAATCAATAATAAATTCATTATTCTTATTATTAACGTAGATTGATATTACTTGTTTATATCTAATACATAACTTAATAGCAGGTATGTGTTATTTCAATGGTGTCTTATATCTGTTTGTAATTTCTTTTTTTTCAACTCGTTCATAAATAGAGACTATTAAATTCTTATTGTTTGCTAAGCATCTGAAAATATTTTTAGGGAGTTATCTATTTTTTTTAAAGTGAGATAAATAATCTTCATCTCCACTTGTATTATTAAGTTAATGATGTGATGCATGTAATGTGAAAAATTTCTCCTAGTTACTAATCTTTAATAGTTCTAATAAACATATTAATGACTACTTTATTGATAGATTTATTATCAAATATAATACTATATATTTTATTATGAATATTATATTTCTAAAAGATTCTTATCAAACACTCATATATGATCAGACTATCATGAGGATGAAAAATCTCTAAAAACCTTAATATTTTTTTATTTAATATCTATTTAAAATCTACATAATGGGCGGTGAGGCATACAAAAAATGTATCATCGTGACTAGTCAGATATCATACGTCACGGATAAGGATAACATGTCAATATATTTCCTAAACTCATTAGTTATTATTTATTTTTCTAAATTATAATATTTTAATATGTCATTCCTATATGTGAACTTGGGAATCCTATGATATACAGGATGAAAATACGTCTGCATGATATAGTCTACCCTTGGATCCTTTAAAAATCTAATTAGAAGACCTATTATTGTGATTAATTTGGTCATGTCTTTTCTCTTTAACTCGTTGTGGTATATGAAGGGGGTTAATATAAAAGTTGATCTAGATTTAGCCTCAAATACCCCACAACTCAGTTGAGTTTGCCTAGAATTTAATACATAATATTTTTTTATAACAATTATAGACATACCTATTTAAGTGTCCAGTTCCACACTCATTTCTACAAGCATATATTTTCTTATAATACTTATATTGTGTCGATCTTTTATTGACATTCCTAATATTTTTATTTTGTATTATATAAAATTACGTTTAAATTATAGATATTCTTTTAGTTTTTTATTTTTTAGATGTTTAAATTTTTGGTCGAGATTATGAGAGAAAATATAAGTTTAGTTTTGGATCTTTTCATAGGGTTATCATTATTAATAATTTAATATTATAAAGTTAATGTTAATCTCGTTATTATTAAATTTATTATTTATCATTTTAATTTTTTTTAGTTTATTAATTTTATTCTAATTTTTAAATTAAAAATTATTTGATATTAATAAAAATAAAAAACAAAATAAAAATTTAAAAATATTACCCAATTATGGAATATGTATAGGATAGAAAAAACCAAAGCCCGCACCTACACTGAACTGCATTGCACCTGCTTTTTTTGTCAAAATCGTATTGCCTGCATCGTACTTTGCTATCCACACCCGAGAACGAAGCCAAATTAAAAACAAAACCAAGAGGATAGAGAGAGATGAAATGAGAGAGAATTGAGATTGAGAGGAGAGTGAGTGTGAGAGTGAGATTGAGAGGAGAAAAATAATATATATATATATATATATATATGATAAATAGAATTTTAAAAAAATATATTTTTTTAATTTTTTGATTTTTTTAATAATTAAATAGGGCATAAACCAGACATTCATCAGATCTTCTGTCCTAGTTTTTGGAGGTGCATCCAACGGCTTGGATGCACTTAGTTTTTTTTAATATTTTGGACCGTAAGGTTAGCCATTTGCTCGGTTCGAGAATTCTGACTCGGACACTCAGTTTGGGCTTGCTTTGGGCGCTCAGCTCGGGGTGGAGGGTGGAGGGGTGATGTGCGTCACTCTTGGCACATCCACATGAGCCTAGACTTTGCCACATGGACGTCCTTAGCCAAACATGTGGTGGGTTTTAAAAAAAAAACCTGCCACGTGTACAAGACAAGGCATGTTTATTTAATAAAATATTATTAAAAAAAATAGGTGGGTCGGATGCAGTCCAATCAGACCGCGCACAAAATCCGGTCCAAGTTCTGGGGCACGGTAGCCTACCATGTAGCTGGACCATGCCTACTGGCCAAGCAGCTGGGTCGTGCTTGGCTCGGCACTAGGCTCGACACTTCCTAGCCCAGCACGGCACGGGTCCAGGCATGATTCTGGAGAACGCCATGTCGGGCCTGACATGCCTCAGTCGGGTTGTGCCTCGAGCCTTGCCCGGGTCACCCATCCCACTCTTTACCTCTATTAATTTGTAGTTAGACATGTTAAACTTTTGAAATATTTGTTCAATTTTTTTTTTATCGAAGAAATAATATATGTTTCTTTTGTTTCTTATAATTTGCATGCTCAAAGTACTCGTAGCTTCTCTAAGGTCTATGATATCAATCTTTTTTCTAAGCCATCCATTTATTGTATATAATATCATTTTGTTATTTTCAACCCAAAACATATTATCCACATAAAAAGTAAGAATCACAAAATCAATATCTAATCTTTTTGTATATACAAAGTGATCCGCCTCACTACTTCTGAACCTCAGTTGAAGGATGTAATCATCAAATTTTTTGTACCTCATCCTTGGAGATTTTTTCAGTTCATACGTTGATTTTTCTAGCTTGCATACCAAGTTTTTATTCCCTTTTATCTTGAATTAATTTGGTCTTGTGTAGCTAAAATTTACTTGTATAAAAAATCACCGAGCTGATTTTATTCCCTGGGAGATGTAAACATCTTGATCATTGGTAGATTTCTTCAAATCATATTGAGCTATTGTAGTTAAAATCACTTGAATATATGTAATATTGATCAGTGGGAGAATACTTCATTATACCCTTTCAATCCGAGAGTAACCCTTAGGTATCAATTGTATCTTGTGTTTTTTAAGATTATTATTAGCATTGATCCGTTGCTTAAAAATTCACTTGTACTTTATTACTCTTTGATAATTAGGTAATTTCACAAGTTTTTAGGTATAATTTTCTTATAGAGACTGCACTTCTTCCTCAAGTTTTCAATTGTAGCTAAATTCCTCAAGTTTTCAGGAAGAAGTGCAAGTCATTTTGATTCTCTAGAGGCTATGACATTCTTCATAGTGTTCGAATCATTCTTTATAAAAAGAAGTGCATGGTATGTACTATCTACCTACTTCATTGGTGAATTTCTTATCTTTGTAGACTTCCCTATTAGTGCATTAGACCCATTAAATATTGATGAAACTGAATCAAAAATTATTCATTTTTTCTTCAAGATTTTGAGTCGCAACTTTAGCATCTATTGTTGCAATATTATCTAAGTCGTGATCCTTTAATTTCATGTCATGATCTTTCTTCTTTATGTTATTTCTTTAAGAGGAGTCGTGACCACCAGGTTTTATGTCACAATGTTGAAACTTATTGTAATAATCATTTATTATGTTGTTATTTTGAGAAAAGTCATGACATCTAAGTTTTATATTACAATGTTGAGTTGAGCCGTGAAAATCATTCTTCATGTTGCTCATAATTATTTGAGGCACAAGGTACACTGAGTGACAATAGTTTTTTTGGTGCATTGAGATGCAAAACACAATTAAGTCAAATTTTTTTATTTGATATACTATATCTAATATATTTAAAAATTAAATATTTTTATTAAATATATCTTTAATTTTTTTTATAAGTAAAATATAATTAAGTAAAAGATATCAAACATAAAAATTAAATATCATTAGTATTTTTTATTATTATAAATATTTTAATTTCTAAAACAAAATAATAAAATTTTAATAATAAATATGCAAAAGTTCTAAGATATCAAATATATTATTTATAGTATTCAAGAGGTTTTTTGGGAATAATATGTTTGTGGGGGCTTTGGGAAAAAATATGTTTTGTATGAGAGGCAAGACAAAGTGAGGTGAGACTTTTTTGAGCTTGTTGGAGTTAGGGCTTTAGGCATACTTCAGGGACACCTTTATTAACTATGATATTGTCCATTTCGAAGAGTTGTGACAACTAAGTTTTACATTACGACATTGAGTTGAGTCATGACAACTTAATTTTTATGTTGCAACTTTGGTAAAGTTATGACAACTAAATTTTATGTCATGATATTGAGTTGAGTTGTGATAATTTGACTTCATGTGGTAATTTTGAAAGGAATTATAACAATCAATTTGCTACTTTGATTGCAAGCAATTTAAAATTCCTTACAGCATGTTGTTTGATGATGTAGTTGTTGTGACTTGTTACGGTATTAAAATTTATCATTAGTAACATGGTCTCAGGAGTTTGTTGTATAATTATCTTTATTTCAATTGAGTTTCACAAGTATATGAGTCATATAAGTAGTAAAGTTTGACGTAATTTCAGATATTAATCATATAGAGATTATATAGGTAATTGAGTCAACCAATAATAAATCACATACTTCTCGAGTTATGTAGATAAATTAAATTTTTAGAAAATTACTTAGATTTTAGGCTTAAGTTATTTCTTTGCGTGTGATGATATTTCTATAGTATTTAGGCAATATTATATTTATTTATTGGATAAATGGTAGATTAGTATGAAAATGCTCATGTATTTTTTCTACATACAAGGTTATTTATTTTATAGACTATCAATACAAAAAATAATTTTTTTGTAGTTAGACCTTTGATATTTTATCACTGAAATCATTTATTATTTCGTTCATGGGTCATTCACACATCTATATATTTTAAATAATATGTCAACTGCATTTGATGATTTCTTTAAGTATATATTTATATTCTTTGATTTCTTGATGTCTTAAAGATGTGAAATAATATGATAATAAATATGTTGTATTTTTGTTTTCATAAGTACTATGCTAATTTTAATTAATATATTTCTTTCTTTGAATCTCACATATAAATATCACACGAGAAGAAATGACTCGCAAGATTATTATCTCCATATGAGATACCTTATTTGTGTGTGTTCCTTGACATACTTGTCATTGTTTATCACATTCGACATACAACTCCTACATTATGATGAAATTATTAGGCTAGACATTCTACTTAATTTCTATATCACTTGAATGTCAGTCTTCTAGAATATGCACAATGAATTAATCATAAATATATTTGTATTTTTTATTTTGTTGTTACTTGTAATAATTGAACCTATCTTAATTTTAGGTTTTAATACATGTTTATCTCACATAGAGGTGTCAAACGGGCCGGCCCGGCCCAGCACGAGGCACGGCACGATAAAAAGACGTGCCCGGGCCCGTGCCGTGCCGTGCCTTGGCACGGCACGCCGGCACGCGTGCCTGCGTCGTGAGTCGTGAGTCGCGACTCACGACTCATGACTCACGGTCACGACTCACTGAGTCGTGACTCGTGACCCAACCGGGCCCCGCCCCCGGTAAAAAGACCGCGGGTCGGGTCCAAACAGACCCGACCCGCCCCGCCCTGCCTTGCCGTGCGCCCGTGCCCGCGGGCCATGCCGTGCCCGAATTTAAAAAACCGTGCCGTGCCATGCTGGGCCGGCCCGTTTGACACCTCTAATCTCACATGTTAATATTAGAATGATTCTCACTTTTTTTTATCATACTACTTGAGTGTGTTTCATGATTTATTTTTTACCTTCTACCATTACCAATATACATATATATTATATAGTAAAAATCTAAAATTTATTTTTAATTAGTATTCATATCTATTAATATCCTTACTAAAATATTAACACAAACATAAATATTATAAATTAATATCAATATAGCTCAAATATATTAAATCAATCTCACATCCCAATTAATTATTGCTTATGTTGCAAAGCATATTTTCAATTAATTAATTATTACTTATGTTTATCTTGGATTTGCTTCTAATTGAGTGTTAAGAGTCGTGTTGCCTATGATTTGCTTGTTCTTGAGTTGAAATATAATTCTCCATTCTTTTTGTGAAATCTTATAATTATTATTTTTATATTATGGGATTCCGTGTGATTCCTTAAGTTAAAATTTCTTGTTAACTTAAAGTCATAACTTTATTATATCAATAAATTTTCTATAGAGTATAAAAGTCATGGTGGCAAGGAATGTTATGACTCAAGTAATTTTTCTTTGGAGAACAAAATCATGGTAGTTGAAATATTGCGACTAAGATAATTTCTTTCTAGAATGCAAAGTCGTGATGCTGAGAATATTCATGACTTATGCATTTATCTTTGGAACGTAAATTCCTGACACTGATAATGATCTAACTTTTATATTTTTCCTCTGAAGCACAAAATCATGGCATCAGGTAATGTCGCAACTAGAGTAATGCTCTCTGATGTACAAAGTTCTAGTAGAAAATGTTATTGTGATTAATTTTACTTGATGTTTTGACTTTATACCGATTAAGTTGCAGTATTGGAAAATATTGTAACTTATTATATCAGTGAGGTATATGATTGTCGTAATATGAAAATAAGTTCATAATCATCAATGTGTTTGATAGCTAGTGTGATTGTGATTTTATGAATATATCATGACTACAAAGATAATATTACACAGTGAAAAGATTGTGATAATTTAGTAGTAAAGTCATAACGTACAAAGATTATTATGATTGATTTTGTAAAGTTACAACCAATAAAAGATATAACTACTCAATAGGCTTGTGAAAAGGGTAGCTAAGTTATGAAACAAAAAATATCACAACTTTCAAAGTCATTCACTCCATCAAGTTTATCGATTATACTCAAAATATGTTTGATTTTTCTAGTATTCATCATATTATTTCAAAATAATTATATAGTGAAGTATCTGTATTTAAAGCTTAAACACGGGTAAATATATTAATAATTGTATGCCAAACAACCTAAAAAAAATTAGGACGTGAAGTGTGATTGTGACGTGAAGTGTTAAACAACCTAAGACTTTTCTTATTGATGTGTTCAAGTTTTGATACCATGATATTATTATATCTTTCATCATAATTTTTTTCTCATATTTTATAGTCTCGTCATAAAATAGTGTTGCATATACAATTCTTTGAGTCGTTTCATTATCTGAGTCACGATGTCATTTGATTCTTTTATGATCTTTAGTGGCATTTGTCTTTTATTCTTTTGAGTCTACATGTTTGCTGTAAAATTTTTTTCTCTCAATGATGTTTTCCATTTATGAAATGACGGAGTCACTATCTAAACTGGAGATGATAGTAGTCATCATCTTGTATAATAATTATACCCTCATTCCTCAAATAATGACTATCCTCCACAAGTAACTTGACATGATTTATCATTACTAGTAAAAATTAAGCATACAGTTGTTACCATCCCAATTGAGATAAGGTTTTAGTTGTGACTTGAAACCTAAATTATACTTGAGAGAGTTTCTTCAAAATCCTATCATACATTCTCATCATTACTTTCTCATTATCTATAATATTAACAATATAATTATTGCTCATATACATCCATTCACAATCATGGTTTTTATACTCACAAAATTATTTTCAATGTGGATTCATATGATTTGATGCTCCAGAATCAATGAATTATGTTTCCTCATAAGTGGGAGTGATACAGCTGCAAAGTGAACATCTCACTCAGACTTTACTTTTATCATCAAGTCATTTCTATTATTTTTAGTTTTTTAAATATTTCTTTGATAGTTTCTTTTAAAGTATTATAGTTTATTGCATTTCCAACATTTGACCTTAGACTTTTTTATGTTCTTTGAACTTTCTCTAAATCATGATCGACGAGAACTATTGTCATCATTTTTATCTCTTATAAGTAATACACTACTTGAGTATAGTCTCATATACTAATTCATATTCTTGGACAAAAAAATTGTAGTCACACTCTCACATGCTAATTTCATCGAATCGCTATCAATGCTGATAATTAGATTGTCCCGTGAATTTGACAACAAATAAAACATCATCATTAATTTCATAACCTATATGCACTAGTTGATTGATCAGTGTGTTGAACTCTTGTAAGTAACTAGAGAAAGATGCTCCACCATTTATATGTAGATTGAATAATTTCTTCCTCAAAAATATCCAATTGATTAATGACTTGCTATGATAAACTCTAGTGTTAACCACAATCTATTATTGTTTTCTTTCCAGTGATATTCACAAGTATTCAGTCATCTAAACATACTCGAATCAAGCTTCTACTTTTTGATTAAGTCTCTCTCATTCACCAATGATTGTTAACTTTGATTCTTTTTTCTTGATGATAATTGACCTAAATTTCTTGATTATAGACAATGAATTTTTATCAATCTATAAGTCTTCTATTTTAAACTTTTGTAGTTTGAAATTCATGCTTGAAAATTTCTTTATCTTCAATCTCATTGACCCAGTCATTTACAGTGTTTTCCTAATAGATCTTGCAGACAAATCTTCAAGATAATCTCCTTTCAAAATCAAATGTCATAGTTAGGGTAAATTCTGATACCAAATATCATAGTGAGGGTAAATTTTGATACCAAATGTCATGAATCAGTAGTGCCAATGTCAGCTTTGATACCAAATC
This sequence comes from Sapria himalayana, assembly GCA_029783825.1. Classification (NCBI taxonomy): domain Eukaryota; kingdom Viridiplantae; phylum Streptophyta; class Magnoliopsida; order Malpighiales; family Rafflesiaceae; genus Sapria; species Sapria himalayana. The sequence continues at coordinate 3,103,588 of JAREIK010002205.1, forward strand.
TCAACATTGATATCAGATGTGACCTCCGATAGTAATGTCAGGAACCAACCAAGTTAACAAACACTCTAAACCCAAACAGGATTGGAACTAATAAAGGATCTGATACCAAAATGAACCACAAATGAATTTCTCTACGATCTTGTTGTTGATTCATTAGATCTTTTTTGGCTCTGGTCGTGTAACAGTAACAATAAATATAAATGTATGGGTTAAATCCATGATATGGCTGACAATGTTGGGATTACATATGAGCTGCATGAGAGAGAACTAGCACAATTACAACACAAACATATTCACAGAAAAGAGGGGCAGCGGAAGAAGAGAGAGCACACATTAAATTCGACTTAAAATTAATCTGTGTTTTATTCATCTTGTGTATATTACACCACAACACTCTCATATCTCATTGTGTTTGCATGTTCTTTCATGCATTGATTAGCTGTATTGTGTGTTATAGTGGTCATTTATTAATTATTTAAATATAAAGCACAAATACAAGTAAACGACATCGTGACTAAGTGTTCAATGTCGTGGTAATGCCAAAGATAATTGTCCAGTATTTCAGTAACAAATAAAATCATGATGACATGTTTCACATCACGAGACTATTTTAGTCACCAAGCATGTTTCACGCCGTGACAACTTGTGTTGCTCCCCAAAGAACAAGTATGACCATCACAAGTTTAGTAGAAGGATGACCCAGTTGTGGCGTAGAAGAATAATGTCGTGATCTCAACATGTCGTGGTACTTATTCTTCATCCTATGACTTCATTCTTCACAACAGTTATCTTCTAAGTTCTAGTTGATGCACGAGTCAATCCTAACATTGACCTCTTATATTTATTGAGGATAAGTCTCGTGCAGTAGTTACAATTTTTTTATCTATATCTAAATAAAAGGGTATTAACTGATTAAACTTACAAGTAGTTGGAATAAGATTTGATTGATTTAATTTGTTTAAATAAAAGAGCATCTACTTGAAATTCTATTGTTAATTCTTTATTTTCTGTAATATTTCTCTATTATGTTTTTTTTTTCCCATTATTTGGACAGGGGAGCCTCTTATTTTTATTGAAGTTGCTCTCCTAAAGAATGTTGCCCGAGGGATACAGGTTGGTTTGTTTTCTCCTTTGGGTTCTGTGCCGTCTGTTTATAATTTTTTTTTTTAAACTGCTAGCAGGAAGTTTTGTGGGATGATCCACCAGTTGCTGAATGTGATGCAACCTGTGCGCTGTTTTATTCTATATCATCTACTCAAGTAAGCTTGGTTAATGCTGCTTTTTATTCTTCGGTAGAATGTTTTGCCAAACAATTACATTATTGATGTTCTTTTTTTCTTGATGTTGATTGGCGCATAAGAATCTGATTTTCATAGCTGCTTACTTATTGAAGTTCGACAGCCTGGTTTGGCAGGGATCAATCTTGGAAAATTTCTCATCAAACGGGTTATTATGTCTGTGAAGAGGGACATGCCACACGTATCTGTACGTCCTTGTTCACTTTCCGTTTCATGCGACTTGGGGCCAATTCTGGATACATATTTCTTGATGAAGAAAAATTGGCAATATTTTTATTTTGCTGTTGTTGTGAAACAAATACTGCAAAGAAGTCAACTGACAAACAAAAATGTTTAAGTTTCCTTGATGTGCCTGGTTACATTCTGGACGTAAATCTGCAACTACTTGATTCTTGTTTCTAGCAGCATTGACACCCTTTTACTTTTCTGTGAAGACATTTGCGACACTGAGCCCAATTCCTGGGTACATGCAATGGTTGATATCTAAACTGACATCACAGTCAAAGATTGCTAGCTCAGACGACTCATCAGAATCATCAGCTGGTAGACCTGCCTCTGCTTTTCAGGAAAACTTACTTCAACCAGATGAAGAAAGATCACTTCTGAGTTTCTAGTAAGCTTATTTCTTCTGGATTTATTTGTTTCTGTTAAATGTAACTATCATTGAAAAGCTGCCAGAGATGCATATTTTAGACTAATGTCATACATCCTGGCTATTAGAGAAAACATGTCAGGGACAACCCTTCCATAGGAAACTTCGCTCTCTCCGGAGTGACCATGTTATGTTCTTGTTGATGCACAGGAGAGTCATCATGACCTAATTCAACTAGTTCAGATGTAGCTGAGATATGATTCTATACTCTAATTGAATGCCCAAGTAAGACTATAAAGAGGTAAGAAAAAATAATGAATTCCAATGTGTTTTTGAGACTTGTATTCTTCTTAGATTCACAAAAAAATAGGCTAAGCTAAAAAAAAATAAAATTAGTACTTATTAATATTCTATCAGTATTGTATTTTTTTATTATATTTATGAGAGAAATCATGAATAATTTTGCTATGGGATATAATTTCTACAACTTTATTATGTGAGGATATATTAGCTTAAGAAGTCTCATGTATTGTTGGGTTTTTATTTATTTTTTATTGTTTGAGAGCACCTATCTTCCAGGCCATCTCAAACCACACACACACACACACACAGCTATGTATTGATTAAAAACATAGAGAAACAAATGTATAAATCTATCTTTTTGTTTTTAACTGTTTATGCACATTTCTCTCCTCTCTACTCTACATGTTCGAACACCCTAGCTTTTCAGGTAATATGGTATCAGATGGTGGTTTTTTCTGAAGGGGCATTGGTGTTGTGGTGCGCATGTCATACCGCACGTTCTGGAACCGCCAACGACTATAATTGCTGGAAGTTTTGATGGTGGCAGGTGCTCCACCACATAGCAGCGGTGAAGCATCCATGTATAGTGGGTGTTTTGAGTTTTTTCTTTTTTTGATATTGATATTGTCAGACTTACGACGATGTAATTTCGAGTAAAAAAGGTTATTTTCTTCATTGAAGCGGTGGTTGACGCGATGTGACAACGGCAATACAGAATTGTCGATGACATTAGTTTTTTTTTTATAAAAAAAACTCCCTCGTGTAGGGAAGCCTAGTCAAAGGGCAACCCACATTTTGTGAGAGGAAACCCCTTGGTATCCTTTATGTAGGGTTGCTCACAATTTCTATATTCTTTTTTTAAAAAAAATATGTTAGGTGATTTTAAATCATGGTTGTTTTACCTATTTTGTAGTAGTGTGTATTCTGGTGATTTAAGAATATCTGGAATCAACATAAGAATCCAAGTGCAACTTGGATTATAATATTAGTTTCCAAGTCTAATTAAAGTGAATGACATGTAACTTTTCTATCATCATATTATGTTATTCATGATGAGATATTCTCTGAATAAGACTTGGATATGATAGTACTATTAAAAGAAGAAATAAGACTAGAGTATGAAAATCCACACCTGATATCATTGAAAAGTTCTAGGTGATCAAGTCTCTTAATTATCGACTCAGTATAAGTTTGTACTAGTATAAACTGATGTACTATTATATCACCTAGATCTGAATGAGATTCTCCTACCCAGGAATCCTTATTTTATTTAGACTCAATATGATCTAAATTTATTGATATGTATGATAACTCTATAAAAGTAATATAATACTAAGTATCAATATGACTATATGTAATAAAATTGATGAGTGATTTTCTTTACCATGTGAGAGGATTGTTAGTATGATTTCAAATATCAATACTGATGAATCAAATGGTTTTAAGGAGACTTGGTGAGTAGTTGCATAGTATTCTTTACATGCATTCATTAGCAGAGTGAAACACTAGTTTGCAGTCACATTCTTAGAGAGAATATAATTTTATCTTTTTTTTCGAGATTTATCAGAGAGTGATTCAAGTGGCTACAACTATACATAAATCGAGTAGAGCTGGTATAAATATTTATAATACTATGACATCTTCGTCACACAGTTGCGATGAGAGAGCTGAGAGGTCTAGCAGAGGTACACTAAGAGATAGCAAGATAGTGTTGACTTGTTCGTTCTCTAGAAGGGTAGGACATGTTCGGGAGAGGCTATACAATTGACCACTAGACTACTTAGGTTGGGATCTCTATGATCACATCCACTAGAGATGTGATGCTTTCTTGAGAAAAGTACTTTAGACTATTTTTTTGGATACCACTGGTCATTTACTTTTATATTCACTATAATCTCTGACTATTATCTTACTCTAGATTGTTTGGTAGTATTATGCTACAAGTAATCAATTTTTTTATAGAGTATACATTCCTAAATTTTGATTACATCACTTTCTCTAGCAGTTTCTTTTTAGACATCCATTTTACATCATTTACTTGCAGCAACAAGATATATCCTCTTTTTCATTAAGATCAGTGATATCAGAATTTCATCATAATTTATTTTTAATTAGTTGTTTTACAAATTAATAAGATTGTGATATTGTTTTTTTTTTTGATATTTTGTACATATGATTGTCAAATCAAATATATAATTTTTCTTGAGATTGAGCAATATGGATTGTACATGTTATTCTCAATTCATAAGAGCCATTCTGGATGCATGTATAATATTAATTCATTAATGATTCATTCTCGGTTAGAATTAAAATGAGCATTATCAAGGTGTGCATGGATGTATGCCTCAGGATGATGCATGGTGAAAATATCTTGAGGCATGGAAAAAAAATATTTTAAAATTTAGGGAGAAAAGAAAAAAACTTGAGTATGAGCTTGAACAAGCTTCTCCAACTATTTCCAAGAATGAGTTTGGATAGCTCATTTACCAACGAGCTTGGACAGCTTGTTCTCTAATGAGCTTGGACAACTCGTTCACCAACAAGCTTGGATAGCTCGTTTACCAATGATTTTAGATTGCTCTTTCATCAACGAGCTTGGACAACTCGTTCTGAAGGTGGGAATGACATGAATGCTTATTTTAAAATATTAATCAAATATATATTTTCATATTTTTATTTATGATATTTTATTTTATTTTATATATTTTTAAATATTAATTAATTATATAATACGATACTTAAAAAGATTATGTCTCGATGCCTTAAGATTTATGTCTTGTTTCACGAACATAAAAATGTCATGCCTAACACTTTATTCTTTTAAAATTTTGTTTTCAATTAAGATATCTTTCATTGAAAAAGTTAAAGATTTTAGAACTAAGTATTAGAGTGACATCTATTGATTGTGAGACATAATTATTAGAAAAGCATATTAGAGCTTTCTGTTTGGCATGTTAGGTAGAATTAGGAGAAAGTCAATTTATATGATTCACTCAAATATTTGAGGATCTTATAAGATGTTGGACGATAATGTATGATTATTTGAGATATTTTATTATTTTTTCTAATAATCATATTCAATTTAAATAGTTTCAGTATTTAAAGAAAGATTTCAAATCTTCTCTTTTTTTTTTATGAAAAAATTTTGAAAGAATTAAAATTTCATTTTAATGTGATAATAAATACTGAAAAGTAAACATGTATTAGAATATATTTGTTATTAATTTTCTTATTTTTTGAGGATTATGAGATGGTTTATCAGACATCATATTTTAGTTTTCATGCAAATAATAAGATAAAATAAGAGAAAGTTAACATCTAGCTTAGATGACTATAGCATTCATACTTCAAAGGAGTATGCCAAGGTGGTTTTGGGAGGAAATAGTATTAGCTGTTAATTTTTTGATCAATTAGACGTTTACTATTCTCTTAGGCTATATCCAATTCTAGCTTATTTATCCTGAAGACAAACTCTTGCATCTTTCATCTAAGATTTTTGATAATACTTATTTTATTCAAGATGTCTTTCTACGTTGAAAAAAGATGATTATATGTGCTATCAAGTATGTTTTTATTGGGTATTCTAATGCTCATAAGGAGTATAAGTATTCTTTATTAGAGTCTAGGAGAATTATTACAAGTGTTGATATTACGTTCTTTGAGAAGTCATTTTTAATGACTCAATTCAAAAAAAAAAGTATTTTAAGATACTATAATAGTAGATTTCATTTCTCTTCCCAATGGTTAATTTTCATGGGAGAGTAATAATTGATTTTGCTCATATGTGTATATTTGATGCGACTAGCATGATTAATTTTGATGTGAGTAGTAACATCTTCCCTTGGACACTACGCCTAGGAGAGGTGCATAGTGTGAATATCTCATTGAACACAATGTGTGAGTCTTTTCATGAGAGGTAAATGAGGGTTGAGAGATTTCATGATCCAAATGTAAAGCTTTATATCAATTATCAAATGGATACATTCACAATTTATACTCAATGAGTTTTTTGTCATATCAACTAATCAATGTTAGAGTAATAACTTGGATGTTTAGATTGTATTACGGATGGTACCAAAGATATATTATACTCAATATTATTTATCTTGAGTATTTTCTCATTCTTATTTAATATTGTATATTTGAGTTTTCTATCTTTACTTGATAATTATAGGATGTTGATATGTTATGTTAGAAGATTGTTTTTTACATGATGAAGATGAGACATGAAAGAATAATAAGAGGCATATATTTATTTTGAGATATAGACTAGACACAAATTTCAGAGTGATAATTATAATTGTGATATACACTGAATATGATACCTACTTGAGTATACATTTTTTTTATCTCTATTTTTTATTATAATAGTTATATAATGTGATATATAGTCTCTAATCTGATATTTAATGAGTAGATGAAATACATAGAGATAGACTATTTATTTCTCAAGAATAAGATTTATGATCTAATAATTAATAATACATATATTCAAATAGCATAATAGACAATGAAAATTTTCATGAAGATCTTAAAAATATTTTAATTTATTTTACTTTCCTATAGACTTGGTGTTATAGATTTGTGTTGTATGTTCTATCTTGATGAGGATGTATTTTTCTTATTTATTTTTTTTGTATTTTTGATCAGAATATTTGATTTCTAGCCTATTCTAATTATTTTTACTTATTATATAAGTGTATCTAATATATGTTTTTCATATTATATATTATTATTTTTTTATGATTTTTATAATTATTATGAGTTATTTTATGTTATTCATTTTTGGCTTATTATTTAAAAAAATATTGCAAAAACTTTATGAATTATAGTATGATTTTCAAAAAAAAAAATTATTCATAATTGTTTGGCCTGTTTGGGACAACATGACATGCCTGACATGATACGGTGTTTATCACGAGCCGTGCTATACCTGAATAGTTCAAAAAAGGGAAAGTCCGACATGACTGTTTGGCATGACTTTTGGGTGGATCATGCCAAGTTGGGTCATGCATGGCCAGGCTAACCTGGGTAGGGCAAGCTAGCCTGTGTTCAGTCTAGGCTAGCCTGGGTGAGCGTGAGGCCAGGCTAGCTGGTTTGGCCAGTCAGGCCAAAATTTATCTGCACTGGCTGTTATGCCTTGTCATGCCGTCCCAAGCTTCCCATTCCAAAAATATTGGCCCGACACAACCCAAGTCATGTTGCATACAGGTTTGCGACACTTTGAGGCATGACTAAGCCGTTCCATGTTGTGGGCCGTGCCTAGGTCATCAGGCCCAGTTGACACCTCAATCACAAGTCTTTTTTAAATACAATAAGACTTGTGTAAAGTAATGCTTTATAAGAAAACCTAGATATTCTAATATCGTCAAGAGAAGTAAAAAAAAAGTGATAAGAGATAAAATTTATGAAATTGGGTGTTAGATATAAATCATTTGCCCCTCCAAAGAGTGATCAAACAGTCAACATCACATGGGCTTGTTGCAAGATTGTTTGACTCAATAGGCTTGTATCCAATGATTTCCAATCATATATAATTGGTAATAAAAATATTTTTAGAATAAAATAATGGAAAGAATATAACATAATTATCAAAGATATAAATATTTGCTTATGGATTGATAATTCAGGAATCTGAAATGAGATACAAGTAAAATAATTAGTGAAATATAAAAGAAGATAATGATTTGCTATTGTCTTAGAGAATAATTTTATATATTCTTCCCTAGTAAGTATCATGATGTATTAATTTTATATGTACCCCCAAATAGTTTCAGTAATCGGTCTATCTTTCTTATTATATTTTAGTATCTTTGCTTTCTTTTTCGAAAATAATATCTAACAATTATTTTTGATGTTTCATATTCTTTTGTATTGAGTATGCTTAATATTGGACTGAAACTTTTCTCTATCTATTTCTACTATGATAATTCATACCATGTCATAAAATTATTTTTTTTCTAAAACATAACAATAATTATACCCAATTTTTTTTTATTTTTGTTTTTTTTTACCATTGAATTTGTAAAAAAAAAAACAAATGAAATTGAAACCCAATTAGGGTTTATGCCTCACTCCACCACATGCACCACCATGCTGGCCACCATGTGCAATCCCTTCCTTCCTATCGTCCTCACCATTGCTCGCTCCATTATACATAGTATTGTGCTCCACCACTCTCACCACCATGCGAACCCTTGTGTGCACCCTCACTTTTACTGTCACATGCACCATTGCATGCACCACTACATGAACCACTACACGTACTATTCTGTATCATTGTGCACAGTACTATGCGCCGCCTCGTGCACCTTTTAGCACCTATTGTGTACAACTCTTATGTGCATCCGTAGTCGCACATAGTGTATGTAGAACTCCTTAAATACAATGATGGTGTGCCTCACTGTTGGTGCGCACCCATTGTAGATTGAAAAAATAAATTAAGAGAAAATACACTTTATGGTTTACAAATTAAGCTCTGACACATCAACTGCATGGGTAGTTGGATTGACTAGATGCGCAACTCGTAATATTTGGGTTGCCAGTTTGAATCCCACTAGCTATCCTCTATGGGTGAGACATGGTTGCATGTCTTTTCCTGGAGTTCGAGTTGTTGGGCCATGACCCAATTGGGTCGGGGGCCCCATCCGGCAACAAAGAAAGCTTAGCTCTGATAGCTTGTTAAGCATAACAATTATAAAAAAAGCAAAAACCCTTGGCCCAAGGCCCAGGGCCCAATGATGTGCATCCTATTAAAAGTGTAAAAAGTAAAAAAATTGAATAAATAAAATCGCAACATGATAAATAAACATTTTTATCAAAATTCCTCTAGTTGGAAAATTAAATAATTTATAATATTGTGATATGAAAATAGTTCTCGGTAGTATCTTTTATATCGACCTATATATTTAATTATTCACCAGCATCAGCATGTTGATGCTTAAATTGGTTGTTACAAATTGCAATGCCTCCCTCATATGTTTTTTCTATTCTTTTTCTTGTTGTCATTAGTTAGAGCATTTACTTTCACATGCAGTGGGGAGGCCTCTGTTTCCAAATATGGGATGGGGGTGTTATTATGCTTGTTGACGTCACCGCGTCATGAGTGGTCCCATTCAGCTGAACTCCTCGAGCTTCTTAAAAAGCCTCTTATGCGATTATGTGCCAGGTGTGTGTGTATATTGTTATCTGAATTTTGCAATTTCCACCCCACATTCTGCTCCACGAACACAATTGATTGCTAATGTAGATATCTTCTGCAAGAGAAAAAGAGAGGAAAAGCTCTTGATTCTGTTGCAAATTTTCACTTGCAAAATGGGGCGGTATGTCATATGACTTTATCCATAAGCTAGCTTTATATTTCTTTACATAATTTTATGTTTACATGATTCGATATGTTTTTGTTGAGACTTCCATGTGATTTATAATTTGCATCTTTGTGTGGCAGGTAAGTGTTGTATTGGTAGGTCCATAGGTCATATCTTGGTGCAATGGCAATTGTCTTTGTCCAAGGGTAGTAGGTCTAGGGTTCGAGACTCATCAGATACAATTTTTCTATTTTTGTAATCTCTCTTAGACTCCGTGCTAAGCAGTAGCTTAGTACATTGCATATAACCTTTTTTATTTATTTATTGTCTTGGTGCAATGGCAAGTGTCTTTGTCCGAGGGTAGTAGGTCTCATGTTCGAGACTTATCAGGCATAATTTCTCTAATTTTTTAGAGTAAGGCTATCAAATATTAATCTCTCTTAGACTTCGTGCTAAGCAGTAGCTTAGTACATTGGATATGACCTTTATTTTGATTTATTGTCTTGGTGCAATTGGCAAGTGCCTTTGTTCAATGGTAGTAGGTCTTGGGTTCGAGACTCATGAGACACAACTTCTCTGATTTTTTGGAGTAAGATTATTTACATATTACGTTCTCTTATACTTCTTGCTATGCAGGAGCGTAGTACATTGTATATCAGTGCATGGCAATTCTCTTGATTTATTGTATTGGAAGACTTTATAATGAAATTTTAAAACTGCTTCTCCTAACGAGTTAAAATGAGCTCTACGCTTGTCCTTTGAATTGATTTCTTTTGTAACTTTTGCTGATGTCTTACGGAGTGTTCCATCCATAACAGATGATCCATAGAATAAATTGGATGGCAGATCATTCAGAGAAAGGCCTTTGTCAGAGTGGTGGTATCATGGTAAACTACATGTACAGGTAATTCAGCGATAAATTTTCCTGAAATTTTGCAAAATATTACTTGTCGATCCTGGAAAAATATCCTCTTTCATAAATTGTTGGTTGGTGGGTTTCATAAATTGCTCATGCAGCTGCAAAATGTCGAGGACATTGAGAGCTATTCAGATTGGTTTCTTTTCGATATTTGAAAACCCTAATTTGTTTTTCAAGCATTTTTATTTTGAGTTGGCGCTTCTGATTTGCATCGTATCAGGTCGAGCCATGCTGGTTTGACTTGTTCAGTCTATTTCTATTAGGATTGGCGCATACTTTCTTCCGATAAAATGGTGAAATGAATATCAGATTGTTCAGGAGTGTTCAAATTGTGCGAGAATTGTCTGTATGTAAAGAAAAAAAAAAGTGAAGTTCTGGTTGTGCGTTACATTTATTTCACAACGATTTGTTCAAAAAAAAAACTCCAGAGACATCACTTGTGAGATCAAAATACTTCATATTGTTCATCTTTGATTTCTCCAGGCATACATAAGTCTTCTTCATTTAGAAGGAAATTAAGGTGTTGGAGAAATTAAAAGCATTCAAAATGTTGATAGCGAATCAATTCAGCAAGAAAATAAAGATTCTGTATATGAATAATGGTACATATTAGTATTTGGTGATCAGTTCTGGGCTATAAGTGTCAAGTTGGTCTAGTAGTCCGGGTGCTGTACGGAGCACGTCCCAATTCAGTAATATCTACCCCAGCACAACATGGTCCAGAATCATGTATGGACCGTAGTCATGTCGGACTGTGCCGCAGCTCATGTCGTGTTAGGCTAGGGCTAAATGGCCCATAGTCATTTGCGTACACTCTCACAACTTATGTTACACCCAAGTGCGTACGTAATATTAATAGCATGATGAACAAGAATATCATAATTTTAGTATCATGGTTATCAAGATAGAAACTAAATATTTCAAATATTTGTCATTCATTTTATCTCTTTATTGTTAGACCATATGACACATACAATTAGTAAGTATAATTATTCATTTTATAAATTATTTATTCAAAATTCATTTTGACACAACTCTTCACATATTTAACCTTGTGAATTTTATTACTTTTTACCCCACTCGCTGCTATGAAATTTGGCAAAGAGGCATATGGCTTTGAATTCAGTTTTTCACCAGCAGGGTTAGTCGATCTGAGCATAATAGGTGGGTTTGGCTTGTGGCATGGACTTGTCTAGTTAGTTGTGGTTACAGATAGATGCTCGCTCTCTTGCAAGAAACAACAATTTGTGGCATCCTCCGCTCCGCACGAGGAGCATCTGTATGAATGAATGATGATGAATAACATCCACGTTTCGCTATCACAGGGTGGAGAATATTGAAGAGTATGCACGCTCCTACTGCGCCACTGGCTACGTACACGCCTCGTCTGACTTGACATGCACGCCCATGTGATGGTCACCTGCTGTGCTGGTGCCTGGCCTGGTGGTGTGCGCCCGTCCTGCAATATTCAAGACCCACGTGGAAGTAAGGTTTATTTTTTCATGAACACAATATTTTGATTTACCCATCGTCTCTGCTGCTTTTTATTGCCAGCTATGGTTTGGCTGAGCGATATTCCCAGTTCAAAAATTATAAAAATTGTAAAGTTGTAAATAACTATTGAGTTGCAAAATTATATAAAAATTACATATATGAAATTTCCATGTGTTTGAAAATTATCATTTTTATAATTTTGTATATTTGAAGATAAGGGGATTGCTATAATAGAGTATATTTTGATTTGTTTTTTAGGTTTTAAATTTTCAATTGCAATTTTTCAATATTTCTTTAATTTTATGAGTTTTGCATTTTCTTTTATTTGTATACTCTTTTATGAGTTACTGTAATTTCTAATTAATTTTCATTTATTATTTGAAATTTGTCTGCCTTTTATAAATCTGAATCTTTTTTGTTATTTGATTTTTTCATTTTGTTTATAATTTTTAATTTTATAATTATTTTAAAATTGAGCTAGAAGAAATTCTGATTGATAGAAATTTTATAATTTCTAAAATTTAGGTATTTTATAGCTTTGATTGGTGCTTTACTATTTTATATATATATATATATATATATATATATATATATATACATATATTAAATCAGTCATTTGTTAGTATTCTTATTGTATGTTTTCTTGTTTATATTATTCTTGTAAATTATTTTCATTTTTATTTTTTTTTATTTCTAACGCACAAGAACATCAAAAAATGAATTGGCGTAGATATGATGAGCATAAACAAAACGGGGTTGGATTGAAAATTCTGCAATCTTCCAAATCATTCAGCAGCCAACCTTGCTTCTCAACTTTTTATAGATTGAGAAGTCCCCCCACCTCATGGACATGGAAATAAAAATAAAAAATAAAATTGCCCTCAGCATGATGTTAGGGTCATTATCATTAATATCTTATATCAATATGCTTGAAAATTGAATGAAAGATTTAATTCAAAATTTGTTATGAATCATAAATCGTAATGGTGAGGTTTTGGAAAAGGAAAAGAGAGCTCTCAGAGACAAAGCAAAAGCATAAGAGAAAAAGAAAGAAAAGGATGAAATTTCACTATCTTATTTTGTAAAAATGGATACAACTCACTTCTACATTATATGTACTAGTTTTTATATAATAAAATAAAAAATCTATTTATAATTTAAGGCCCAAGTTGCAATATTATATCCACGTTGTAATTCCTACATTATATAATAAATTAAAGTCGCCATTTAAATCCTCAGGATGCCCAATCGCAACAACATAAAATAGATCACGACTTCATCATATATGTTAGAACATCAGAGGCTTGGGTTACAACTTAAACCCTTATGTTGTAACGACACAAAATAAGCGATGGCTTTATTCGAGCCGCACCTTCACAATTTAGGTCGTGATATTGAACATTAGGTCTCCCAGTCACAATTTAGGTCATGATTTCACATTAGGATCGCTATTTTACAATTCATGTTGGGATACTAAACTCGTGTTACAGCTTCAAAAGTATGGGTTAATTTTAAGGAAAAAAAAATGACACTATCATTAAAAAGTCTAGTAAAAAAAACAAAAGTGAAATTTTTTATCCACTTTATATATATTTTTGTAATCTTGAAATTTTAATTGTTATTCTCAACTGCTAATTAGAATTTCTAGTATTTTTGGTGAGGAACTTGTTTTGGATCGTAAACACCTCTTCTTCAATCTACATACACATTCCTTTTTACCCATTACTAAGAACAATCCGACTTGTTCAAGACATATGTTTCCCTCTAAGCCTCCATGGAGAACAATTATTTTCACATCCATCCGTTCAATTTCTAGGCTTTAAATCTAACTGCCATAGAAAACATTTTGATGAATACGTGCTCAAGGTGTTCAAGAAGTATCTAGAACAAATTCTAGGGTTCTAGATAATTTGAAAGAGCTTAAGCAAGCTTTATTGCAACTATGTTACCAACGTTTCTTAAATTTAAAAGAGCTTAAGCAAGCTCTTTTAAATTTAAGCTAAAGATTTTGTCAACCTTTGGCATCTTCATGAGTGAAGAGGGAGTCGTGATATGGAAGTGTTCATCAAAACATATGAGCAAATCTATGTAAGCTAAAAATGCAAGATTATTAATGTTGAGAGTTTTGGATAAATATTGAGAAGAACATCAAATTAGTATCAAAGAAGAGGATATATTATAAAGTTAACTTTCTATGGGGGTACTCGAGTAATTTTGCACTAGGCGTTGCATAATCTTTTGTTTGTTGGTCGAGATCTTATGAAAAATAAGGAAATATTCACAATGTATTTCTCTTCATCATAAAAAGAAGTGTGGTGATCTATATGCCTCCAATTTTGAATGTTTTTGTGATTGACTATCAAGTAATTTTTTATTCACGCGCGCGCACGCTCACACACACACATCATAATGGGTTCAAAAATGCTCACACAAACACACACACACATCTATACTATTTAAAATTTTTAAAATTAAAATTGTAATTATATTTTAATATATGAGTAGTTTTAAATCTAATTTCATTTATTTATTAGAGATTAAGTAAATTATTAATTCAAATATATAATTATATATTATTTTAATTTATCCTTTATATAAAGTCAAATATAAATTTGCATAAAGTCAAAAATATCTAAATATATCTAGATATGTTATAATTTTATTTGGATATATCATAGATACATCTCATTGTATTCGGATATATCAAGAAAATTTTTAGATATTTTATTTCTTAAAATTATTTTTTATGACTACATGGATATATTCGTGATTGTTAATATATCTATGATATATTATGATTTTTTTTGTGATAATTATGGATTTATTTATCAATAATTATTTTTGTACCATATGTCATGTTGGTACCATATATATGATATATTCAGATATTTTCATCATTTGGTGCAAGACAAACGTATTAAACTTTTGGTATCACATTCGAGAAGATTATTTTAGTCAATACATAGACTTCTCTAGCTTGTATATCAAGTTTTCTTTCCATTCATTTTGAAATTAGTCAGTAGTTCGATGTAAATTTTTTACTCTAGGTTATCATGAAGAAATGATACCTTGCTACAATAACTAACACTAATCAAATTACTGATATATTTACTAATAGTGAGAAGATCTCAATGTAGTCAATGTATTCTACTTGAAAGTACTCCTTGGTAACTAAGCGTGTCTTTACTTCTCTTTCTTTTTATCAATTCATTTTTTGTTTGAATACTCATTTACATCTAATTTCTTTCTGATTCAAAGGCAATTTCATGAGGTTCTAGGAATTGTTCTTCTTCAAGGTCTACAGTCCTCCTTTTTGGCTTGTTCCCATTGTTTGGTAATTAACGTATATGTTTTTTTTTTGTTATTTTGTAGTGTTTTCATGATGTGGTTGTATAAAAAATAAGCTTGTAATGAAATAATTTCAATAAATGACAAATTTGATGGAAATTGATGAATAATAATAAAATTGGGTGTAATTTGAGTAGAATTAGAAAATTCAATTGAAAGATAATTTAAGGGGAGAAAAGTAATGAAAATTTATTACATGTCCAATATCATGACTTGGTTACACTAACACAAGAATATTGAATAGTTGAGCAATCTTTCTTGATCATCACTCTATAAAACCAGTCATAGTAATCTTATCATGTGATGACTATATCATTTAGTCATCATAATTTTTTTATTGTCTAATATTTTTTTCGTGGTCATGACATTATCTTAGAGTAATGATGTACTAGTATTAAAATATAATTTTGATTACGTATTTATTTTCAAAGAGTAAATATCTCAGTTATGGTATTCTTGTCGTTACAATTTTTTGCTTCAGGAAGATTATCTTAGTTGATATCATTTTTTATCATGATTTTGCACTCTAGAGAGCAAATATCTTGGCCATGATATTCTTGTCATTGTGATTATTGGTTATAGGGAATGATTACCTCAGTCATAATCTTTTTATCATCGTGACATTAAATCTAGAGAAGAATTATCTCAATCATGATATTTCTTTGTCACCGTAATTTTGTACTCTATATGAGATTAAAAGAGATGACATAGTCATAATTTCAATTTAAAATCATGACTTTTAACTTGGAAATCTACATAGGAGCTTGATGGAACCCCAATGTATAAAAAGGGGACTTAACCCCCCAATTGGAGGTGGATGATTTGTATTTTGAGCTTAAGATTATTTAAAACCCTAGGTTGCACAAATTCCCTCCTCTACTTAGAGTTAAATTTAAGACCAATGAAAGTAAAGATTAATTGGAAATATGATTTGAAATTTAGATCCTCACGTCGTCTGTCATCGGTAACTCTTGAATCGACGAGATGCACCATGAAATATTTCATGCAAATTATTCTTCATTATCAAGCTAAATAAGGATCTATGATTAATTTATTATATTTGTGTTTGTATAATATTTTAGTATAAAAATGTTATGTTTTAAATGTTAATGCATATAGATGTTCATTAAAACAAACATTTAAGATTCCACTATGACATAGAATTACATGTATTGGTCATAATGAATAGTGATGGGTGGATTATGAGACACACCCATGAGATTCAATTCGAAGAAAATAACAATCTTTCTGCTCTTATCATTCTAGATGAACCCATATATGAAAACCTTAAATTTATATAAGGTTAATTGATATTAGTATGATATTTACAAAGTCGAAAGTATAAACAAATTTATGTTCATTCTATTATATATATTTTAGAAGAACTAGCTTTCAATTGATGTGTGGTTAGAGGTGTCGGCTGGCCTGGTATGACACGATGCATGACCCAGCTTAGTTGTGACTGGCATGAAATGACATGGTCTAGAACTGTGCCTGGACTTGGGTTGTGCCGGCCCGAGGCACAACTAGTACCATGATAGGCTAGAGGTTGCCTTGCCTTGTGCCTGACCAGGCATGACTCGCATGCCTGGCCTATTCGTATGGTTCACTAGCATGGTTATCGTGACCAAGGATTGGGAATGGGTCATGGGTCACATAAAATTGAGTAACTAGTTTTATGTGGTGGCAATGTTTGGTGGCAATGATGGTGGTAGTGATGATGGTGATGGTCGGTGAATGGTACCTATGGTGGTGCTACCCACAAAATCGGCATGTTCTGGCATGGTCAGACATGTTAAGCATGAGTTTTCCCCGAATCATGATGGTCGTGCCATGTCAAGCCCTACAAACTATCAGTCATGTTGTGTCATGTATGACACAACTTCCATGTCATATTGTGTCCAGCACAATATGGTGGCCCGACTGGGCCACCCAAAAATAGGTTGTGCCAATATGATAATGCCCATTTGACACCTCAATATGTTGTTATGTAGAATGTATAACCTAAGGATTTTATTATAGTATATGAGTCATGAGACACAAGTAAATGAATATATTCTATAATGTAGTAATAGTCATGTGGATCATATTCTCTTATATGATTTTCATTGATGAAATTAATATGAAAATGTATGATAATTGACAAGAGTTTTATGATAATGAAGTCAAAATTGTGAACATAATTATTATATTATTTTATGTCTTTTATAAATTTGGAGATCAGAGAATAGACATATATTCAAAATAGTCATCAAGGGTAGCTAACATATTACCTAAAAATAGTAGATGCATGTATAACTTGTAAATAGAATAAGTATGATTTCGATGTTAAAATATAAAATTCACAATTACAAAGAGATTAACCTTGGTAGTGAAAGTTTGAGGATGATAAATATTTTGTATGTCAATAGGATAGTCAATTTAATATTAATTTATTCTTTGTTTGACAGTCAAACCTAATGTTGCCTCAATAATATAGAAATTTCATCATACATAATGAAGTAATTCAATCATATAGTCTAATTATTTTTTAGACATTAGTTTACATACTCAACTCGAGCAGCGAATAGTTTATTATTGGTTTGGTAAATTATTCATAGTCACACAATCCCTATGGAATCAATATTTGAACTTATGTCTATTTTTATTATTTTTACAACCTATACACTTATGAATTTTATTGGACAAAATAAATCATCGAATAAGCTTTATGAATGGTTTTGTATCTATGTAATGAATGATAAGTTTCACTACTATAAAAAAGTTGTAACACCAATTGAATTGACTTTTTGAAGGCTTTGGCCTCTAATATAGTAATAGATTCATCTCTCGTAATATGTTATCTATTGTATGCACTATTAACATATCTCATGAGTGTAATTATAATTCATATAGATATTCTCAATGCAGGTACTATCTCAACTAATTATTCATCAGGAATATCAATACTCGACTTTGGCAGCCCTTCATTAACTTGTTTATCCTAGTTAACAACTTTCTCTATATTGAGACGTAGTACCATGGTTCCAAGTCATGATATTGGGCTAAGTAGCAACCTCATGTCTCCATGTCATGATGTTGAACTCAATCATGACATCATTTTTTCATATTATATCTGTAAACTTTGTTGTGATATCATTTTTTCATGTTGCAGCTTTATATTTTTATATTTTTCTCAAAAATAAAGGATTCAACTATAGCCTTGATAGTGATTCACAATATTTTTACAAGTTTTCACATATTTCTCAATGAGCAATTATCATTACTCTTCATGTCATATTGTAAGATTTGTTATCATAACTGAATTTTACATAAACATGAATCAGAACACTTGTAGAAATTAGATATGTGCTTTAGTGTCGAATATGCACGACTCTCAGAATAAATTTAAAAATCTCATTATTCATTTTGATATTTATCTTTTCATGACCAATTATATTGACCATTGAGTCATTTCTCATACTCATATCTACTCTATCATAAGATTTATTATGATTGAATCAACACTAATAATGAGCCATATGAAATGTTATGCTTGAGTCAATGAATTGGGTTTCCTCATCAATATGAGCAACATAGGCTTCAACAAAATATAAATCTTTACCAGTGGATGCCTTTTTGACCATCAAGCCAACTCTTTCCTATGTTGTGCACTTGAATACATAATGTTGCGAAGTAAGTCGGTAGGCCTTCAGGTCTTTAATAGTCCCTCTTGAAATGCACAATTTTATTGTACTTTAAGTATTTCAATTTAAACTTGTCCATACACTTTGATTTTCCTCTTGAATTTGATTCTTAATTCTCTCCCTGTCACAAATAGTACATTTTTTAAATCAATTCTTTATATTCTCCCTCTTCATATTCCCCATTAGTAAAATTATAAATATTGCCTCATAGGATAATACTATTGTACCACTATTAAAGTGATAATTAAATTATTCCATGTATTAGATAGTGAACAAAAGAGGGTAGTAGATTTATCATCATTACTAATTTCACATCCCACATATGATAGTTGCCTGATTAGTTTCTAAAACTGATGTAAATGTGATGGAAAAGAGTCAGTCCTTCATGCGCAACTTATAACATTTTTTTCTAAGAAATAATTTATTGGCCAGTAACTTGCTTTGATATGACATTTCAAGTTTCCTCCAAAAATTGTTTATCATTTTTTCAACAGAAATAATCATTAAGATCTTATTTGTCAAGCATAATTGGATCAAGTCTTACTTTCTATGATCTATCTTTTCCTAGTTGACAATATTCATAGATAATGTCTGATTTTTGATTGCTCACTATTAGCTTTGGATCTATAATTGTATTCTATTAATCACTATCAACAAGCAAATGTTTCATCTTTGGTTTCTCTAACTCATAATTATTCTTTTTTAAACTTCTCGACCTCAACCCCATAGTCATGGAACTCGCCACCCTTTATAATGAATCATAACTCTGATATCAAATGTTTGAATCAACACATGGCTTGGCTTGAATATTAAATGTTGAAACTACTATCTCTAATATCATATATTAGTAATCATAGTGATGGTTAGTTTTTTGAGAAGGAAAAGTTAGGAAACAAATATAACTCACATAGATGCACATATTGCACACTTAGAAATCTCATAGAAGAGGTACAAACATGCATATGAGGAGAAGAGGGTGAGATAGAAGTGAGAGAAGTTGAAAGGAGGAAAATTTTCTTTTATTACTATAATGTCAAAGTCAAAGGTATGTATGAAAAATATCATATTGTCCACATTAGAAATTCATTTGGAATTTTTAGTTTTTATTCTATAAAAGGAGTTTCCATCTCCTTTATAAATTATTTTAATTCTAATTTTTATATCTTATATTCCATTTGTTATCTTATTTATTTTATTATTTTTGGGTTGAATTTTTTATTTTTAAATTATTATTATGAGTTTTATTTTGGTTAGTACATACCTAGGAAATTTTTATCAAAAAGATAATAAGTGCCACAAGGTCTATAATTTTTAAGACAGTATTATGATCACTACACTTATTTGAGAATTTTCTTAGTATATTAATACAAATAGTTACTATTTTTCTTATGTATTGTTCATTACAAAAGTAAAATAAATCACAATAAAATTTGAAATAGTAAAATTTATTAAATATAATTTTTATTATGAAAAATAAAAATTAAGATAATTAGGATACTCGTACAAGATTGTATGAGACAAAATCACTTTATAATAAAATTTTTTTAAAGATAAAACTTTACACTCTTTAAACAACAAAATCCACTATGATAATCATATTAATATCTTGAATATTCTATTTTCTCAATTTATTTTGTTGAATTATAAAATAGAAAAAGTTGAACATACTGAGATTTTACTTCAAAGTCTACTTGCTTTATGATCAACTCATTATTAATTTGATGAATGATATCCTTACGTACTATGTAGTCACCAATGATATTGGAGTTGCTATCTAAGAAGAGAAAAATAGATGTAAAAACAAGAATAAACACTAAAGTGCATAGTAAGTATAAGCTTTAGTGATGATATAAGGGTATAGGTGTTAAACAGACTAGGCCGGTTTGGCACGGCACGAAGCCCGACATGGTTTAGCCGTGTCTGGCCCAACACGACATGCTATATTATCATTCCCAGGCCTGTGCTGGGCACACCCTCGGCATGAGTCGTGCCGTGCGGGTTGAATGTTTTTGGTCCGCGTGCCATGACACTGGTGCCTGGCACATGGGCACGACATGCCACACCGAGCAATGCTTGATGGGGGGATGATGCGTCGATGCCCGACTGGCGAGGCTCAGTATGCTCGAACGGGTGACAGTGGTGCGGTGGCATGGCGGTATTTTTGTCGAAACCCTAATTTCTTAAAAATTCAATCGACCCAAACCAGCCATCTCGAACAGGCCTAACTGGGCGGGTTTTGGGCTACAGGCTCATGCCGGGCATGCCCTCCAAAAAAGCATGCCTTGCCAGGCACGGCATGGTACCGTAGCGTGTCATGCCTGGCATGGCATGCCAGCTAGGTTGGGACTGAAAAAATTGGGTCAGCCCGGCCCAGCCAGTTTGACACCTCTATATAAGGGAGATTAATAGAGTATGTCTTCACTAGGAGTCAGAATTATATTATATCAAAATCAAAAGGTAAGGAAAATATTAAGTACTATAAATGTGTTTAGAAAAGGCAATTCAAAAGAGATTATTAGTATAAAAATGAGAATGATGAGCCTTAAAATACTCAAGAATATATTACAAGTATATATGATGATTATAATTTCTTGTATAGCAAGGTAATAGAAACAGTTGAGAGCAAAAAATAGTTTGGTAATCTCTGGTTACTAAACTTAGGAGTTTCATGAAATATGACATCTTAACGAGAATGGTATCACAAATATAAATTTATCTCAAGAGGTTCTGTACACATGAGTGATGATCATAATTTTAAGATTATTGGTATTAATATTATAAAAATAAATATATTTGATGATATGATTTGTATCATTCGAGACGTATGACATATAAATGACTTGAATAAAAATCTATTATCATTAAGAGAAATAGATAGTCTTGGGTGCAAGATACTTATTGAGAAAGAGATAATAAATATTGTGAGAAGTGCATTTGTGAATATGAAGAGAGAAAGGTTTGTGGTAAATTTATTCATACTTAAAGGACAAATTATATAGAAATTTAATGCATGTGTTGTATCAATTAACAAAGGAGAAGAGTCAATGATGTTGTGACATCTCAAACTAGGTCACATATCAAAAAAATAATTAAAATTTTTTTCTAATAGAAAATTTCTTTCATTATTTAAATTGGTAGATCTATCTTTTTGTGAGTATTATGTTATAAGTAAGTAGTATCGATTGACATTTTATAGATTAGTTTTTAAGAATATGTATATCTTTCATTAACGATTACTCAAGAAAATATTAGTTGTATCCAATCAAAAACTCAAATATATTTTTGTTTTTTAAAGACTCGAAAGCGTGGTTGGAACTTGAATTTGAGAAAAAATTTTAGTATTTGAAGATAAATAATAGAAGAGAGTATACAAATGATGAATTTCTTATTCTTTGTAAGCAGAAAAGTATCAAATACTAGTTCACAATTACATCCACATCATAATAAAAAAGTGTAGCTGAATGGATGAATAGAACTCTTATGGAATGGATGAACAAAACTTTTATGAAATAGATGAGTGTGATGTTGAGAACTACAAATCTACTAAACTCTTTTTAGGCAGAAGTAACTAATACCACATGTTGTGTGATAAATTGATCATCATTAATTATAATTGATTTAAAGGCATCATTGGAGATATAAATCGATAAGTTAGTAGATTATTCTATTTTATATTTTTTTTTGGATATTTTGCTTATGTAATGTATAACACCTAAAAAAGAACAAAGTTATATTTGAAATCTAAAACATATATATTCTTAGGGTATACTACTGGAGTAAAGGGAGTATTGCTTGTGTAATCCTACTTTTCATAATATAATTATCAGTAGTGTTATAACTTTTATAGAAAATCAATTATAAAAAATGATGGAAAATTAGAGGTTTGTTATATAGGTCGGGCTGGCCTAGCCCGACTCATTTTGTTCGAGCCCAACTGGGTTGGTGTGCTGTGCCAGGCACGACACACTATAGTATCTTGTCATGCATGGCACAACATGGTTCCTTGGGTTCGGGTCGGCGGGTTCATGTCGGGCCAGTCATTTTTTTAGAAAAATTAGGGTTTCGAGTACCACACCACCATGCCGTCGTCGCCCATCGGGTGTGCCAAGCTATTGCTCATCGGGCATGCCGAGCCGTCTCTCATCAGGCATTACCATGTCGTCCTCCCATCGAGCATCGCTCAGTGCATGGGCACTCGTGTCATGCCCACTTGACAGGCACCTATGCCGTGCCTGGCACGACATGTGAGCCGAATACCCTTGGCATGGCACAACATGATTCGTCCAGAGGGTATGCCCAGCATGGGCTCGGGCATGCTACTGTAGAGTGTCGTGCTGGGCTAGGCACGCCTGAAATGGGCCAGGCTTCAGGTTGAACCCGGGTCACCCATCCCGTTTGACACATGTACTGAAAATGATAGTACATTGAAAGAAGTTTTATAAACTACAACTATACAAGTGAAAAATAAGTTGATATAATAAGCTTCAGTATTTATAGAGAATGTACCAAAGCACAAAGTACAAGAACAAGTTGAATCTGAGACTCTAAAAGGTTGTCGGCCAACTCATGATAGAAGATCGACAGTTTGGTACTTAGAGTATATTAATAAAGTAATATTATATATTGTCTTCTAAGAAATAATAAAGAATTATTACTATTTTATGAAACTGCAAGTAACTCAAATGTATCTTTGTGGATGATAATAATAAAGGAATAAATTGAAGCTCTATATAAAAATAAGACTTAGAAGCTAGTATCATTATCATATAGAAAAATAATCATTGAAAATAAATGAGTCTACAAGATTAAGTGGAATAGTAATACTCAAATAATATAGTATCAATTAAGATTTGTGCGGAAATGATATGTTTGGAAAGCAGTATCGACTTCAATGTGATTTTTTTCCGGTGATTTATCTTACAATAATCAGAGTAGTGATAAATTTGTGTATTGTAATTAATTTATATTTGAAGTATTTGAATGTCAAAACTATATTTTTTCATAGGCAACTCAAAGAAAAAATTTATTTGTTCATTTGAAAAGATTTTGCTGAAACATACAATGAGAACTTAGTTTGTAGGTTGTATAATTTTTATACTATCTCAAATAGGTACCGATGTATTGGTATAAGAGATTTGATTCCTTCATTATTAATTTTTAATTTAATCAACTTAGTTTATATTATTGTATGTACTACAAGATGATTAATGATTAAAATGATTTTTTCATTTTATTATTGTATATGGATGATATATTAGTAACACGACTCAATGAATGTCGAATCAAAAAATTAAAGTCACAATTAGCTAGTGAGTTTGATGTTAAGGATTTTAGGCCATCAAATAAAATTCTAGGAATGCAAATCTATCAAGATAGAAATAACAGAAGAATTTGGCTCTTACAAGAAAATTATCTTAACAAGATTTTACGATGCTTCAATATTCAAAGTAGTAAGTCAATTTTTATCTCATTTCCTGTTAATTTTTAGTTATCCTAATATATATTCTAGTATGGAAGAAGATAGAAGAGAAATATCTTGAGTACCATATGAATCGGTAGTAAGAAGTTTGATATTCATTATAATTTGTACAAGACTAGATATTATATAATCAATGCAAGTTGTTTGTTAATTCATGACAAATCCTAAAAGAGAATATTATAGTACTATAAAGTAGATTCTCAAATATATTAAAGGAACTTTAAATATTATTATGTTATATAGGTTTGGACCTTATTGTCAAAGGCAATATTGATGCAAACTATGTTGGTAATATTTATAATAGCAAGTTTATCATGGGCTATGTTTTCTCTCTTTGTAGAGGTGTTATAAGTTGAATTTCAAAATTATAATCTATTGTCCTTACTTCTATGATTAAAGAAGAGTATGTTGTAGTTGCACATGTCAGTAAAGAGCTAACTTGCTTGTAGATATTATTGAAAGAGCTTGGACACTAATAAAATAAAATTATTTTATTTTGTGATAGTTAAAGTATTCTATTTATCAAAGAACCCAATATTTCACTCGAAGATAAAAATATATTGGGATACAATTACATGAGTTATGTTTTCACTCTTGCTAGAGGAGTTGAACATTGAATTTCAAATCTATAATCTACTGTATCTACTTCTATAACAGAGACATAATACGTTCAAAATATACATGTCAATAAAGAGATAATTTGGTTGCAGATGTTATTAAAAAAGTTGGGATACTAACAAAATAAAATTATTCTATTTTGTGATAGTCAAATTACTTTACATTTAATAAAGAATTTAGTATTTCATATGAAGAGAAAACATATCATATTATAATATTACTTTGTACAATAAATAATAAAAGAAAATATTAATATGCAAAAGATTCATACTGATGAGAATATAACAGATATTATAACCAATTTGATCAACACCGATAAGTTTGTAATATTTAAAATTTTTTATGGCCTAGCAATAACATAAGCAAATATAGAGTTGAAAAGTGAGGAATATGAATTTCAAGTGCGACATTATAATGTCAAAGTCAAAGATGAGTAGATAAAATGTCACCTTTGCCCATATCATAAATTCATTTGGGATTTCTACTTTTTCTTCTATAAAATGAGTTTTTTTTTTTCATTTGTCAATTATCTCTATCTCAATTCTCTTTTAGCATATATTTCATTTATTATCTTGTTTATTTTATTATTTTAGTGTTTAATTTTTTATTTCCAAATTATTGTTGTTGATTTTATTTTTATAACAATTACTATATTTTCCTTAAATTCAAACAATTTATTCTATTACTTTCACTTTGTTTCATTTTTATCAACTCGTACTTTCACTTTTTTTTTCATTTTATATTTATAAGGGTTTATATAGTAAGCTTAAATAAAAAAATATTTAACTTAAGTTCTAAGCCACAACAGCACATAACATATTGCGACTTCATTCATGTCACGACAATAAAGAATTTGTTACAACTCGAATCCTTAAGTCAATAGTTGCAATATTACAAATCATATTTCAGCTTCATTTTTAAGTCAAAATTTATCATGATACTAAAGAACATGAGCACTTCTCGAATCATTTTGACTTCCTGTCACAATAATAGAAACTATATTATAACATCATTCATGTTGTGATATTAAAGCACATGATAACAACTTAAATCTATAAAATTTCTCTTCATGACAATATAATTTATGTAGTAACTTTATTTATGTCGTGATACCAACAAATATAATTGCGACTCAAATTCATGAGACTTCCAATTATAACAACATAAAGTATATTGTCACTTGTTCATGTCATGACATTTTATATGAGTCGTGAGGGTAAACTCTTATTCCAACTTTAGAAGTATGAGTCAAATCTTAACACCTTCTTAGATAGATTGTTTAAACTTTTAAAAATAAGATGCTAAAAATAAAGATGTCATAATCATAATATATCTATGTTGCAAGCTTTTAGACATTTGGCAACATCACATTTTGTATGTTGATGATGAATATTCGATTCTTTGACATCGATATTTTAGTAACGAGGTTATTCTTTTTATCTTTTATAGAAAGATTATGATATTCGATAATAATATCATAATGATTTTCTAATTCTTGTCTTAAACACAATATTATTTTCATGTTGCAAGTATAATAAATATTAGATACTGATTAATGTCTATATTTATTAAATAAATAAAATTGTTACTTCTATTGGGAAAGACCTTAGGGTTTGTGGTTCTTTGGAAACTATAATTTTTGTTGGTTATTAAAATTTGTTTGTCACTATAAAAATTTTAAGTTTTCAAAACCAAAATGAGATATATTTTTCATGTTTCTATTTGCACACTTTTTAATAAAACTCAATTCTGATTTCTGCATAGGATTTATTTTATTAAAATTAATTAATTTACATTTCTGAAATTTAGTGAAATTACAAGTTTAAATTATCTTTATTACATAAACTCAAAATTGTGCAATTCATTCCACAACTTTAAAATAAAAAAAATTCAACTTTGAAATTACAATGGCATATACCAATCAAACATATACTAAAGTCTTCTTTATGCATATAATAATATACATAATAACACACCAATATTATGTATTTAGCAAACAAATGAATTTCTAGCATATAACCTTAAAAATTATACAATTCTATAATAAGCTCTTAAACTTCTGGTTTTGGGGGAAAACCATCGATATAGGTATGCATTATTCTTTATATTAGTTGTTCTTCAATCCGTCAAGATTTCGGAAAAGATTTAACATAATTTAAAATTTGATTTTTTGATAAAAGAGGATATTATCTTCTAAAACAACTCTTCACATCAACCTTAGCTAGCATCATGATCATGCATTACAATAGCCCAAGAGAAATATCCGACAAAGAGGGTAGAGAGGAAGAAGGACTAAGTTCTTACATTTTTGATAGGAAATAGACTCTTATGGCAATAACACACAAAACCCCTCTATTTGTTATGCATTACCCTATTATGGCATGAACGAGGAACGAGTCTTTAGGGAGATGGGGTGTTTCTCATTTTATTGTTTTCTTTACATTATTTTTTGCAGAAAATGAAAAATTATTCTACATTCTTGGTTCGACATGCACATCACCTACAAAAGAAAATAACAAATAACAAATAGTAATAAATAAAAAAAATAATGTTTATAAGTTTAAAATAATAATTATATATTGTTATTTAATTTTAAATCATACCAAATCAACAAACACAAACTAAACCAAACATATCTACCCAACTTGAGCATGTATAACAAATCTCATCTTTCCTAGATAGGGAGATACATATTTGTATGTATTTTAAAGAGATTAAATTTTAATGATAATAAAGATTCTATTAACATATTAGTTATATTTTTGTTTGTGTAATTTTTTTAAGTAATTGTTTTATGTGCTTCAACATATTAGTTATATTTTTAGTGCTTCAACATTTTTTTTAGTAATTTTACTGCATAAAACATATTAGTTATATTTTACTGATAATAAGAATTTTACTGATAATAATGTGCTTCAACCTACTCTAAAATGTTGAATTTTTGGATATGTGCATTGGACTCTGATTACCTCACTGAATAATTTATATATCCTGACTTACATCCATGTCTACAAAAAATTATTTTATGCATAAAGTTTCTTTACAAGTTCGAGTAGTTATGATGAACTCACCATCAATACTAGACAATGATACACACTTATGTAACTTAGATTATTAGGTTATTGCTCTCAACCTCAATACTAGATTATTATATAGCCGATGATCCTTATGTTTAGATTATTGGCTATATTAGAATCAATATATTCGAGATGAGTAAGCTTTCACCCATGTAGGCACAAATATAGCTGAGATAACACAAGAATATATCTTAGGA
Organism: Sapria himalayana; assembly: GCA_029783825.1. Taxonomy (NCBI): domain Eukaryota; kingdom Viridiplantae; phylum Streptophyta; class Magnoliopsida; order Malpighiales; family Rafflesiaceae; genus Sapria; species Sapria himalayana. The sequence continues at coordinate 3,131,906 of JAREIK010002205.1, forward strand.
TAAATTTCACTATAGTGTAGTGATATCTATATGCGTTTGAGAGAAAAGAGATATAATACTGATAGTGTATGCTATATCTGGTCTAGTACAAACTATAACATATATAAAATGATTAATAGTTGAGACATAAGGAACATGCATCATGTTTTTATTTTCTTTATCAAAATTAGGATGATGCTTTATACTTAACTTAAAATACTTGGTTAAATGAGTTAAGACTGACTTAGCATCTTTCATTAAGAATTTTTTTAAAACTTTTATAATATAGTATCCTTGAGAAAATCAAATACATAAAAGGTCTATTTCAAATGATACTTATCTATAAAACATGTCTGATTCAGTCTTACTCTTTAATTAAAAAAACTTCATTACCAAACTGATGGCTAATGAATATATAATGATTAAAAGGAATGTTCTAAAAGTCACAAGACTTTATACTATGAATCTCTCAGGTTGATCCATGCATAGAATCTCGTAAATGTCATCATGAAATCTAAGTTCAAGTTAGTAGTTAGATTCACTTCTACTTGATCAATTTCTAAGTTCAAGCTAGTAATTAGATTCATCATGAATGTCATCATGCAAAGAATTTCTTGAATGTCATCATGCAAAGAATTTCTTGAATGTCAGCATGCAAAGAATCTCTTGAATGCCATCATGAAGAATAGATATATCCACTTCTACTTGATCAATTTCTAAGTCCAAGCTAGTAGTTAGATTCAGAATAACTCAAATAAAAGATATTTTTATTACAAACAAAGATATCTCATCAAAATTATTATTTTTTATTTTGATTAAACTTATTTACTAATAATCAAATCTTGTATCTTAGTTGATTGTCTCCATACTCAAAATTTAGACTAAAGTATTATTTATTTTTTCAGGTAAGAGTTATTGATCTTTATTTTTTCAGGTAAGTTCAAGTTAGTAATTATTCATCTTTATTTTAATTGATATGAATATCATAAAGTTAATCATCATTATTTTCAAAAGAGATGACTTTCTAAAATATATCAAGGTTGCCGATAACTATGAGTAATATATAATAATAAAATCTAGAAGATTTTTAGTGAGGTTTGGATAATCTTTTCATTTTATCTGAGATGTACCATCAAGAATAACTGGGTACAAATTTGTTCCAGTTGGAATTTCATTCCTCACTTTTTCCTCATTGATTCGTCTAATCTATGAAAGTAATAAGGATTGGATACATGCAAAAAGGTTTATTTTCCTCAGTACAAGAATGATTATCATCAATTAATTGATCTTCCAAAAAACTTACAATCTACTATGAATAAGCTTCCTGGCTACTAGGTCCCATGGTATATATAGTATGGCTACTATGAATAAACTTCATTATTATAGCCAAGGAGAATACACAAATATATAGTATCATCTAATTTTGATTTTTTATCTTTCAGGATATAAACAAATAATTTGCAGCTAAATACTCTTGAGTGATCTTATGAGATATGTTTTATCTTAATTTTATTGAGAGCAACTTCATCAATGGTGGTAATAAGATACATGTTAGTTAAATCAATAGTCATATGCATAATTTCTCTCCAATTTTTTTTTGAAAAGATACACGTGAGAAATCATGCATATGACTTTCTCCTTAAAAATCCAGTTCAATCTCTCAGGCATACTATTCAATTGAGCTATCTTAGTTTGTATTTTTTTCATTTGTAATGTCATATCTTTCAAATCTTATACATCTTCCCTTATTTTTTTTTGTAACATATAAATATGTATCAATGCTTATTTATTATTAAATAGTGGGTGTAATCATTATTTATAACTTTTCCTAATTTTTGATACTTATACTCTAATGTATTGAGTTTTCAATAATAATGTAATACAACTATTCGATGCCAAGATAATTATATATTTTATTCTGTTTAAATAGAATAATTAGTTGTATTTAATATTGTTATCATGGATTGATCTTTCATGATAACAAAAGTCAAATTTAACTAAAAGTAAAGAACACCAAACTGCAAAATGCAAAAATTAATTATCTTAAGCAAAGTGATAGGTGCACAAAGTTTTTCACACCCTTTTGAGCTCCAAACTACAAAAAAGAAAAGTTGTGACTATAGTAAAAAAGGATGGGAGCTACACAATGTCAAAGGAGGACATTGCAGAGACCTTCGTCTCATACTATAAAAATTTATTAAGTACGTTGAGTGATATTGTAAGAATAAATGAACAAACCTTATCAAAAGGCAGAACACTCCAAGAAGAAGGTTGTGGATTACTCTCTTTATCCTTCTCCCCGGAAGAAATAAAGAATGCACTATTCACTATGGCTAACTCTAAGTCACCTAGACCAGATGAGTATATGGCGGAGTTCTATAAATTCTCTTGAAATAAAATTCGAGGTGATGTTGTCAAAGCAATAAACAGCTTCTTCAATTATGGAAAAATGCTGAGTCAAATAAATCATGCCTATATATCTTTAATTCCGAAATCTTTGCACGTATCGACAGTTAGAGACTACATACTCATATCATGTTGTAATGTGATCTACAAGATTATAGTTAAGCTTATAACCTCTCGGCTAAAACTGGTGATGTGTGGCATAATAAATATAGTTCAAGGGGCTTATCTAAATGGAAGACTAATCTCTGATAACTTTTTCTTAGAATAGGAATTGATTAGAAGGTATGCAAGGAGAAAGATCTCTCCAAGATACTTCTTAAATATAAACACACAAAAAGTGTTTAATACGGCAGAATGAGATTTTTTGAAAGAAGTCATAAATGGTCTAAATTTTCCTAAATGCTTCACAGAATTTATCTTTGAATGCATCGGTACATACTACATCCTTCTCTATCGCCATAAATGGACAGCTGCATGAATTTTTCAAAGGTAATAGGGGACTAAGGCAAGGGGACCCCACATCCCTTTACCTTTTTGCCCTATGCATGAAATATCTTTCTAGGCAGTTGGTATCCATAATATCTTTAGAAAGCTTGTCATATCACCTTAGATGCTCATCTCTTAAGATATCTCATCTCACGTATGCGGATGATTTAATTATTTTTTCTAGAGGAGACCTCCCTTCTATCAATATTGTTCTCAATATATTAAAAGAATTATTAACAATTTCATGCAAACCGTCAATTCTTTCAAATCGAATATCTTCTTTAGAGGAGTGGACAAAAAACTTAAAGATGAGATTCTAGAAATTTCTGGATATACAGAGGATACCCTCCCATTTGTCTTTCTTGGGGTCCCCTTATCCTCAAGCCGCTTAATAATTTTTTAATTTTCCATTCTATTGAATAAAATTATCTCAGACATTCATTAATGGTGGGTAAAATACTCTCAATAGCTGGAAGATTGGAGCTCCTCCACACAATGATACAAGGCATTAAAGAATATTGGTTCTCCATATATCTTCTATCAAATTATATCATAAATGTCATAGATAATGCATGTTTACCTCATTTGGAGGCCTTGGTATCCTTAATATATTTATATGAAACAAAGATTTTTTTTAACAAATTTCTTTGGAGGATAAATAGAAGGGGAGACTTACTTTAGATTAAGTGGGTCAACCATTTCTACTTTAATTCCCAAAGAATTTGGGACTATTAGATATCCAAGGAAGACTCTAAATTATGGAAATCCCAAATCTCTATTAGGAATATCTTATTTAATAAAGTTGACTCCAAGGAACAAGCTAAAGTATTGTTGAATATATGGGGGAGATAATGGCATGATCATCTCAGATGCCTATAAATTTTGAACTGGGACCAATGGAAAAAAAAGAAAAAGCTTGAACTAAAGTAATTTGGTTGAAAAATCACATGCCCAAGCATGCTATACATTTAAGGATTACTAAACATTAAATGTTAAGAACAAAAGACCATGTATTTTCAACACTGGCAAATACTAACTGAATTCTACAATCTTACAAGATCCATGAAGTATTTTTTTTTGAGTGTTGTTTTTTCAGGATCATTTGGAATGAACTTAAAAGATGGACAAATATCAAAGAAGACATTAATTTCATTCCAATGGGTTTCAATGCTACGAGGAAACTGTATTCCACCGATACACCAAAGAAGAATCTCTAGAAGGCATCTTTTGTAGTTACTATATATCACATTTGGAAAGAAAGAAATAGAAGATTTCATGAAGAAAAAACCTAAGATGTAAAAATTTTAGTCAGGGAAATCAAAACTAAAATTTTTATTATTTTTATCAAAGAATTTAATTGTTTGAAACTTCATTAGGTTGTACAGAAATTTTTGATAATAAAATTTCTTATCAAAAAAAAAGTACACCAGCAAAAATATTTTATCTTGCATGCGATATCACTTTATTTATATTAGAATAATCTAATACTAGTTTGATAGTATCGAATATTTTCAATATCACATTGATTTCATTGAATAACTTCCTCAACATAGGCTATAATATCAGTTATTAAGGAAGGACTTCCAATTATTGTTTATTCAAATATAGAGGTGTCAAGTGGGTTGTGTGACCTAGGTACAACAAGAGGCATGGCATGGTAGAGTCGTGCCTAGCTTGACATGACATGAGGCATGGTCTGATTGAGTTGTGCCTGGTTTGGGATGGCATGGTCTAGAACCTTGCTTAGACCTGAGTCATGTCAGTCCAAGCATGGCTATTATCATGTTGGGCCATAGGCTGCCATGTCTCATGTTAGGCCAGACATGACCCATACGCCTAGAATAGGTCATGGTTCACAGAAAATTGGGTAATTGGTTTTATTTGATGGCATTATGATGGTGGTGTATGGAGGAGCTGCCCACAATATCAACATACACAGACACACACACACACACACACACACACAAACACACATGCACAGATGTGCGCATGAACAGATGTGCGCATGCACATGCACATTCACAGACACACACACACACACACACACACACACACACACGTAAACACACAGACACACAGACAAAGACACATACATAGATAGAGATAGAGATACAAACAGAGACACGGACAAAGATACAGACAAAGACAGACATAGATAGAGATCGAGACGCAAACAGAGACACAGAAAGAGACAAAACAAAGACACGGACAAAGATGAATAGAGACACGGACAAAGACACAAACAACGACACAGATAGAGACATGGACAGAGACACTGACAGAGACATGGATAGAGACATGGACAGAGACACATACAGAGATAGACAGAGATGAAGACAGACACACGGACATAGACACACAAACACATACACACGTACATAGACACATAGATGTAGGACACATACACGGATACACATACACATATAGACATAGACACAAATACAAATACATAGATACAGACACACAGACACAAACACATAGACATAGACACAAACACATAGACACAAACACATATACATAGACACAGACACACAGACACATAGACATTGACACAAACACATAGACATAGACACAACCATGTACACATAGATACAGACACAAATACAATGACACATGCACAAACATATAGACTCAAATATAGACATACAAAAACAACACAAACACAGACACATGCACAAACACACAGACACATGCACAAACACAGACACATGCACAAACACAGACACATGCACAAACACAGACACATGCACAAACACAGACACATGCACAAACACAGACACATGCACAAACACAGACACATGCACAAACACAGACACATGCACAAACACAGACACATGCACAAACACAGACACATGCACAAACACAGACACATGCACAAACACAGACACATGCACAAACACAGACACATGTACAAACACACAGACATAGACACAAACACACAAACACAGATACATACATAGACACACATACACATAGATACAAACACAAATACACACACACACACACATGTTGTTTATATATCACAATATGTATTTATATATCATATAAATAATTTAGTTATTAAATTTTTATTTATAAGTTTACCTATCATATATTTATCTATAATTATTTGTTCTCTCTCCACTCGAATACTCTCATATCTCATAACCCTAGGAAGTCTACAATTGTGACAAAACCACCTTAAACAATTATTCCTTATATTATATTTGTGTGTGTGTGTGTGTGTGTGTGTCTGTGTGTGTGTGTGTATGTTAATTGTTATTTTAAACTTGTTTAATAATTTTATATTTAATTTTTTTATTTCTAGTTTTATCACACCTTCATTTTATTATTCTCATTTATGTTACACTCATTCTTTAAAATATTATTTCTTCTTGGTCATCCAATATTTATCTTTGTGCAACATGATTGGTCGCCTAACATTTACTTCCAAACAATATAATTGGTTGCCCAACATTTATTTCCATACAATATGACTGATCGCCTAATATTTACTTTTATACATTATGATTGATGCCTTATATTACTTCCATTCAATATGATTGGTCCCCAAGCATTCATAATATTATATATATTTTATATAAACATTATAAATATTTATAAACTTTTAATGTTACACATTAAATTATATATTATTATATAAATGTTAAACACTTAATATATGTGTTGTATAAATATAAATAACGCATGTATATTATTTTCAAAAATAGTATACCTCTAACATCTACTATTTTTGAAAATTGTATTTTTATTGTTTTAATATTTTTGTTATGCTGAAGTGGATTGGATAAGATTGTTTTTTTTTTTGTTTTCATTCTTAAGTATATCAAAATATAAAATTTTTTGATTTGACACTTTTTTTTTTAATATGAAAAGTTTGGTTTCTTTTTTTTAAATATTTTCATTTCATTGTACCTATACATAATTTTTTCAATTTTATAAATTTTAATTCACTTTCTATTAATTTAAAAAATTTGATTTCTCCTCCCACTAATTATTTATCATATATATATATATATGTTGTGTGTGTGTGAAGCTTAGGTATACTATTTTCGAAAATAGTATGTATTTTTATTTTTTTTTTGTTTTTAAATACTTTTTTAGACTTGTACTTTCGGGTTTCAATTTTTGAGAAATATATTTTTTAAATATATTGATAAAATTTTTTCTAAATATAAAATTTAGAATTTTTTAAATAATTTCAATTCATCGCACATATGCATAATTTTCCTAATTTTATAACATATAATTTACTTTCCACAAATTTTAAAAAGTTTATTCTTGTCTCACAAATTATTTATCATACCAAAACCCAAATCATGAAGCGTAGCTATCCTGCCTCTCTAATAATTTAGTAACAAATAATTTGTATTTTTAAATTGGGTCGCTAAAAAGGTCAAATTAAAGCACAAATGATAAACAAACACATTTCTGATTGGCCTTCCTCTAGAACAGAACCAGAATTCGAGGAACAAGAAACCGCTTCGGCAGTCAAACCTGCTCCTCTGCTCCTGCAATATCTTTTAAATAACCTCAGTTCTGTACTCGTCTTAAATCCATAGCCTTAGCCCCTTGCCCACCCAAGCTTCCCAAGAAATATGAGGAAATAAGCATCAAGGTACAAGAAACGAATATGAATTATATGGAGGCTTCCTAAAGAAATACGAGAGGAGGAAGAGTAGGAGATGAAGGAAGAAAAATAAAAATCAGTTGATGCTACAATTTCTGCTAATCCGCAGGCAAAAATCAGAAAACGAGGAAGCATAACATAGGTGGTGGTAATGAAGAAGAATACCGTAGGCAAAAATCTCTGCTAATCCTCGGGAGAAAAGAAAAAGCATAAACGAGGATGAAGAAAAGAGAAGGCAGGATGGAGAAACAACCATCATCATAAATACGCGCATTGAAAAGGGAAAGAATATCAAAAAAGTACAGATAAATTCCTTGTTTAATTACAGGAACAGTGGGGTGGGGGGTACACAGACTAACCTAACCAAATAACAAGGCAAACCAGTAATGAACAACGTCTTCTTCTCTTTTTCGTTCTGTCTTTCTTTCTTTGTTCTCTATCTCTCTGAAGCGCTCGCGGACACACATTAATTTCCAGCAAAGGAACAAAATGGAGAAAACAAAGAGAAAAAGAGAAAGACCCAAAAGTAGGAGACATCATTTAAGCCCGCTTCCAGGCGTGGAAATAGCCAAATCTGGCCACTGGAAGCACTCCCCGCCAACAAATCCATGTTCCCCATTTTCATATTGCCATCCGGCCGCAGCTCCGCTGCCATTGCTGCTTCCGCCGACCGCGCCAGCTCCACCGTCTCCGATTGGCGGGAAGTTCCAGATTCCTCTTCCCAGACCAAAGCCCATTTCCTCAAAGCCAGGCCCCATCCCAAGCCCCATCCCTCCCAGAGCAAGAAATCCATTTCCCTGAGTATTCAGCAAAGAAGTGAAGCTGCCAGACACCGTTGGGGGCGAGGCGGCGGGCCGATTACAGTGATTTCCGGCGAGAGGAAGGAGGACGGGGGTCGATGTCAGAGGGATGCTGTCGATTACGGAGGCGGCGACGGCTTGGGCGATGTTGGAACCGGAGACAGCACGGGATCTCTTCGCGTTCTTGCGGGATCCACCGCCAATGGGGATGTCACGCAGCGTGCCTCCATGGGTCCAATATCTGCGGCAAGATTTGCAGAAATGCCGTGGCTGTGAGAAGTTGTAGTTGTTATAGTAGCAGAACTTGGTGTTGGTAGAGTCGCAGCGCGGGCACGGCAGGTGCTCGTGCTCCGGTGGTGGCGCTCCTAGGCTTACTGGCTTCGAAACTCTTGTTGTTTCGACAGATTCTGCTGGCATGTTGAGGGTGTTTATGCGAGCAGCGGGAATGAAGTGGAGAAGGGGATGGGAGATGGAGAAAAAGCAGCAAGGGTGGGGTTTTATGGGAGGAAAAGAGAATCTGTAGTACAGTGAAGCAAGTTCTGAGGGTTATATGAGCAGCTTTACAGTGTTCTGTTAGGCAGCACGGTATATGGGTCGGCTCTACGGTGGGTGTGGGTTTTTGTTTTGGTTCGGCTACTCAGCTAGGCAAGCGGCCTGTGTGAGTCATTCCCCCCTGGCACTGTGCTACGCTTTTCTGATTCTGCATGGAAGAGAGAGTCTTCTTCCTAGTCTTCGTGCTTAAGCCTCCCCCATTTTTCTTGTTTCCCCAGTTATCCTGGTCCGATCCATCCATTGAGCCACTTGCAATGCAACAACACGGACCACGGTTCTAAACCCAGTCCAACCATCCAACTCTAAATGGCTCGTCCATAATATATCATGAATCATATGGCTTGGTTGGTCCGAATATCATTAATTCGTGATTATATTTCACACCCCAGGTCCCTCATTTTGAAGCAACCTTCAATTGTCTTAATTTCCAACTTAAAAACCATAGGGAATACCACTAAAATAGTGTGTGTGTGTGTGCGCGCGCGCGCGCGTGTGTATATATATATATATATAATTTCCAACTTAATTTGGGCCATTGGATTTGATTATAAAAAATTCTCTATCTTGGATACCATTCACTCACCATCGATATTTTGATGAAATTAATATTTTACTTATATTCCATTTTATTTTATTTTTATGGCAACATTTTGCTGATATTTTGGGATTTATTTATGGCCATAATGTTGCCGGAGGTATCCAAATTAATTTTTTATATTTTGTGATATTTGGTGATTTTTTAAAACGTTGTATTTGATATATGAAAATAAGGGGAAATAAAAAAAATTAAAAATACAAAACAAAAAAAAACATTTATTTTATAAAATTAATTTGCTTTCCACTACTTTCCATGTAAATTAAAATTTTCTAAAAAAAATGATGGAAAATAAAATTAGAAGTAAAAAGAAAGTAATTTCACATAAAATTCACTAAACATTACATGTACATTATTCTCCATGCCTTTTCATTTAAAAGTATTTGGTGTTGAATGAATTTGGTGGCTTTGTTACTAAATACTTCCTTAGAGTTAAAATTCATGTGTTCATACCTAAATTTAATGGTAACTTTTTGATTTTATTGAATTTTACTAAAAAATTGATTTATAAAAAAAAATAGAAAAATTATGTTTTAGGATATCAAATAGAAAAATATTAAAAAAGAAAATTCCAAAGTTTAATTTTTTATTTTTAGTATATTTTTAGGCAAATAATTCTCAAATTGTGCTCCTGGAACCCAAAGTAAACCCGAATGAAAAAAAAATGTGAAAAAACAAATTAAAGAGAAATATTTTAGAATAAAAAGAAAAAATATTTAAAATTCAAAAGGTAATTTATGCCGCATAACCCAATTTGAAATAACATTGCATTCTGTAATTAGAAATATAATGTTTTAGAGCCTAAAACTAAAATGAAATATTCATATCTCTAATTGTTGAATTAACTTTTCTAAAATTTTTTATTGATTCTAATGATACACCCGACCCGACCCGATCTGCCTAATCCGACACAACCCTAGCAAACTCGCTCCCTTCCCAAGTTTCTTAATCGCAAATCAGGTTAAGTTCGAATTAATGAAATCTAGTTAAAACCCAAATTCAAGTGGGGTTCGGGTTTAATTTTTGAGTAAGCGTAGTATTAGTATTACAGAAAATGTATGAATGAGCAATATTTTATGTACAATTTTGAAATTTATTGTTAATAAAATATACTCAAAATAAATGGCTCAGCATTGAATTTCATCCTTTTGATTTTTTTATTATTATTGTAATAAAACATAAATTTTCACCAAAAAAAGTTATATATTATTAAATAAAAAAAAAAGTTTAAAAACTTACTTTTCCATTTGTTTAAAGAAAAATATTATTTTTTGGTACCTCCTTAAAAATATTTAAAAAGATAGACCCTAAAATATTTCTGGTAGTTATAATATATGAAAAAAAATAGACTCCCCGGGGGCTGGAAAGCCAATTCGTCCTCAGTGTGTGTGATATCCATTTTTAAGTATTATAAGTTTACATATTTTATATTTCTGGTTGTTTTAAAATTTGAAACCATTTTTTGAATTTTTAAATATAAAACATATATATATATATATATATATATTTGTGTGTGTGTGTGTGTGTGTGTGTGTAAACATATAAATTAACACAAATAAAAAAATTATATATAACTTATACATTAAACATGTATATTTATAAATATTTATATTTATTGATTTTTATATAAATTTTACATTTAAAATTATGAAAATGATTTCCCAAAATCAAAAATTAGTTATGGGATATATTTTTTTAAATATGACGTGTTTGATTTTTGGTACCCAAAAGGCAAAACCTAAAATTTTCGGTTATAGGAAACGTTTTTTTTTTTTAAATTTATGTTTTGGAGACATAAATTTACATAATTTAAATCAAAATATGTATTTTCCACAATTTAAATAAATAATCTGAGATTTAATGAATATGGAGCGTTTTTTTTTTCCCTGGGGGTCTTTTGCTTCAATTAAAAAAAACAAATTCGAGGAGCAGTAGCAGTCATAGATATGGGAATTGAAAGATCAAGCGCATCTGATTGATGGGAAGACAATAAGCGAAGTGGAAATGGAGAGAGGGCCAAAACTGTGGAACAAGAATTGACTGCACGAGGACAGAGGAGGAGGAAGAAGGGGGGACGGAGGAGAGAGTGGTGGTGGGACCGTACAGACAGAATGATGAATGTCGGCATCGTGGAGATCAATTATTGGATGTTTCAGACCGGTCCTACTCACATCTGCATCAGATTCCACTCCCGTACCGTCCTCCGCCCCTCGCCGGATTTCACGCTCCACTGTTCCCATAGCCCATTACCAAACAATACCTCTGTTTCCTTCTTTGGACATGCACGTTGCTTATCCCAATCGCACGTTTCTTTCGTCTCTGTCGTCGGTTCAGTAGTGCCGGAGGGAATCGACGGATGCGATTCTGATTCGCGTCTCGGTGCCCGATGCGGGCAGGAAGGAAATAGTGGTCTACGAATGGTCAAGGTTAATGTCCACCGATGACATGAGACCCCAGAGGATGGGGTTCGCCATCTCACTTCACTACATCACTCTAAATCCCCGCCTTCGAGAATTGTGGGATTTTTGACTGTTCGTTTTCTTCGTCTTCCTCCTCCTCCTCCTCTTCCTCCTCCACCTCCTCTTCCTCCTCCTCCTCTTCCTCCTCCTCCTCCTCTTCCTCCTCCTCCTCCTCTTCCTCCTCCTCCTCTTCTTCCTCCTCCTCCTCTTCCTCCTCCTCCTCTTCCTCCTCCTCCTCCTCCTCCTCTTCCTCCTCCTCCTCCTCCTCTTCCTCCTCCTCCTCCTCTTCCTCCTCCTCCTCCTCCTCCTCCTCCTCTTCCTCCTCCTCCTCTTCCTCCTCCTACCGATCAACAGCGACCTCTCGCGATTCGCGAGATGCGCACTTATTGGCGCTATAGATCACATGCTGCAGCTGCACCGTTGATTTGAATTTAGCCGTTGCTTCTTCAATCTTCATTTCTTAGATAAAAAAAATATAACCATGTTCCTATTTATATAATAAATATTTAAAGAAAAGTATGTAAATCATAACTTATTTAACATACAAATATGATAAAGAAAATTGAGATTAACGATATAAAATTTTTTAAAAAAATCTCCAGAATAGCATTTTATAATTTATATTCTTTATTCTTATTAAATGTAATATGATATTAATTATTTAATTAATGTGCTTTTTTTTTCACTCGTGTGTGTGTGTGTGTGTGTGTGTGTGATATATTGAACATTGTCTCTTCTTTACAAAGATGGAAAGAATAGAATGGTTCACCAAATTAAAGAATCTACTCAATTCCTAATACTTGTTATGAGATCAATTTATCTTGATCCAATTTGAAATTGAGTGCTATTGAAAATCAACACAAACATACAAGAAGTGAAGGAATGAGCTAGATTTGAAGTAAAATATAGTTGATGAACAAGCTATTACCTAGATCTCCAATTTCAAAAAAATATAAGTCTCAGATTGGAATTTGAATTTTAAGCAGATGATTAGCATAAGAATCTAATTCTTCCTTGATTTCCGTGTGTGGGGAGAATTATGAAATTTGGAATGTCAAGATAAAAATCTTATTTATGTCATAACATGCATATGATTTTGTCAAAGATGGGTTTGATGAAGAAAAAGAAGATGATGAAAATCAAAGCACTTCTATTCATTTAGTAAGGTAAGGTGCAAATAACAATAGTTTTCTCAAAATTATGAGATCTACAAAGGCCAAAAAAGTTTGGGGTCTCTTATAGAAGGAATTCCAAGATGACAAAAAGATATGAGTAGTGAAGTTGTAATTTTTAATAAGATAGGTGGACAACATGAGAAAATGAAATATGATGACTCTCTTAGTGATTTTTATTTAAAATTTATGGAGATTATCCACCAAATAAAAATACATGGTGAAGAGATTCATTATGATAGAATTGTGGAAACAATCTTATTCGTCTACTTGAAAAATTTGATCTCAGTGTCATAATAATTGAAGAAATAAAAGAACAAAAGCTCTTTAGATATTCCGAGGGTTAAAAATGAAGTTAACTTCCATTAAAAGTTGCATCTCAATTCTAAGAATGAGCAGACATTGGATAGCAGAAATGGAAAAATGAGAGGAATAGGCAAAAGAAAATTCACTGAAAGTAGAACCTCAAAGAATAAAGAGGGTTATTTTTGTGTGCTTATAACATTTGCAAGATAAATAATCATGTTGAAAAATATTGTTCGTTCAAGCCCAAGCATCAGTGCTACTACTGTAGGAAGCATGGATATTTTCAAGAGACCGCAAACTCAAAACACATCAATAAGCTAGCTATGCCAAAGAAAAACAAATAGAAGATAGCATATTCTATGTTTCTCTAAGCTCGAGGCAACATACTTCTATTGTATGGTTTATAGATAATGGATGTACAAATCACATGACTAGAGATAGGAACTTAGTTGTGGAACTGAATATTTCAATTAATATATGAAGATTAGAAATAAAGAACTAGTCAGTATTAAAGGGAAGGGAACTATTCAAGTGCTAACATACTCTAAATCCAAATGTATCGAAGATATATTTAGTTCCAACGTTAGATTAAAATCTACCTAGTATGATTAAAATAAATTCAAAAGGAATATAAGATGGTGTTCGAAGGTAATGACTGTATCATTTATAATACAAAATACAATAACATACTGAAAAAGATGGAGGCGATAAGCAACCGAAGCTTTCAACTTTGCCTATCTACAGATGTTGATCATGCCATGAGGATGCAAGGCACAAAGGAATCTGGTTTGTGACACAAAATTTATGATCATTTAAATTACATCAACCTCAACTCACTCTGCTAGAATAAAATTGTTCATGGCCTACCCATATTTATTAAATAATCTAAACAAATCGATGAGGGATGTGCATTAGCAAAATACCAAAGGAAACCCTTTCCAAGATAGGTAACATGGAGGGCTCAAACTACTCTTCAACTTGTCCACATTGATATTTGTGGACCTATGTCAATACCTCCACATGCAAACAAGAAATATTTCATATTGTTTGTGGATGACTATTCAAGGATGACGTGGGTATGTTTACCAAACACAAATATGAATTATTTAGCATATTCAAAAGAAGTTTCAGAGTAATATGAAGAGCCTATCTAGGAATTAAATTAGAGTTCTAATAAGTAGCATATGCATGGAATTCACCTCCAAATAGCTTATCAATTGTAGTGAAGATAAAGGAATCAAAAGACAATACTCAAATCTCTATATTCTTGAACAAAATGCTATAATTGAAAAAAAAAAAAATCAAGTTGTAGTTGAAATGGACAAAATAATATTATATGAGAAATATTTGCCCAAAATTTTTTGAGTTGAATGAACAAATATTATAGTAAATCTATTAAATAGAAACCCTATTGTTGTTTTGAAGAACATCACTCCATTTAAAGCCTAGAGCAAAAAAAGACATTATGTAAGTCATCTTAAAGTTTCTTGAAGATGCTTTTCTTATATACCAAAGAAAAATAGAAAGGAACTAGATAAAGTAAGTCGGGAATATATTTTAATGAGTTATAGTGAGCAATCAAAAGGATACAGAATGTATATCTTTGAAAGCTATAAAATGTTACCCAATAGTTTTGTGATGTTTGATGGAGACATCAATTAAAAAAAATGAAGTAGAATTCTTTTCACTTAAGCTTCCTGACACAATTCAAACTCAAATTGATGAATAAATGTCTCCTGATAGATGTGAATCCTCTATAACTTCAAGGTAAGTAACTTTGTGCCTTAAAAATATCCGTTCTTATCCAAGATGATCTTTTCTTATTCTTCTACTCCAATTAAAATTAAATAACTAAATAATATATGAGAGATGTAACTTCAATACATTTGGTTACCAAAACTTTGAAGTGGTTGTATAACACTATGAAAGAGTAAATGAAATGAAGAGAGAGATGAAAATAATAGAAAATCATAACACTTGACACGAGTGAATAAACCTGAGAATATGTAGTCTATGGCGGTGAAGTGGAAATAAATCCACCTTCAAACCCAGGCTAATAGCCAAGGGCTACTCCCAACTACCTAGAACTAATTTCACATAAACATTTCTCCTGTAGCTATACGTGAAACTATATGAGTCATAATTGCAATGACAGGTCAATGAGACCTGTCATTGTACTAGCTTGATAATAAGTCTATCTTTCAAAATGAGGAATTGAAGGAAGAAATCTTTTTAGGCCAACCACCTAATTTCATAGTTATTGGATAAGAAAATATATTTATAGACTTAATACGGCTTTGTATGGAATAAAATAGTATCTCTTGCTTAGTACATAGATAAATAATTATATCTTGGAACACAGGTTCACCAAAAGCCCTAGTGAACAACTTTGTATATTAAAACCAATAGCAACCTAAAAATATTGATTTTTATTCTGTATATTGATGATTATTTACAGACAATAACTTGGATACAATCACTCATTTTGAAGATGATATGATGAAAGTATGAAATAAGTGATACGTGACTTCTTCATCATTTTTTAAGTGTTGAAGTACTCCAAGATAATTAAAGCTTATTCATCATCCAAAATGATTATATTCAAAATATTTTCAAAAGATTTGAAATCTTGACTACAAATAAGTGCCCACTCTTTTAATTGCAAATCAAATATTTAAAACTCTTGGTAGTAGAGTTGTAATTGAAAGTTAAATCGCAAGTCTAATGGCAGCCTTCGTTATTTTACTAGAACTAGACCAGATAGTCATCTTTGGAATTACAAGAAAGGTTTTGAGGTACCTTAAAGGAATTATAAATCTTGACCTAAGGCACTCCAAAATAATAAACACAAGATTATATGGGCAATATGTTAGTGATTAGAAGGTTGCATAAAAGACTCGAGTAGCACTCTTGGATATATATTTTATATTGGTTATGCAACTATTTCTTGAATTTTTAAAAATAATCTTTTGTTGCCTTGTCTACTACAAAGGTAGAATAGATCTTTGCCTCACTAACTACAACCTAAAAATTTAGCTAAGGAGAATAATTAAAGATGTTAATGAGATGCAAATTAATGTAATAAGAATTCTCGATGATAATAAGTCAGCTATCTCATTTGTCCAAGATTATGTTCTACATGTGAAACCAAGCATATGGCATTAAAGTATTACTTCATTTAAGAAGCGATTGAAGATAAATAGGTATATTTGAATTACTATAACACAAAAGATCAATTAAATGATATTTTTGCAAAATCGTTACCCATGAAGAAATATGTATGCTTCCAAAGGCTACTAAAACTTGAAAAATATCATATTAAGGGAAAGAGTTATTAAATATAATGTGATATTATTGTTTTATTTTATATGTTTTCTATGTAATCGTACATGTATCTATCTGATATATAATAGGGAAAAATATAGGTGGTGTGTGTTTTTTTTTTGTTTTTGTTTTTTCTTGTTCTATGTGCTCTATTGAAAGATGTGCAAAAGAATAAGTGTGAAAAATCTCATCTTTTCCTTTGCGTGTCTTAATCCTCTCACCTCATGGAGCTTCAAAGATGAGGGTTCTGCAAATTAAAGAACCTAATCAATTCCTAACACACACACACACACACACACACTCTCTCTCTCTCTCTCTCTCTCTCTCTCTCTCCCTCCCTCCCCTATTAAGGGTATATCCGAGGATAGAAAGTTGGCTCTGTGCGATCGACGATGGTGATAAAGACGCACACGGGTACGCATCTCGAGATTTTGCATCTTGAGATTTCACATCCCAAGATTTCACATCCCGAGATGCAAAATCTTTTCCGAAAGGGTGTAGTAAATTATTGCCAGAGGAGGCACAAGACAAGGCAAATTTTTGAACCCCCCAGACCGAGCTGAGATCCATCGCTAAAGCAGAGTAACCCTTCTCAATTCAGTTTTTAGTCGGAGCTTTTTTTTTCATGGTATCAGAGCGATGGAGAACATAGAAAAATTGAAGGAAAATATAGAGACATCTACATCAGGTAGAGTCTCCCCGTACAATCTCTCAGCCAGTGACAATACGGGCAATATGATTACCCAAGTCCAACTAAAGGGTGAGAACTATGATGAGTGGGCATAGGTGGTGTGTACGATAGTATGAGCCAAGAAAAAGTTGGAATTTATTGATATATCTATCGCAAAGCCATCGGATGATTCTATAACCCAAGATGATTGGTGGATGGTTAATTCCATGTTGATTTCATGGATTCTGAATATAATTGAACTTACTGTACGTTCAACCATTACGTACCAAGAATTTGGTAAAGAACTCTGGGACGTCATCAAGGAATGATTTTTGGTGGGCAACGGGCCACGCATTCATCAACTTAAATCAGAGCTGGCTGAATACAAACAACAAGGTATGCTCGTGATGAATTATTATGGGAAACTAAATATGCTTTGGGAAGAATTAGGAAATTATGAGAAATTTCCTATATGTCAATGTGAAGGTTGTAAATGCAACATTGGCATGGTCTTGGATAAGAAAAAGGATGAAAAGAAACTACACCAATTTTTGATGGGATTGGACGACGTAATTTTTGGAGTGGTTCGCTCAAATATTTTGAGTACTGAACCATTGCCAGATTTGAACAAAGGAGATGTGATGGTCATTCAAGATGAGAGGGTTCGCACTAAGTCCATGGGAAGGAGCACAGAATGGAACAACCAGTTGATTTTGTGGTAGAAGCTGCACCAAATCTTCAACCGAAATTAGAAGTGAAAGACAAGGGTGCAATATGCTCATACTGCAGGCGAGAATTGGACATGACGTCGACTCTTGTTTTCAACTGATTGGCTATCCTGACTGGTGGGGTGATCGACCTCGAGGAACAAGCCGTGGACCAGGATGTGGGCAGAAGCAATTGACCAACTCTAGAAGCCGGGGCCGTGGTGGATTAATCAAAGCCAATGCTGCATAAATGATGCCCCTAGTGTGTCCACCCAAGTGACCATCAGTTGATGTTGCCAATGTGAATTTGAATGGATTGAACAAAGAGCATTGGAGTTCACTACTTAATCTATTAAACTCTCAAAAGAATGAAAATCAGGAACATCTGAATGGTAAGAATGCTGATTTAGAATGAATTATTGACTCTGGAGCCTCTCATCACATGACAAAAAATCCTGCCATGATGAGCAAGGTCTGAGATTTGCTTCCCTGTCCGATTGGCTTACTCAACGGGAAGCAACTGATGACAAAACATGAAGGGATTGTGGTTTTGGATGTTCATTTGCAATTGCTGCGAGTTTTATATGTGCTACACTTGAATTGCAGTCTGATTTCTGTGTTGGAACTAACAAAGGCTTTGGATTGCATCATACTATTTAATAAAGATTCTTGTCTTTTGCAGGACTGTAGAATGAAAGTGCTGATTGGTACGGGTGAGGAGTGAGGGGGCCTCTATTACTTTAAGGGAGGAACTGTGGCTAGTACTTTGAAGGTGGTAGGAAGCTGAGATATGGGTATATGGCATCGAAGGATGGGTCATCCCTCTGATAAATTCATTCAATTCTTGCCAAATGTTGGTAGCATCAGTAATAAAATCTCTATAAATTGTGATGTGTGTTTTCAGGCCAGGCAATGTCGTGTAGATTTTGTCTCTAGTCTAAATAAGGCCATAGATATCTTTGACCTTATTCATTGTGGTTTATGGGTTGCTTATCGTACTCCAACCCATATTGGTGAATATTATTTTTTTTACAATGGTAGATGATTGTTCTAGGAAGTTGTGGGTTTATTTGCTCAAAGATAAGAGTGAAGTGTCTCGAATTGTTCACTATTTCTTTGCTATGGTTCGTAAGCAATTTGATAAACATGTGAAAATGGTGCGCACTGACAATGGATCTGAATTTTTTTGTTTAACTCCTTATTTTTTGGAAATTGGTATGATACATCAAACGTCATGTGTCGGAACACCCCAACAGAATGGACGTGTGGAGCGAAAACATCATCACATCCTTAATGTGACCAGGGCACTACGATTTCAGACTCACCTACCTATTGAACCCTGGGGGGAGTGCACACTTGCTGCTGCATTTTTAATTAATCGAACCCCCTCCACTATTCTTCATGGGTGCCCTCCTTATGAAATTCTTTTTGGTCATTTTCCCTCATATAGTTCGCTTCAAGTGTTTGGATGTTTGGCCTATGCTCACAACCAAAAATGGGGTTGTGACAAGTTTGTTAGTCAAAGTAGATGGTGTGTGTTTGTGGGGTATCCGTTTGGTAAGAAGGGTTGGCTATGGTGTGACTTGGAGACGAGCAAATTCTTCATCTCCAGAGATGTTAGATTTTTGGAAGAGCAATTCCCATATGCCGATATAGATAACGGGCTTAAGGTTTCAAGATCACATGACACTCATACCAGAGTGAGACATCCGAACATTCAAGAATTGGATGCTGAGGAAGATGACATGGAAGACCTACAACTGTTTGGTAAAGAGCTCACTGGTACGTCCGCTACTGAGGTGCACACATTTGACTCTCTGAATGCCCATACCAGTGCTAAACCTATTGACGACAAGGAGAGATAGTTTGACTCCACGAGTGACCTCAATATAGGAACTGCATTTGGCCGTGGTCATAGAGAACGGTAGCTGACACTCGGCTGCATGACTATGTTCTGAATTCTATGATTTCTGAGAGCCTCATCGTACTCTCACCCCACCAACATCATATCTCAGGTACCACCTACCCTATCACAAATTATGTGACCTATACTAAATTTTCTACACCACATCGTGGTTTCTTGGCAACTATTACTGTAGGTTTGAGCCTAGCACATTCAATGAGGCAATGACGGATAAGAAATGGAGAGATGCGTTGCAGAAAAAGATTCAAGCACTTGAGACTAATGACACGTAGTCTGTAAAGAAGTTACCACCTGGAAAATAATCTATTAGCTATAAATGGGTATACAAAATCAAGTATAATTCTAATGACACCATTGAACGGTACAAGGCTAGGTTGGTGATACTTGGAAATAGACAAGTTGAGGTTCTTGATTACAATGAGGCATTCGCTCATATAGCAAAATTGGTTACTGTTCGTACTTTGTTGGTTGTGGCTGCCATTAAGAATTGAGAGCTTCATCAATTGGATGTTCATAATACGTTCTTGTACAGTGACTTGGAGGAAAAGGTGTATATGCGCATGCCTCTAGGTTTTCGGTCACAGAGCCTTGACATGGTATGTCACTTAAAGAAATCTTTGTATGGCCTCTGTCATGCTCCATAATGATGGTGTTCCAAGTTAGTTGCTGCACTCAAGAAGTATGGGTTTTAATAGTCCTATTTTGACTATTCCCTATTTGTTTTATGTAAAGGAGAGATTCAGGTTAATGTTCTAGTTTATGTTGATGACATGATTATTTCTAGGAATAATCGTATTGCTATTTGGAATTTTAAAGAATATTTGAGTACTAGTTTTCACATGAAAGATTTGGGCTCTTTGAAATATTTTTTGGGTATTGAGGTCACTCGCAATGCCACTGGTATATTCCTGCGCCAATGCAAATACACTCTAGAAATCATTTCCAATACTAGACTACTTGGCACAAAGCCCGCGTCTTCTCCTATGGACTCCAATCATTATTTATCATTTAGCTGTTGCCACCGATTCCTACTTGTTTGATCCAAACTCTTATCGCCGTTTGGTTGGATGGTTAGTTTACTTCTCTGTTACTCGCCTAGACTTGTCCAATTATGTTCATGTTTTGGCTTAGTTCATGCACAAGCCAAGATATTCTCATTGTGATGCTGCCCTGCATGTTGTGTGTTATCTAAAAAGTACTCTAGGTCAAGGAATTTTGCTTCGTCAGATAGCAACATACAGTTTGAAGCTTGGTGTGATTCAGATTGGTCGGTGTGTCCAATAACTCGTCGGTCTCTCTTTGGTTGGTTCATCTTTCTTGGTGATTCTCCTATATCCTGGAAAATGAAGAAACAATAGACTGTTGCTCCTTCTTCGGCCGAAGCTGAGTATAGGTCGATGACTCCTACTACTTGTGAGCTTAAGTGGTTAAAAGGCATGCTGACGGCACTTGGGCTTGTACACACCCAGTCCATTCTGCAGTTCTATGATAGTCAGGCAGCTTTACATATTACTGCTAATCATGTCTTTCATGAACGCACCAAGCACATTAAAGTTGACTGTCATTTTGTTCGCGATGAGATCCATCATGGTACCATTCACACCTCTCACATGCCCACAACACAACTCACCGATATGTTCACCGAGGCATTGAGCAGTGTCCAGTTTTTCTGCTTCCTTGGCAAGTTGGGTGTTAATGGTTTGCATGCACTCACTTGGGGGTATTAAGGGTATATCTTGGTATTTTGCATCCCGAGATACAAAATCTCTTTTGGACGAGTACAGTAAATTATTGCCAGAGGAGGCACAAGATAGGATAAATTTTTGAGCCCCCCGGACCGAGCGGAGATCCATCGCTAAAGCAGACTCCCTCCCTCTCCATCTCCTTCTCCCTCTCCCCTTCCCCTCCCTTTCTCCATCCCTCTCCCTCTCTCCCCATCTCACTCTCCTCTTTCTCTCCCCTCTCTCATCCCACCCTCCCTCCATCTCTCTCTCTCTCTTCCCCCCCTCCCCCCCTCTCTCCCCCTCTCCCTTTTCCCTCTCTCTCTCTTCCTCCCCCTCTGCCCCCTTTCTCTCCCTCCCTCTTCCCTCCCCCTTCCCCCTCACTCTGTCTATTTTTCTTCATCCCTCTATATTTCTACCCCCCTTTCTACCTCTCCATCTCTCTCTCTCTCTCTCTCTCTCTCTCTCTTTATTTTCTTATATCCTTCTCTACCCCTCCCTCCCTCACACACACACACACACTCTCTATTTTTCTTTGTCCCTCTCTACCCCTCTCATTCACTCACTCTCTCTCTCTCTATTTTTTTGTCCATCTCTATCCCCCTCCCACTCTTTCTCTCCATATTTCCTTCTATATAATCCTCTCTCTCTCCCCTTTCAATTTTCTCTCTCTCTCTCTCTCTACTCAACATGCATGCATACATACATACATACATACATATATATATATATATATATATATATATATATATATATATATATATATATATATATATATGTTACAAATATACCTTAGCAAATATATTATGCATATGTATATGTATAGGAAAAGATTATGAAAGTAAATCCACCAGTAATGCATAAGCATTAATAATGAAACAACCAAATCCTTTTAGAAATACAATTTAAAATGAGTATATAAGCATGAGTGTGAACAAACAAATGTATTTTATGTTTTAATGTGAAAATTAAAATAATGAGGTAAAAATACGAGACCAACTTCTAAAATCTCTACAAAAAATTATCAATGAGTACATGTCATATTTTTCTCAATGATCCACTAGGGACATCCACAAACTTCAGGAAAACCCATTAAAACAATGGAAAAAAAATATAAAAACAAGACAATGATCAAAGTGCTCCCATGAATAGAATATAGTAGTTTGAACCTCTCTATGTGAGGATAAATACATTGAATAGTCATCAAAATGGACTTTTGAGATTTAGATGTTTTATCACAGATGAAGATTTCTTACATTGTAAAAAATATGATTGTGACACTTTCTTCAATGTGTAAAACACACCATTTGAAAAATACAACACAATAACTCGTCACATGATTGACCAAATATTGCCAAAAGAGCACATATAATAGGGGAAATATGTCACAATCTCCCCCTCCAATCTTACTAGAAAAAATCTCAACACAATGGCTCCATTTCTATAAAAGTATATTTTTTTCTATCAGCAAAGTCTTCTTCATCATATTTGAACTATTGTTTTTGGTATGGATCTTCTCAAAATAAAAGTAATACATCTCATGTGTTTCTATTATAAAGTGATATCATATTTCAATTATGTTTTGACCTTGAATGAATGATCAATTTTTTGTCAAGACGGATGATACTCTAACTATCACAATATGATAAATATTTATCACAATATGACAAATATTTTCATTTCATCTTCTATAATGATAATATATTTTGCCTTGGTACAAGAATATAAAAGAGCACTTTTATATTATTTTATTTTTGAAAAAATATGCAAATTACTAGTCAAAAATTTTGTACATGCCAGCTAAAAACATAGTTTCTTGAATTATGTGGCAAATATAATGAAAATCTTACATGTGTCAAATAGGTTGGGCAGCCCAGGTCTGGCCCAAAGCCTGGCATGATTCAGCCGTGTCTAGAGGTTTTAAACGGGCCGGGCCGGCCAGGCCCGCCCGTTTTTTGGAGCACGAGCGTGCTTTCGTGCTGGGCCAGGCCCGACATGGTTTAAAAAAGTCGAGCCCGGAACGGCAGGCCGTGCCGTGCCGGGCCGTTCGGGGCAGAAAATTTTTTTTTTTTTAAATATTTAAAAAATGTTAAATTTAATAATTTATTAAAAAAACAGTTTAATTTTTTTTTGTAATATCAAATTAGTTTAAATTTTATTATAATTATTAATTATATAATAAAGTTATTAATTTTTAAATGAAAAATTAAAAAAAAAAAATAAATCAATACATTATGTTAGTAAAAATAAAAATTAAATAAAATATAAATAACACAAATGAAAAATTACCAATCATCCATTTGAAACCGAAGGTCCGAACCAAACAAATTACAGTTTTAACACAACGTACAAACAAAGTATACACTCAATAAAAAAACATTGAAATCAAAAAAAAATAGATCATCATCAATCGTCAATCGACATATCATGAGAATCATCAGCTGCAACATCAAGATTAGTATCATATGGATCATCATCATCGGCAATCAACTCCTCCGCCATCACAGTGGATGCGACTGCAGTCCCAGTCCCAGCTCCAGCACGATCATGGATGCTAAACCTCGAATCCTCCCAATCTTTCAAACAAGCCAAGGCCTCAACAATATCTGTACGTAATCTCGATCTCCTATCCGAAATCACGTTCATTGCAACAGAAAAAGCAGACTCCGATGCTACGCTCGACACCGGAGGAGTCAGTAGATCCCGTGCCATCCTAGATAGCACGGGAAAGGTGGACTCATATGATTTCTACCACTGTAATAAATCAAGATTCTTAGTATCAGAATGTGATAGGATTGAGCAGTAATTGGTATCTAAGTACCGATACAGCTCGCTCCTATGTGATGGTCTACCCCTACGTTTCCCCCTCGCTAGCTGAGTGTTTTCTACCCCTTCCACCTTAACCCTAGGGTCCATGCATGCAGCGAGGCAATAAAGAGATGGAACGGTGGACTAGTATTTTAAGTACTTAGTTTCCATCACTACAACCATATGGCTAAGTGTCGGGTCAGCTCTATACTTCAAAAACATGCTACTAATATTGCATATGCACCGGAGTGCAATGTAAGTGGTGGGCGTATAAACCGACGAACACATGTTCGTCGTGTCATAAAAAATCTTCAGGAATTTCATAAATGAAATTCCTGAAGCCCAGTCAATGTCGTCAATAATAAGTTCGTCACTCTTACTATTGACGTAATCGGATATCACGTGTTCGTATCCACACATGATTCTAACATCATGTACGTGTAAATCCAACGATGTCTCACATCCGATTGGAATTTCTTCTTCTTAAGATTCGCAGACAAACAGAGACTACCAAACTCTTGTTGTCTGCGAGGAGTGCGAATATATTTTAGTGCATTATGTATATTATCCAACGCGGGGGAACACACCTTCATACCCGCTTGAACAATCAGGTTAATCACGTGACACATCCATCTGACATGAAAGATCTCTCCTAATGGTGTGTCTCTAATATTCCTAACAAACATGTTGATCTCTACTCCATTATTAGATATGTTATCGAATGTGACACTAAAAATTTTATTTTGAATTTTATATTCCCTTAAGATTTTCATAATACACTCAATAATGGCCGCGCCATCATGAGGATGAAGAATCTCAGAGAATCCTAAAATTTTTTTATTGATTGTTTAGTTTGAATCTACATAGTGGCTGGTGAGACATCCATAAGAAGATTCATCGTGACTTGTCCAGATATAGGACATCACGGACACCACTCCACTATATACCATAAATTTCTTAATTATTTTTTGTTTTTCTAACTTATATATCTTTAGTATGTCATTCCTAGATGTGGACCTAGGAATCCTACGATATGCAGACTGAAAATATGTATGCATGATGCGCACTACCCTTGGATCTTCCGAAAATTTGATCGGAAGACCCATCAATGTGATAAGTCTGGCCATGCCGTCCCTACCCAACTCGCTGGAGTATATGAAGGGAGTAAACTTTGAGACTGAACTCGATCTAGTCTCAAAAAATGCAGTGCCAAATTGGGTTTGCCTAGGATCTAATAGTCCATGTTTTTTGGTGCATAATTCGGCATGCCTCTTAAGGTGCACAGTCCCAAACGAACTCTTACATGTTAAAAGTCTCATACAATATTTGCACTGTGTCATTTCTTGTTCCTCACCTCTAACATTTTTTGTGTTATTATATTAAAATGAGTCCAAACTACAGAAGTCCTCCTAGTTTTTTATTTTTTAGAAGTTTGGGTTGAGATGACTGGAGAAACCAAAGTTTCAGCAGCCTCAGACCTATGTGTAATATTTTCATTTTCTAAATTTAAATATGTTTCAGTTGTATTCGTCATTTTTTATGATTTTTGTTTCTAAGAATAATTTAATAAAGACTAGATGACTGATTTTTTTTTTCTTAATTTTGGTCTAGAGAGAGAAACTATAGATAGAGAAAGTTAAAAAAACCGTAAAATAAATTACCCGGTAAAAGCAGAGAGGTCGGTCACGTGCACGGTGCACCGCAGTCAAGCTCTAATGTTCAAAACTCAAGTCGAGATTCACGAAAATCCAAGTCGAATGCCAAAATCCCGTGGCCCGAGAGAGAGAAGCAAGATTTTCGAGAGAGAAATAGAACGATTTGAGAGAATTTATGTTTTTGAAAAACATAAATGTTAAAGGGAGGGGGTAGAATTTATAGATTAAAGATATTAATTTTTTATAAAAAAAGATATATTTTTTTACTTTTTTTGAAATTTTTTTAATTTTTTAGGGGGCAGAATCATGAGGACCTTTGGATTCTGCCCCCTAGCCGTTGGAGGCGAGATCCAACGGCTGAAAATATATTTTTATATTAATTTTTTTTTTCTCGTTGGGGGATCTTGGTCGGTTCGGGCCTCGTGGAAGTGGGAAAGCGGGTCGGGCCTCGTGGATTATGCCCCCCGACCCTCTGTCTTTTTTGCGGGAGGGGCGTGTGTGTGGGCCTTTCACGGGGTAGCCTGTAGGCAGTAGGGTCGAGTGACACTGACACCCGGCACGGGATGAACCCGTGCCGGTGTGCGGTGCCACGGGCCGAACCATGCCAGGTCAGACACGATACGGCCCGTGCCTAACCCGGGCACAGCACGGGCCCGGGCATGATTTTTTCTCGTGCCGGGCCGGGACACCTCTAGCCGTGTCTGGTCTGGCACGACATACAATAGTGCCGTGCCTGGGCCCGTGCCGGGCGGACCCTCAGCATGAATCGTGCTGTGTCGTGCCAAGGGTTTTTGGCCTGTATGATGTGCCAGGCACGACATGGAGGATGTTGCATTGAGTGATGCCCGACGGGGGATGATGCACCGACGCCCAATGGGCAATAGGTCAGCATGCCTGACGTGGTGATGCCCGAGGAGTGATGGGCGCACAGTTGCCCGCTACCCGAAACCCTACTTTTTTAAAAAAAAGACCTGACTCAACCCAAACAGCTTCGATCAAAGAGGCCCGAACAAGCTCGAACTCAGGTGGATTACGGGCCACAGGCCATGCTGGGCTTGCCCCCTAAAAAATTGTCAAGCCAGGCATGACATGGTACTGTGGCGTGCCGTGCCAGCCTCGGCACGCCAGCCCGATTGGGCCCAAAAATCTTAGTTTTTATTCTCGGAATTATAAAATTAGTAGGCATTGACTTCTTATCATGCATCCTTTTATTCATTTCTATCCATATATGATATATTGTGGTTACAAACCCAACATTCTTAATATGATTATCAACTGAGTTCCTCTAGTAGTGCATTGTAAGGTGGTTAAGGGTGCTAGATAGTGTTGACATTTTGCTAGTGATGTCAGACCATCATTTAATAACATTACAAGTGCGATCTAAGAATGAGCACCTAAAAAAGGTGCTTTGTGTCTCTAGATCATTATAGAATTCATATTTGAGTGGATTAAGTTTTGTCAATAACTAGCTTTTGACCCTTACTTTTTCTAGAGCAATCATCCAAGTAAAGATGACATGTTTAAGGCTGTGGTTTTTAAATCAAACTATCTTCACTATCAAGTATCTTTTCAGCTTTGTGGCAGTAGGTGTGAGTAAGTATTTTCAATAATTCTCCCATCATCCCCCCATTTATATATCATCTTCTTTGCGTCATGTATATTTCCAATAGATTGGATTATTTGGTCTCTTATAGTTATAATGCTTTTCCAAAATGAGATATCTTCTCGAGAGGAGATATTCCAAATGCCATCTAGTAAGGTAATAATGATGTATCCATCGTATCCATAATGAGCCCTGCTTGTTATGAATTCCTCATAAGGTTTTAACAAAGAATACATTGTTCCATAGGATAATTAAAAGGAGTTATAACCCACCATGAGAAGTTGGTTTACAAACCATACTTCAAGTGACCTTGGGTGTATATCTTCCATGAACTATAAATAATAATAGCTCCAGTATTCTTGTAATGGATAATAATTTTTTGGCCCATAAATGGATGGCAAAAGAAATTTTGTTCAATAGGAAGGAGAATTGTGAGGTGTTCAATCTACTTGACAATAAGACATTCCTAGAAAAATAAAAGAAAGTAAACTAGGGTAGAACTACTAGGTCATTAGTGAACAACCAGACACAATCTAATAGGGATTAGACAAAAGTCCATTCCCCTTTAGCAAAAAAAATCAACTCATTAGTATATAAGAGATAGGTTACTTTGCACATCCTAGATGGAATGAAAATCCAATATTGAGGGTAGCATGATTAATCAATCTCAATGACAGAGAGGCATGGAGATAACTGATCTCCTTGCCTAAAACCACTTTTAACATTAAAATACTCATGTATTTGACCATTTATTGCTATAGATAGATGTCATTTGATATACATTCATAAATAATATTAATGATTTTATCTAGAAATTCAAGTGAATGCAACATCTCTATTAGAAAAGGCCATCTAATAGTGTCAAAGACTTTTTGAATATCTATCTTGATAAAACACCATGGAGATATGCACTTCATCATATACTTCCTAATTAGATATTGGGCAAGAAGTAAGTTTATCCAATTATCAATATTTCTTTGATGAAGGCAACTTGGGATGAGTTGATGATGTCATTTATAATATGCTTGATGTGTGAAATTATGAATTTAATGATAACCTTGTAAATGACATTGCAACAACAAATTAGTCTATAATTTTTAATAGTGGATGCATTCGAAGATTTTGAGATTAAGGAAATACATGCATGATTGATTGAAAGTTTTCTCACTTAGGAAAAATTTTTGCTTTGCTCTAGTGACATCTTCACTAACATAATCTCATAAATACTTGAATAAAATCCATTATACATCTAGACCTGGCCACTTAGAGTATATCTATCCAACTCGAGTAGTAGTTAGTTTACTGTTAGTAAATATAACTACCTATATAATCCCTATGAGATTAATATCTGGAATTATGTATACTTTATTACTTTTATGACTATTTGGTATGCCAAATACCAAATAATATTTAATATTTTGTTTTATTTTCATGATATTTTTTGCCTAAAAAATGGGTTATTTATAATGATTTCACAAAAGTTATAAAGGATTTTAATGAATAATTATGAAATTAAGAGATTTTAGTATGAAATATGTAACTTGATGGAGTTAGTGACTAGAAGAGAAGCGAAAAGTCATGCAATTCATAATATATGACATATTATGACTTGATTACAACTTTAAATACTTATAGGTTAGTTTTAGTATATATTCTTAGCCGAAACTTTACATACATAGCTATGATAATCTTTGTATGTTATGATTCTACCACTTTGTTAATATAATTCTTTAATTGTGTATCATATTCTTTTAACTATAAAGATTTCTTAGAGTTGTAGCCAAAATAGGTCGAAACAACTTCATGGTTGTGAATTTAATTTTATATGCCAAGTACCACATAGGAATTAAAAGTAGCATAAACTTCCATATGTCATAATATTTTTTTTATCAAACCACGAAATACTCAAGCTAACACTATGATGTTGATCTATATCATGACTTTTGACTATAAATTATTATAAAGATCCAAACTCGAGTCATGGCCAATACAAGTGCCGTGACTCTTGGCTCAAGAGAGAAACCTAAGCCATGTATAATTTTCATAGTCATGACTTTGGGTTTAAGAAGTGCAATGCATAAGTTATAGCTATATTCTAGCACCATGACTTCATGTTACAATGGCTAAATAGGCCATTGTTACCATTCCTAACATCACTACCATTAAATAGAAGAAAGAAAACAAAGTCATGGCTTGTGTCTAGCACCAGAGTTTTATGTTATAGAGGCTAAATGAGTTGTTGTGACTTTTCCCAATGTCGTGACAACCAAGTGCTATGACTTTCTATTACATACTTGAAAGACCAAAATCATGACTTGTATTTAGTGTCATGACTTTTATTTAGTGTCATTTATATTTTAGATTTCATAAGCATCATACTCATAATGTATTTAGTGTCTCATTAATCAAAGTTAGAAGAGTAGTTATTTCTTTCCTACTATATGCATGAGTATATTTTATAACATACCTATCACTATCTACCACTCTAATCACTCATAAAGTCACTAATAGTAAATAACCTAATCTTAATTTTATTTAATTACCAAACCATATATAATCAAACAATATCACAATAATATATCATATCAAAGTATCAAATAATATATTCATCATATAATAATATATTATACTATCTTTAAATTCTTCTTTTATCCTAAAATGAAGGAGAATAACATACAAGACAAGTAAAAATTCATCTCATCTGAATAAAAGTATCTTATTTCAATCCTAGAAAGAATCTAGGCTTCCAAATATAAATTACTCAAAACTTACTCAATTTCACTTTAATTTACTCCTAAAATAGGACTAAAATATGTGTCCTCCTCCTAAGGTTTATACTTGTGCCTTGTATTACCCTTGTTGCTCATGGATCATAATGAAAATGGAGTTGTGGAGCCCCTTGGGTCATCTTGCTCATACTCATCATGATTTTTTTTTAAATTTCTTAATGTTTTACTTATATACCTGGCATTAAGTGTGACTTTTTTTAATTGGAATTCATGAAAATGAATTAAAGTCATGGATTCAGTCCTTAAGTTCCATAATATAAAGTCATTGTGATGGATATGATTCATTACTTGATGGTCATGAAACTAAAAAAGTCATGATAACCCATTTAGCCTTTACAATACAATGCTGTGGCACTAGATATAAACTATAACTTTAGCCTCTTTACTCTACATGATAGTCACTCCACTGAGAAAAGTCATGATTATCTATATAGTCTCTATAACACAAAGTCAGGTCATTAGAATTTGGCCGTAGCTTGTGTATTTCCTTCTATAACCCAAATCATGGTATTGAAGAATGACTATAGCTTTGTTTTCTATTTTGAACCAAGAGTTGTAGTGCTTGTATTAGCAAAAACTCAAGTTTGACTCTTATATAATATTCTATAGCCAAAAGTCATGATGTCAGATTAGCATCATCAGTTTGACTTGAGTATTATGCAGTTTAGTAAAGAAAAAAGTATGACATTAAGAAGATGCCTTGTCTTTTAGTACCAATAGGGTACTTGGTTGCTATAACATAAAATTAATATCGTAGCTATAAAGTTTTTTCGAGCTAGTTTAATTGTGACTCTAAGAAATTTCCATAGCTAAAAGATTGTATTGCACAATGAAATGATTATATCAATAAAGTGAGTCGTGGTGTATGAAGATTGTCATGACTATGTCTGTTGAGTTTTGACCAAAAATAGATGCTAAAACCAATATATAAATACTCTTTATCAATTCATAACATGTCAAAAGCTAGGACTTGCATGATTTTTTGCTCTCATTCTAGTCACCAACTCTACTAAACTGCATATTTTATACTAAAAAGTTATGATTTCATAAGCATTCATCAAAATCCTAAAAAACTAAGTTGTTGTAAAGTCATTACAAATAAACCTTTCTTTTAGGCAAAACATATCATAGAAATCATCCTAAATTATTAATATTATTTGGTATTTGGTATACTGAATAACTCACACACAAAAATCATACTAAATTATTAATATTATTTTATATTTGGTATACTAAATAAACTCACATACAAAAATCATTGCTCGTCCTCAAGCAATCCATCTCTCACTAAAAATATGTATTTGCTATGATTGAGTTAGAGTGACATAGTTATAAAGATAGTGGGGCTACTTCTTTTGGTGGTTAATTATAGAATCATGGTGGGGCTTGAGCTCTAATATTAACTATATGGATTAATGAATGGTGCACTACTTTTTGTGTGACTACATATATATTATTATTACATCAAATAGTATAGAAAACAAATTCTTGGGTTACCTTTCAAATAGTTCTATGTTTAATGTCTATAGCTAGACCATTAATGAATTTATACTTTTATTGGAGATTTGGTTGTCTAGACTAGATTTTCACTATATTTCTTTACTTCATCTTTTCTTTTTAGCTTTTCTTTCTAAATTGCATAATCTTCATGGATTTCTTTTTTTCAACTTCCACTAGGTTTCTGCTTCATGGAAGCCATAACTTTTTTGAGTGACACGCTGTTATGTTGGTATACAAGTTAATCATTTACTTTCTATAACATATTTGTCATGGTACTATGTGGAGCAATGGAAACTACCTTTAGCTTCTAGAACTCCAACACTGTGGCACTATGTCTTCATCTTTCATTTTAGTAGATACTTGTTAGGGTTTTACCTACACCTTCACTTCATTGCAATCTTCAACCTTTTCTCTTCATTTTCATCATAGTTGTGCATTAATAAATTCAACATTTCACTTCTTTTTTCTTTATCTTTAGAGTTGTCTTCTCTACCATTGCATGAAATCATGACTTTGAAAAATATTGCGACTTCATGACAATCATCTTTATCGCTTTCTGCTCCTTCACTTTTATACCTCCAGATCTCTTCTTCTATACATCCCTCTCATCTTTCTCAAGCTCACACTCTTCTATAAAGTTTTTTCATCAAAATTCAACTTCTTGTTGTATTGTTATGCATAGAAGATTATCTCTTCTTCTACTTCATCTTCCTTATCTTTGACATGTAGTTAACCCACACCAAGGGTAAACTCTCCATTCTTTACATCAATTAGTGCTTGTCTAGTGGCTAAAAAAGATCATCACAAAATCATTGGAGTATATTGAGCTTCTATATCCAACACAATAGTATTCATAATAAAATAAAAACACATACCTTACTTAATATTTCTTTAATAATACTAATTGGATGTTTAGTCGATCGATCCACCATGTGGAGTGAGCGAGAGGTTGGAGTAATTTCTTCAAGCATTATTCTTCATGTCATCGATAAAGACATCAAGTTGATACTTGATCCTTAAACACAAAGTTCCTTCTAAAAAGTTTGTGACCTAATTGTAGATTGTATACTATTACTTTTCAATTCCTTCAATTTTCTTGGTAGGTTTTGTTGAATTACGACAATATATTTTTTTGACATATCTATGGTTTTGTATGTCTTTAGCTGCTTTTACAGCTCATGGTTTTCTTCATAAACTTTACATAGTTAGACATTTGTGATAATAATTTGACATATAGAATATTAACTTATAACTTTCAATAAATATTAATAAATCTCTCAAATTGTTCATCCATTTTTCTTTTCCTAAATGTTTGTGGAAAAAGTAAATTAAGATGAATAGTATTTTTGCCATCATTTTACATCACATGCTTGTATCCACTATTTTTGGTAGTCTCCATTGGCTCTGCCACGTCACCTTTCCATAAATCATAATTGAGAATATAAACTAGGTATTTTATCCAAAGGATATCACAACCTCAAGAAATGTCATGACATAAAGCTATGTAACTTTTGAATTAGCCATTGTCGGAGCTGTGACTTTTATAGGAAAGTCATGATGCAATCAGTATTAGTTTCCTCTATTTTAGCTTGCCCATTATGTTTTCACTCTAACTCTTTTTACTTCTAAGTATTATTGACGAGTATTTTTTTAGGCTAGCCTTTATATTACTTGATAATTCATTTATACTTTTCTTTTTCAATGATAATGCTATTTGGCCAATCTAGTTCTATACTCCATATTGTCATGTTTGCATTTTCCAACTTAGTTTAAATTTCACCATTAGGTATATTCTTGATAATCATTTTTTTAACTTTAACTTGGTTAGCATTGCCATCAACTTGTCATCCAAGGGAAATTTTTCTTCTACTTTTTGGTCTTGGTAATTTGAGTTTGACTATACTTGATTATTATACTCAATTGATTTGTGCCCAAAATTATTTAGGACTTGGCCAATATCTTGGTGCCCACTATCAAAGTTTCTATTTGAAATATTTTCATAATTTCTCACATTTGGATGATAGTGTATATGGATATTAGGGTTGAGACAAAATACATACTGTTTGCTTTGTAATCCATTGATTTCAACACTTGATAAATTAGGTTGAAAGTCATCATTTCTTTCTCTTGTAAAATGGTGAGTTTTCCCACACTTTTTTATTTTTCCCTATGGGCTTCTTGTTAGTAATAGTGCTCTAGGCCTATTGTATGGACATGATATTTTGAGTATTTGTGAGAATTAATTATTATTCTCATTTGTATGTTTATTATATATAATATCCTTAAATAATATAATTAATTATTCTAAATATCCCTAATCAGTTATTGTTATGAGAATAACAATGAATTAAGATTAGTAAAAAATTTGATTAATATTATGGGATGAATATGTGTATAAGATAAAAATTAAATTTATATCTAATAGTTATGTTATTAAATATTGGACATACCTGTCTTGAGATTAACATGGATCAAAGTCATAAGTTAATTTCTAATAGTTATGTTATTAAATCCTTTGACCTGAGATCATTATAGTTCTTAGCATAAAGGATATTGTGTTTTGATATAATCAAATGTTATCTTTAATCAATTAACTATAAAGATTATACTCGAACATAATAAGAATTATGTAGTGAGATATGAGCGTTTAAGATGCAATTTGTCCCTCCTATTATAATAGAGATTTCGCTGGGTCTCCTCAATAATTGAGATTGAGAAATGCATGGCCATGCTCAAATGAATTGATGAAGATCAATATCATTTGTTTAGTCAGTCTAATTGGGTTTCAAGTAATCAAAGATAGAATGATATAAGGTTGACTTTGTTCATGCCTTATATTCTATCAAGATATCATGAGACAAAAAGATTATGTCATTAGTTATATTAAGGTTATCTCGGATTATGAGTTTTTTATTTAACTTGGATTGTCATAATGTCTTGCTAGAGGCCACTTATGACTTGTAGGATCAAAATATGATTTATGCCTACTACCAATATTTATTGAACTTATATGATCGCACATTAAGAATGAATAATAATGGTTATGGTTTTTCACTCTCTATAGTAATTTAAAATGATGAGATTATTTTAAATCACAAATAACAATTTATTATTATTTAAATTCGAATTTAATTTGAGAAAGTTTAAATTTGTGATTTAAATAAATAATTAATTTGTTATATTGAACTTGAGTTTTAATGAATAAATTCATTTAAAAGGAGTATTTAAAATCTTGAATTTAAGTTGTTATTATTTAAAAGAGTTTTAAATATATAATTAAATTTATTTATGACTAAAACTCTAACAGACTTGTATGTGTATATATATATGTGAGACATATTTGATACAATTAGCAATCTTTTATAAAATAGAGAGAAACCCTTTCGTTTTGAGAAGACGAATCTGAACTAGCATTCAACAAGATCATTCATTATATGTTCGTGTGTCGATAAGTATAGAGGGTGGTCATTTTTTCAAAAAGGCAGCATATTTGAAGATCCGAATAAACCAAGATACACACTTTGAAGGCTTGAAAAATCGATCTACAAAAGGTAAATTTAGTTTACCATTCCTTTGTGTTTTTATGAAATGCTTGTGATCCTTGGTGGGTTAAGGGATAAAAATTATAAATTTCATTGTGTTTATGTTCTAATTAAATTGGATATTCTACCCGAAACTTCAATATTTCTTACTTATTTATGAATGCATCTTAGTTTCTATTATGGTAAGTCATCCAACTCCAAAATTCTAGGTTATCTTCACCCAAATTTATGGTCAATAGAAATTTGCTAGTTATTTTTTGTCAAATCTTCAAATAATAAATAAGCCTCCTCGATAGATTTATTCATAATTGAACACCCAAGGCCACATCAATAGTTTATCTCATTATATAATTAAGCTCATTGCAGGAGGTTTGTGTTTGGAACCACAATTCAAATAAAATTTGAGAGAAATTTCTCAATAACTCCTTAAAATGGTCACAAGTATCATAGATAGTCTTCACCTCCTCCTAACAGAATTAGCTTATCTCGCTCTTGAACTATGAGATAATTTGAGGTAGGAAAAACTTTGTGAAAAAATTTTACACAAATGAATCTAAACTTTTAATAGATCCTTAAGATAACTATTATAATCAACTCTGTATCTTGTCTCTCAAAGAGAAACGAAATAAATGTAACATGATCATGTTTGGTGTAACTCCTTTCATTTTAATTGTGTTTCATAACTCCAAAAATATATTAAGATGCTCATTCTAATCCTTTGATATCCTTCAATTGTACTTTTGTTATATTAATTGTATTTCAACACTATCAAACTAGGCTTCAACTCAAAATAGTTTGCTTTCACTAGCTACATTTGAGTCCCTAAATAACTATGAACAATTATAGACCTCTAATAATTTCCAAATGTATGATAATGGTTTAACTATTGGATAGCCTACCCCTCACTACCTTGGACCTCTCCGGTGATTCTTATACCTTTTATAACCTTTTTCTATCCCTCTATTTTAAAAAGAGCCTTCTTATTCTTTTGATCTCTAGGTCCAAAAGTGTTATCTCAATCCCATAGTTTCTCTCATGTACCCTTGTGGTGGTTAAAAAATTAAAAGAAACAAAAATGATGATAAAACTACCATGATTACAATATAAATAAAAAACATGTAAAACAAATCTTAGCAAAATAAAATAAGATAATATAATCAAATGTACTAAAAAATAACTACCCATTTTCAAGGATAGTTATACTAACTAAAATTTACTAACCATACAAGAAAAAACAATTCCTAGTAGTGATGCCAAAAATTTATTCGTACTTTCTTACAATACCTAATATAATGATTAGATACATCCCAAAAGCTAGTTTGGTAATAGTCCTCATCATATATCATTCTACAAGTATATAAGTTGTACAAGTAATAAAATAAATATTTAGTACATATATTG
Organism: Sapria himalayana; assembly: GCA_029783825.1. Taxonomy (NCBI): domain Eukaryota; kingdom Viridiplantae; phylum Streptophyta; class Magnoliopsida; order Malpighiales; family Rafflesiaceae; genus Sapria; species Sapria himalayana. The sequence continues at coordinate 3,168,935 of JAREIK010002205.1, forward strand.
ATCTCATATGAATTTCACACACAAAGTTATATTAGTCTATGATAATTAATAGCTACTCTAGTAGGAATAATAAATAAGATTCAAGTCATAAATAATAGATCATAAAAATAATTTATATTTTTATTTGTAATGAAATTCATAAATAACCTTATTATGATAATTCTCTGTCATCAAATGAATGATGGATACTTATAAAATGACATTTTCCCCTATTAGCACATAAGGTAATTATCAACTATTGATCTTTTTATAATGATGGTCTTTTAGTTATCCACTCAGTAGTTTACCACCAAGATAATATATCATATTTGCTTAGAAATCATTCATGATTTCTCACCTTTAGGCAACTCATTAACTACCCCTAATGGTTGCTTTATACATACATTCTTATTCTTTGACCTCTAATATCTTTCTTGATGAGAATTGATATGACAATAAAAGTATTTTTACTTTTGGATTTATTAACAACTTAACCATATAATTAATATATGCTTTCCTTTATGTTTTAGTGATATAAGCCATATGATTTAATGAACTCATAAGAGTGTCACTACTATATGAATCACATCTATTGATGGCTATCATATAGCTTAGCTATCATCATCTCTCACTATTAATCACCCATTCATCTCTAAATTGGGCACCTCTATGAATTAAGCCATGCCATGCCAGACATGATTGAATCATGTTCTGCCTTCTGCCATGTCTAGGATGCTCAGCACATTTGATACCTTTAGATTCATTAAGACGTGCCTAATAAAGTGACATATAAAACTATTAGTGCTTTTAGCTTCATAAGTGTCATACTTCAAACATTTAAATATAATGGAATTTTAAATAGTGGCATATGGGTTTATGCCAAAACTATTCGTGTATCATAGTTATAAAGGTTATCACTTCATTCATATCATATATGTAAGTGTGATTTATGACTTACCTATTATTATCCACTAGTCAGATCACATATGAACTTACTAATAGCTAAAACCCTAGTATCAGTTCTATTTAATTATAAAGTCATCCATAAGCAAATAATATCACAATAAAATATTATATTAAAGAATTAAATAATGCCTTCATCACAATAAATATATTACATCATCTCTAAATTCTACATTTAGCCTAAAATCAAGAAGAATAATATATAAAACTAGTGGAAATTCAATTTGTATGAATCTGAGTACCTAATTTCAGCCATCAAGAGTATCTAAAGGTATCAACTATGCCGAGCATCCCAAGCATGACAAGAGGCACAACACGATTCAATCATGCCTAACATTACATGCCCCAATTCAAAGACTTGCCTAAACTTACTGTAGGCTAGCCCACATATTGAATCTAGTTTTGTTGGGCCAAATTTCCTTACATGGGAGGCACAATATGGAATGACCCAGCATGATGGCTAAGCGGGCTAGTTTTGGTCTTTGTCCTGATTGGACAAACATGCTAGCCTAATCTTGACCAGGGCTAGCCTAGTCGTGCTCAAGTTAGCTTCGAACAAACTAGGATAGCTAGGATTAAATCACAAGCTAGCCTAGAATGAACTAGGTTAGCCTGAAAAAAAATGAACTTGGTTCGCCTAGACTAAACTCAAGAAAGCTTTGACTGAATATAGGCAAGCCAAGACTAAATTCAAGCTAGCTCAAAATGAAATGGGCTAGCTTGGCAAGACCTGACCTAGCTTGGAATGAATTGGTACAACCCATCCAAAAAACATGCCAACTGGTCATGCCAAGCTTCCCAATTTAGAGCCATGCCAGAACGACATGGCTAGTTTGACACCTCTAGGAGAATCTAGGATTCAAAACCTAAATCACTCAAAAATTACATAAATTTACTATGATTTGCTCCCAGGAGGGGATCAAAATGTGTGCCTATCTCATAGGATTTATGCTTGTATCTTGTTTCACTCTTGTTGCTCATGGATCATCCAAAAATAAAGTCATGAATAGAGGTGTCAAATGGCCCGGGCTAGGCCAGCATAGCCTAATTTTATATGGCCCATCCGAGCCACCGTGTCAGGCTGGGCATAGCACGGGTTCATTAGGCCAGGCCCGACATGGTTCATTGGCCCGACAGTTGATGAAACCATACCAGGTCATGCATATATGGACCAGATATGGCCCATATGGGCTGATTTTTAATTTTTAATAAATTTAAATTTTTTTATTCTGAATAGTTAATGTTTATATATTTTTAATACTTTAAAAGTTTTGTTATTTTTTTAGTTATTAGTTAATGTTAATTGTTAAATATAAATAAATAATTAAATTTTAAATTTTTATTTTTATTAAATTTAACAAAATATTAAGTTTATTTATTATAATAAACAACTTAAATTTAAAAATTAAATGTGTATGTGTATCGGTGTAAGTGTATGAATTAATAAAGCATTAAAACTTAAATATGAATAAAAATAAAAACCAATGCAAACTAAAAATTCATAAAAAATAAATATTAAAGTTTCAAAGTAATATCACAAATAAAAAATAAATAAACACAAATACAATATAAATGAGTAAATCATAATATCAGATATTAGTGTCTCAATCGTCAATCATCAACATCATTAATCGTCATATTATCATCAATATCAATATCATATGAATCATCATCAACAATATTTTAAAATCTTGAATCCTCACAATCATTCATGTACGTTAAAACCTCAACAATATTTGGTCATAATCTCGATCTCCTATCTGAAATAACATTCACAACAACAGAAAAATTAGACTCTGATACTATGCTCGATACTAGAGGAGTCAGTAGATCCCATGTCATCTTAGATAACACGAGAAAGGTGAACTCATATGATTTCCACCACTATAATATATCAAGATTCTTAGTATCAAAATTTGATAGGAATAATTAGTAATCAGTATCTAAATACCAAGATAGCTCTCTCCTATTCAATGGTCCACCCCATCGTTTCCCCCTCACAAAGTGAATGGAAAAATCATTGTCTCTGAATATGGTATCCATCTCTGAATTTGGCATCCATCTCTGTACTCAGAGCCTCATTAGTACTACCATACCTAGTATCATAATATGTAAAAAGCTTAGTCAATTTCTCGTGAATGAACCCTTCAGGTGGGTCTTCCAGGTTCATGCACGAGGAAATATATATCAAAATATTTTCTACCTCTTCCACCTTAACCCTAGTGTCCATGCAAGCAACCAGATAAAAAAAAGATGGAATGGTATACTAGTACTTAGTTTCCATCTCTAGAACCATATCACTAAGTTTTGGGTCATCTCGATACTTCCTAAATAGGCTACTAATTTTCCATATGCATTTAAGTGCAATACAAGTCGTGAGAGTATAAAGTAACGAACACATGTTTGTTATCATGTCATAAAAAATCTTCAAGAAATTCATAAATAAAATTCATGTAGCCCAGTTATTGTCATCAATAATAAGTTCATCACTCTTACTATTGATATAGTCAAATATCACGTGTTAATGTCAACAAATGACTCCAACATCATGTATGTGTAATTCCAATGGTGTCTAAGATCCGATTATAATTTTTTCTTCTTAAAATTCATTGATAAACAGAGACTACTGAACTCCTATTGTCTAAGAGGCATGGGAATATTTTTTAGTGAGTTACGTATGTTTTCTAAAGTGGAGACACACACCTTCATCACCACTTGTACTATCAGCTTAATGATGTGACACATGCATCTAATGTGGAAAATCTTTCCTAATATTTCATCTCTAATATTCCTAACAAACATGTTAATTACTACTCCTTTATTAGATGCATTATCGAATATGATACTAAACATTTTATTTTGAATTTTATATCCTCTAAAGATTTTCATCTCAGAGAATCCTAATTTTTTTTATTTAGTATCTATTTAGAATCTACATAGTGGGCAGTGAGGCATGTATAAGATGTATTGTCGTGAATAGTCTAGATATCGGACATTACAGATACCACTCTACTATATTCCCTAAATTCATTAATTAGTATTTATTTTTCTAACTTATAATATTTTAGTATGTCGTTCTTAGGGCAATCAGATTATACCCCATAGCCATTAGAGGCAAAATCCAATGGCTTAGATTGAATTTTTTTTATAATTGGGTTGATTTGATAGTTGAACCGACTCGAACGATCTATTCCACAAACTTTTGCTTCTAGAATGGAGTGGAGGGTAGAGGGTCGAGCCTTCGACTCAAGTAGGAAAAGTTAATAAGTCAGGTTTGGGTCTGATGGAAATTTTGGATCCATCAAGCCTCGGGTAGTCAGGTTCGGGTTGGGAGCATGGGGCTAGGTGGGTCGGGGCATATCTCGACTTGTGCCAAGATATCGTGCCTACGGGCCATGGTACAAAGAAATGCCTGGCCCTACACATTGCTTGGTTGGCCTAGGCACGACATCAGCTATGTCGTGAATAGTCACGACACGAGATTTCTGCCCCGACCCGAACGATTTTATAGATTAAGAAAAGATTTTTTTTAAAAAGTATATTTATTTATTTTTAAAAATTTTTGATAAATAAAAACATGCAAAATTTTTAGGGCCCTCAGATTCTACCCCATAACCATTAGAGGCAAAATTAAATGGCTTATATTAAATTTTTTTTACCATTGCGTTGGCTTGGCCATTGAACCGACCCGAACGATCCATTCCAGAAACTTTTGCTGCTAGAATGGAATGGAGGGTAGAGGGTTGAGCCTTGGACTCAAGAAGAAAAAGTCAATAAGCTGGGTTTGGGCTTGATGGAAATTTTGGATCCGTCAGGCCTCGGGTAGTCAGGTTCGAGTCGGGAGCATGGGGCTGGGTGGGTCGGGGCATATCTCTACTTGTGCCAAGATACCATGCCCACATGGCACGAGCCATGGAACCAAGACGTGTCTAGCCCTACACATTGTTTGGTTGGCCTTGGCACGACATGAGCTGTGCCGTGAATAGTCACAACATGGGCATGAGCAGGGGTCATTCTCGTGCCATGCCAAGCCAGGCATGACCAAATTGGGTTGTACCTCGGGCCGGCCTGGCCTATTTGACACCTCTAGTCATGAAGCCCCATGGATCATCTTCCTCATGCTTGTCATGCATTTTTTAGGCTTCTTTGGGGTTTCCTCTTATACCTAAGTATATGGTGTGAGTTTCTTTAATTGGAATTCATTATGATGAATAAAAGTCATGACTTTGGTCTTTTTATTCTATAACATAAAGTTATTGCACAGGATACTATCATGACCCTGATCTCTTTCCTCTACCTGATGGTTATGATACTATAAAAAGTCATGATGGCCCTTTGGCCTGTGTAATAGAAAGTAGTGGTGTTGGATACTAGCTAAAGCTCGATTCTCTATTTGATGTTTGTTATGCTTGGAAAAGTTATGATGTTTCATTTAGTTTCTATAAGACAAAGTCAATACATTAGAATATGCTAGTAACTTGTGCATTTCACTTTTATAACCCAAATTCATGGTATTGAAAAATGGTAGTGCCTTTGGTTTCATTCTTGAGTTGAAAGTCATAATGTTTGTGTTGAGCATAACTCAAGTTTGATTATGTGTAATATTTTGTAGCTAAAAGTCATGAAGCTAGATTTGCAACACTATGTTGGCTTGATTAGTTTATGGTTTTGTATAGAAAAAGTCATGACACTTGGAGGATGTCATGTCTTTTAGCACTAGCGAAGTACTTAGTTGCTACAACATAAAATTAATGGCATAATCATAAAATTATTTTGAGCTAGTTCAGTTGCTACTATATGAAATCTTTACAGCTAAAAGAATATGTTACATAGTTAAAATATTATATCAACAAGATAGTAGAATCATAGTGTATGAATATTTTCATAATTATGTATATAGAGTTTTGACTAAGAATGAATACCAAAACTAAATTATAAATACTCAAAGTTGTAATCAAGTCACATCATATCAAATACTATGACTTGCATGACCATTTTCTCCCATTCTAGCCATCAACTCTCTCATGCCGAATATTTTACACTTAAAACTTTTTATTTCACAACTATTCATTAAAATCCTTAAAAGATAAGTTTTTGTGAAATCATTACAAATAAACCACTCTTTTAGGCAAAATACACCATAAAAATCAAACCAAATAATCAATATTATTTATTATTTGGCATACCAAACAAGGTATGAACTCATTAATAGTCTAACTATAGAAATTAAATGTATTGCTACTTGGGAGGCAACCCAAAAATTTTTTCTACTTTATGTGATGTGATAATGATATGTAAGCAGTCACACAAAATATAGATCACCATTCATTAATCCTAAATATTGATCATTTAGCCTAAACCCCATGATGATTCTTTTACTAACCACAAAAATAAGTAGTCCCTACTATCTTGGTATACTATGATACTCTAACTCAGTCATTACAGATACTTATTTAGAAAGATGGATATCTAGATATTATATTTTTTTGTAAGTGGAGAATAGATTGCTCAAGGATGAGTAATAATTTTAATATGAGAATTTATTTAGTATGTCAAATACCAAATATTACTTACCATTTGGTATGATTTTCAAGATGTGTTTTGCTTTAAAAAAAGCTTATTTATCATAATTTTATAAAAGCTTTGTTTTTGAGAATTTTAATGAATAGTTGTGAAATCAATAGTTTTTAGTGAGGAATGTGTTGCTTGGTAGAGTTTGTGACTATAAGGGGTGTGAAAAGTCATGCAACTCATATATTTTGACATGCTATGACTTGATTATACCTTTTAGTATTTATAGATTGGTTTTTTCATCTATTCTTGTCTGAAACTCAACATACCTAATCATGATAATCTTTATACATCATGATTCTATGATCTTGTTGATATAAATATTTCACTATATAAGATATTCTTTTAGTTGGGAATATTTATTGGACTCATAACCAAATTAGCTCGAAATATCTTTACGACTATGATATTAATTTTATGTTACATCAACCAAGTATAGAGAGTAGACTCTATATGTTATAAGTTTTTCTTTATCAAATAACAGAATATTGAAGCCAACACCACGATGATTATCTGACATCTTGACTTTTAACTATATAATATTATAGAAAACTAAATTCGACCAACACAAACATTATGACTCTTGGCTTAAGAGAGAAACCAAAGCCATAATCATTCTTCATTGTCATGTCTTTGGGTGATTGGAATGAAATCCACAAGCCATAACCACATTCCAACACTATTATATTCTATTATAAAGGCTAAATGGGTCATTGCAACTTTTCTCAACATCAAAACCATCAACAGAGTAAAGATACCAAAGTCATGGCTCACATTCAATGTGACAACTTTATGTTATACAGGTTAAATTGGTTATCACAACTTTTCCTAAAGTCATGACCATCAAGTAAAAAAAATTGATCAAAGTCGTGCCTCATATCTAGTACAATAACTTTTTATTATAGAACTGAAAGGCTGATGCCACATCTTTTATTTAGTATCAAGACTTCCAATTAAAAAAACTCACACCAAATGCTCAAGTTTATAAGAAAAACCATAAAGAAGTATAAAAAGATATGAGGGATGCAAGAAAGATGACCCAAGGGCTCAAAAACTCAATTTTTGAGGTGATACACAAGCAAGAGTAATATAAGACAAAATCATAAACCCTAGAAGGCGGGCATGCACAAAAATCTCCTCCTCGGGACAAATCAAAGTGAAATTGAATGACTTTTAAAGGATTTAAGTTTTGTATTTTATATTCTTCCGAGAGATGAATTTGAGCACCTATATTCATACAAGATGAATTTTCACCTGCCTCATATTAGAGGTGTAAAATAGGATGTGTCGTGCCGACATGAGTTATTTTTTTGGTGGCCCAATCAGACCGCAGTGTCATGCAGGGTACAACCCAATATAGTAGTCGTGCCAAGCAAGGCACAACATGACTTGAGAATGGTCGGCCCGACATGGCCCACTAGCTCGACTCTAAGTAGATTCAGGCTAGGTCATTCCTGGTCTTGCCAGGTCGGGCTGGGTTGTACCTGGTTTTGCCAATTTTTTTTAAAATCACCATAACAGGTAGGAGGGCACAGTCCAGACACTCAAGTCGATTTACCATGCCATCGAGTTAGGTACATGGGTTGTGCCTATCCTGACACAAGGCACAGCTCATGCCGACCCATAAGACATAAACCATGCCCATGAGGCAGCCCGACCCAGCCCAAAGCATGGTTCCAGACCTTGCTGTGCCAGGCCAAGCACGTTACAGAACAATGCCTAGGCTAGGCCCGAGCTGCCCAGCCCATTTGATACCTCTACCTCATATGTTATCTTTAATGATTTTATACTAAAAAGAGAATCTAGGAATGATGTAATATGTTTATTATGATAGATGTTTTATTTGATTCTTTTATATGATGGTTTATTGTTATATTATTTGGTTATAGATGATTTGATAATTAAATAGAATTGAGACTAGAATTTTAGTTATTGATGGGTTTGTGCATGAAAGGAATAGTAGATAATTATAGGTAAGCCACGAAACACAATTATACATATGGTAGGAAGGAAGAGACAACTCTTTCAACCATTATGCACAAAAGAAATATTTATGTTAAAAAATTGAAATTAAGGTATACTGAATCATTGAGAGTATGATACTTATGAAGTCGAAAGTATGAATACTTTTATAGACCACTCCATTATGCACATCTTTGAGGAACTAACCTTCAGTTGTTATTGGGCTATAAATAGAATATTCCTCTAAGGATTTCTCCTTTAGTATATAAGTCATTTATTGTAGTAGGAGATAATGAAATATAATCTATGTAATAAGTATGAATGAATGTGATTCATATGGTGGTGATAGTTTTACATGTTAGATTTGGTCATATGGCTGCCACATATGAAACACAAAGGAAAAAATATATTAATTTTGTGAGTTTGGTGCTAAGGAAGCTGGAAGTACAAATATTTTTATTACCACATCAATTTTTATCGAGAAAGACACTATAGTCCAAAGAATATGAATGTATATTCGAACAACTATTAAGGGAAATTAATGAGTTGCCTAAATGATGAGAACTTGTGAATGACATCTAATTAAAGATGATGTATTATCTCGGTGGTAAAGACCGAGGAGACAACTATGAGAAAGTCATCATTGTGAAAGACTTAATAGTTGATAATTACCTTGTATACTATTAGGGAAAAAGATCATTCAACAATTATCTAGCCTTAAAATTTTGATTGAGCATAATTACAATAAAAATATTTATAAATTTTATCACAAATAAAAATTTGAATCATTCTTAGAATCTAGGATTCATGACTTAAATCTTATTTATTATGCCTACTAGAGTAGCTATTAAATATAGTTGATTGATCTAATATTGCATGTGTGTTTAGTGTTTAATTTATCAAATATTTCAGTATATTTTTGATAATTAAGAATGATATGTATGTGTGGAAATGGAGTGGATTTGTGTTGATTTCATAATTTTTGGTATTTTAGAGAACTTTGATAAATAGTTATAAGATCAATAAGTTTTTGGAGGTATTTAGTAAAGGAGGCAACTCTATAAGTCTTTTATAGTTTAGGCATCCATTCTTACAAGAAACTTTATCTAATCTTTTTTTGGAAAATTCTTGTTCACCATGATCCTACTCTCTCATTAGCTTAATATTTATATTGTGCAACACATTCTTGATGACTACAATATTATCATGGATTTATAGTCATATATAACTCTTAAAATTTTAATAGTTGTGATATTAATTCTTCATCATAGCAACCAAGTATTCCATAAATACTCAAGGTCATGGCTAATTTCATAGAGTCACAACTTTCTCTTTATTTGGCTCGGTAGTCAAAAGTCAGAGCTATGACTTTTTTATAAAATCATGACTTTTGAGCTATAGAAAATTAAAATTTCTCAAGTATCTAGGCCAAAGCCATGACGATTATTCAAAATCATGATTTTTGGGTCACTAAATATTATAGAGAATATTACTCAAAGGAATGTGTAGCCATGACTTATTCACACAAGCTAAGAATGGTCATTTACTTATCAAGAAGAATAAATGATTAATGTAATGATCTCTACACATCATTGCAGCCATATAATAATATTGGAAGTCATTGCAATCCCATGACTACTTTATATTGTCATGACCATATATGGACGACAAATGATGATCAATTTCAGCTTCATAACTTTGTGTTACAAAAATATCAAGATATCAATATATTCATGATCAATTTCCACAGTCATAACCTCAAACTAAAGAGATGACGAATAAGGTTGAAACTTCTATTGGATATTTGCTAGTTATTACTTAGATAAAAGCAAGGCCTTTCAAGCATAAAAGATGAAATTAGAGAATCTCTCAAAAAATCTTTCTATTTTTCTCCTTCCACCTCATGAAACAAATAAAAACTACTATAACTACAAACCCTAGGGATGAGTTTCACACTCCTAGGGACTCCTCAAGCAAGAAAAGGACACATGACCAATGAAAATCCCTAGAGTTGGGGGGGCATGACTCTCAAACCTTCATCCTCTAGAGATTCATTTGAGAATTTATATTACATTTATATGGTTTAGGATTTGTGTTATTTGGATTATGTGATGTAATATTTTAGATAATTGATACAATATTGGTTTGATTATATTTTATGTTTATGGATGTAGATGAATGATGATTAAATATAACTCAAATTAGAATTTTGACAAATAGTAGTTTGAGTGAGGTTGTCATAGTGGATGGTAATAGATTAGTCATGAGACTCACTCTTGCATAGGATAAAAAAGTGATGATAGTCCTTCTAATTGAAATGCATATAATGAACCTATATGTTAAACCTAGAAGATTTGGTATATTAATCATCATGTATATGATACTCATTAAATCAAAAGTACAAATACTTTTACATATTAATCTATTATATACATTTTAAAAAGAATAATTCTCAATTGGGGTGGATGTTATATAGAACATTCTTTCAAGAAGTTTAGCTTTAGTGTGAGAGCTACATCATCACTAAGAAAGAGTGGTAGGAAATCCTTGGGATATTTGTGAGTCTGTAGTTACTCACAAGGTGATGATAATCCTTGTGAATTCCTTTTACTTGCATGGTTCCCACCTATAAAACTCGATGGAGGCATATATTAATTATGTGAGTATTATACTTATAAAACTAAAAATGCAAATATTTATAAACCAAGCTAATCATTATTCTTTAACATAATGAAGGCCATTGAATAATAGTGTGCATATGAAGCATCCATCAAGGGTAATTGATGAAGTTGCCTAAAAAGTATGGGATTATGAATGATCCTTACAGAGAGATGAATTGTTGTCTTAGTGGAAACGTATCGAGGAGACAACTATGAGGGGACTACTATTGGGGATGACACAACGGTAATAATTATCTTATATACTAATAAGACAAATGGTCATTTGATAATAATACCCCAACCTTCCTTCTATGTATAGCATTATATATATATATATCAAACAAATTAATGATATCACATAAATTAGGTAATTATACTTTGGTCCTAAGACTATTTAATAATCTAAGGATCTCTTCTACTAAAAATAAGTTTCTTCTTGTTGGACAGTCAAATTACTGATACAATCCCTATGAGATTAATATCTCAACTTATATATTACTTATATGTCTTATGTACTTGTAGATATCAGTTGATGGAATAATCTCATCAAAATACTTTTGAGACATCACCTAACTAATTAAATTAAGTAGAGTAACAAAGTCACAATAGTGTGTAATCTTTGTGAGATTGATATATGGATTAAAGATCTGCTTTATTACTTATATGACTTATATAATTTCAAAATAATATTAGAGGAGAGACTCTTGTCCAACTAGTTTTTGGTATGCTTCTAACAACAAATTTAGGTATTGTAACAAAGTCACAACAATGAGGTTTTGGAATCATATCAATTAATCATAATTTTTGCACACTCACAATGTCACAATAATCACATGTGGAAATAACATGATAATCCATATCTTGCCATAAATAAGTTTTTTGATGCCACCATCTTCAATAATTAACTCAACCACTTTGAAATCATGTTCTAAACAGACAATAAGACTTGTTCTTTACTTTGGTGGACAATAACATCTATTAGAGCTTTGTAAAGTCACAATTTGTGCTAAAAAGCTTGGAACCTCGCCTAGGGTTTCTTGACTTATTGAAACTTCTATCTTTACAATGTCATTTGCAATATCTGTTTATGCTCGATAAAAACAAAATAATAAAAATACTAGGGTCCCACAATAATCCAAAATAAACAAAAACAATTTCCACTTAACACTTAAACAAGAAATCCATAAGAGAGCTTGAGATGAAGAGGAAGAGGGAATTTGTGAGGAGTTAGGTGAGAGAATCTCTAATTTGAAACCCTAAATTTTCTACTTCTTTGCCCACTAAAAATAATTTCTATTTGAAAAAGTATCAAAGTTAGGTCACTTTTTTTTGTAACTTAGATTGTCATGATTTTTCTCCCTCTACACAAGTCATCATGTATCCAAGAGTTGACTTATTTGTATCAAATCACATGCATTATTTACATTTGACTAATCATGCAAATGGTTTCACCACTATCAAAAAACATGCATATTCTATAACTTCCTTTAAGATTCTAGAGTATCTAGTTGATGGCTTGCCAATGTGCTCTACCGAGGTTGGAAAGGAATGTGCTAACAATGCCAACTGGATGAGCAATATTTGATCCTGTGCATATCATTTCATACTATTAGGTATTTTGAATTTGCTCTAATATTAACCCGATGTATGTGGGTCTAACATGTAATAAAATGGACTTTTCAAGTCTGGATATCAATCTCATAGAGATTGGTGTTTATTGACTTGAGATGGTTTCCAACTTCCAAGGTATTCGATTGCTTTAGCTTACAATTAAGTATGAAATATAAGGCTGTATAGAGTTAATTTACTTCATTATGTATGTGATTATCCTTGCTAATCATTCATAGTCATCCAATCTAGATATTATTGGAAGTGGATGAGAAAATGTATAGCTTCTACTATCACTAGTCGATTGCATTTCTCATATATGATAGATGTAAATAAATCAAAATGAATACCTCAAGTATATCTTCTTATCCACTAGTCATAATCATTCTAAGAGTCACACAATATTTTTAAGTTATAGAATATAAGGTTATTCTCTGATAATTCATTGGTCACTGAGCATGGTTTTTATGATGAATGTCATTAGTGTATAAAAATGTTTCAGCATTCCATGTAAAGAGTTACCCACACATGTGCTCTTATAGCATGTCACTTTTCAAAGAGACACACTTGTGTTTTAATTACTTGTTACCATCCTAAGAATCACACATGAGTGTGGTTACTAGATTTACTAGATTTTCCTGGAGATAAGTCATCTTTTTCTTGGTTGAACTATATAACAAGATTACCCAATATTGGTAAAAGCCAAGATGTTGAAATTCCAAAGGACACAACAAGATCTACACTACAGTTCCACAAATCCATTATATTATAACATAACAATCAATAAATTTTAGCATAGCATTGAAAAAGAATTAAAATAAATGAATTTAGTAAACATCAATTCTTTAATGCAAGTAAATGAATGCATAAAAAGATATTAGAATTTGATCTCTTCTACTAACCTACTTTGTCAAAGCATGTTTGACAAGGTCATCATCCCCTGCCCCCCCCCCCCCCATATTTTTTTCAACTCTCTATTTGTGTTATGCCATGTATTCTATATATTTCTACCTCTAGCATCTTTCTTTATATGTTTTCCTAGACTCTCTAGTCATAGTGCTCATTAATGCTCATTGAGTTTGGGTTGAATCATATTCAGCTTGGCAATACCTAGGATTTCTTTTATTCATGGTGCATGCTTCTATCAGCTCATGTTGCTACTAGAAGATGATGTTGCAACTCCAATTCTACTTATTGGATCTGATTATGTCATGACAAAATTAATGATGTCACAAAATAAAATTATTGTTGTGACTGACATATTATGTCATGACAAAAGAGATAATATCATGACCAAAGATAATGTCATGACTCAAAATATTATCATTATTTAGCATTAGTGTGGTGTCATGACTAAGACATTATGTAGCTATTAAGGATTAGTGTCGTGATGCATGAAGTACTATCCTGACTCACAAGTGATGTTATGACTGGGGAATTAATGTTGTGATCTTAAAGTAACTTCACTTCTGAAAAAGATTGTCATGACTTATGAAATGTTGTCATAGCTGAGAGATAAAGTGGGGACTAATAAATTAATTTCATGGCCAAAGAAATAATATCATGGCTAAGAAGTAAAATCATGATGTATGCTTTTAATCATGATTAAGAAGTAAAGTTGCAACTTATGAGAAATTAGTGTGAATAAGAACTAAGGTTGCAACTGCATAAGTCAATGGTGACTAGTAGAAATGATGTCACAACATATGAGTGCCAACCAGGTCAGGTGGCTCGAACATGGACCACGACATAACATGGTTCAGCCATGCATGACTCGGCATGGCATGATCTAGAATTTTGCCTAATCCTAGACCATGATATGGTTTGTATCATGCCGTACCTGCGTGAGCCATGCCTCATGTCGAGCCGGGCATGACTAGTGTGTCTGGCCCGATGGCATGGTCCATCGACCCATGAACCTGGGATCGACTATAGGTCACAGGTCAAGTCCCATCAAGTGACTACCAGATGGGGCAGGTACTTTTTTTAAAAGTCAAGTCACGTAAGATGGATCTTACTTATGTGGCCTACTACAATTGACCAATCAAGTAAGTCGGCCAGCCATTGCATTTTCATACAATGAATTCCGATAGAGATGGTTTAGCATGGTCCGACACATCCCTGCACTCAACCATGCCACCATGTTATGCTAGGCCAACTAGTTGGTTCCTGTGCTATGCCTGGCATGACATGATAGCATATCCATGCCTCACTCAAATGGGCCATACCGGCATGAGATGGGCATGTTTGACATCTTTATCTTAACATGTAAATGTTGTGACTCATAAATGTGATGTTGCAACTTTGCCTTGCTTTTTCACAGCTACTCATATTCCTTCTCAACATAGAATGATATCGTGAGTTCATTTCTGAGTTGTGACTCTATATATTTCTTTGTTTAATCTACTTTTTTTTTGTTGATTTTTTCATTCTATATAAAATGCTCACAAAACTCCAATCCTAGGTAAAATGTCCATAATTGGCACATATTTAGGTGTTATACATATAAATTATTCTAGTTATGGATCCTAAAATATTAGTATAGTTAACACTGATCAACACCTCCAAATTCTAAGTTCTACTTATCTTCATGCAAAGAAAAGAGAGAAAAAAAATACAATCCTCCCACACATAAAATAAATAGTATAAGTTTTTTATTGTCATTAATGTGAATGTCTATTATGACTATGAAATGACATCATGAAATATGATATGTAGTTATGATCAAATTTAAGGTTGAACCTGAGTAATGATGCCATACTGAAGAGATAATGTCATGACTCTAAAAATATTGTCGTGGCTTAGAAAATAGCATGACATCTAAGAAGAAATATTGCAACATGTGAAATGTTGTCATGATTGAGAAATAACAATATCAATGGGTGTTGTGACTTGTTGTGACTTTTAAAATGACTTTAAAATACAAAAAAACCTCTATCCGATGAAAATGATTATTGTTACATATAAAATTGTAATCACAATTAGGAATGAACATATTGAATGAGAAAAACTATCTTGACATATAAACATTTTCTATTCACATTAATATTAACCACAATTATATGGGTCTAATAATTGATAAATTAGACTTTTTATGTCTGGATATCAATCCCACAGGGATTGGTATTTATTGACTTGAGATGGTTTCCATAGTACTTAATTGTCCTGGCTTACAATTAACTATGCAATGCAAGAGCGTATTGCGTTAGTATAATTCAGTATGTATGTTATTTTATTTGCTATATATTCATGCTTATGCATTCTAGAAATTGTTGGAAGTAGATGAGAAAATTAATGACTTCTACTCTCACTAATCAGTCACATTTCTCATCCATGCTAAAGGTACACCAATCACGGTGAATACCTCAAGTGTGTATTCTTATTCATTGGTCACAATCTTTCTAAGAGTCATACTATGTCATTGAGTAGTAGAATATAAAATTACACTCTGACAATTTATTGATTGCCTGACACATTCCTTGTGATGAATATCATAAGTGTATAATTGTGTTCCAGTAGAAAGTTACCTACCCATGTACTCTTATATCTTATTACCCTTCTAAGAGGCACACATGTGTCTTCTTATTACTTGTTATCATCCTAAAAATCATACATGAGATTGGTTGTTGGATTTATTGTGTCATACTAAAGGTAAGTGATCATTTTCATTGTTAACCATACGACAAAATTGCCCTTAAGCAATATTCATTTTGGTGGAAGCCAAGTTGTTTATAATTCCCAATGACACAATAAGATCCATACTATAATTCTAGAAATTTAGTATATTACAACATATCAATTAACATGCCTAAATCCACAAACCAACCCTTAGCAAAATTCCAGAAATTTAGTATATTACAACTAGAGGTATCAAACGGGATGTGTCGGGCCGGCCCGGCCCATTTTTAGCCAACCCGACCGTGCTTCCGTGCCGGGTCATGCACGACATGGTTATTATACCGTGCCTTGCTTGGCCCGACACGGTTCTGCGGAGGTCAGCCCGGCATGGGTCCGCAGTACGAATCGGCTGGGTTCGGCCCGGTCGAGCCGAACCTAATTTAAAAAAAATTAGGGTTTGGCGGCGCGCTGCCATGCTGCCCTCCCGCCACGATTCTTCTTCACTATTGGGGCTCGGCAAGCCTTGTCCATTTGGCTCAGCTTTTGCCGCTGGGGTAGTTTCTCGGCTCGTGCCGAGTTACCATGCCAATGGGCCATGGAACCATACTGGGCCAGGCACGGCACGAGGCCCGGTTGGCCTCAGCACAGCATGGCACAGTTGGTGCCGTGGACAAGCATGGCACTGGCACGGTAAATTCCCGTGCCGTGTCGTGCCTCGTGCCTCATGCTAGATCAGGCAGGCCCGCCCCGATTGACACCTTTAATTACAACATATCAATCAACATACCTAAATCCACAAACTAACCCTTAGCAAAATTATAGCATATTATTTGGAAATAATCAAAATAAATGAATTGATTATTTGGCAATAATCAATTCACACATATTATCCATAGGAATGTATTATAGAATATTAGTAAACATATAAGTAAATGAATTCATCAAAGATGAATTCATTAAAGATGTTTTGTAGCAATTTGAACCTTGCTAGATAAATTTTTCCCAGAGATTGATGCTCTTGTTCATCTTTGGGCAATGCTTCTGCTATTGATTTGCGTTATCACAACATTTGTAGAGACATCTTTTATTCCCCCTTTATATTCTATTCCACTCTCTATTTGTGTTTAGCCATTTATTCTCTATATTTTATCATCTCATATATTCTTTTCAGATGTTGCCTTAGACTCTTTATTTATAGTACTCCTTAATGGTCTTTGAGTCAAGGCTGAATTATATTCAGCTCAAAAATGCCCAGGGTTTCTTTTATTGTTGGTGCGTGCTTCTATTGCCACATTCCACAACTAAAAAGATGTTGTGACTCCAATTTTGCTTGTTGGCATTGCTTATATCAAGATATGACAAATGGTGTTGCACAAAAAAAATAAATAAAGATTAACATAGTGATTGACAAATCATGTAGCGATAAGAAGAAACAATGTTATGATCGAAGATAGTGTCACAACTCTAAAAATATTGTCATGACTAAATAATAGTGGTTGTCACAATTTGGTGAGATACTATTATGCTGAGACATGATGTCACTTATAAGGAATAGTGTCATGACACATTATATATTGTTGTAATTCACTAATGATGCCATGATCAAGGAATTAGTGTCATTACTTTAAAGTAGCTTTGCTTTAGAAAAAGATGATCATAACTTATAAAATATAGTTGCAACTTAGCGAAAAAGTGAGGACTAATAAATTAATATTGTTATCAAAGAAATAATGTCATGACTAGGAAGTATAATCATGATGTATGAGTATTTTCATGATTAAGAAGTAGAGTTATAACATATGAAATATTATTGTGGCTAAGAATTAGGGTCACAACTTTGTAACTCAGTTGTGATCAATAGAAATGATATCACAACATGTGAATGTTGGGACTTATAAATATGCTATCACGACTCATAAATATGATATCGCGACTCATAAATATGACATTGCGACTCATAAATATGATATTGCGACTTTTTCTTTCTTTGCCGCAACTATTTATCTTCCTTTTTAGCATAGAATGATGTCACAACCTAGGCTCCTGAATTGTGACTCTATTTCTTTTTTTTGTCCATTTATTTTCTTGTTGATTTCATCGTTATACATATAATGCTCCCAAAAGTACAATCTTAAGTAAAATGTTCATAATTGGCACATATTCAGATGTTGTGCATACAAATTATGCCAGTTATGGATCCTAAACTATTGGTATAGTTGACATCAATCACATATATCAAACTACCAACAATAAACAATTTAAAAATATACCTCATGCCTTCTTTTTCTTTTTTGCTTGATTGACAAAACTTTCAACTCTATTTAAAGTGACATGCAAGTGAATATTTAATAATTTTGCCATTGTTCATATTAAACTTTTCCAATATTTTTTCAATGAAGCCCTCCTATGACAACCACAATTTCCCATTCTTTCTATTGCAGAAGATTCTCATACATACTTATTTTTGGAGAATTCAAATATTATATTCAAAAAATATATGTATAATTCACATTTGAAAGCATGGATCATGTTAATTTCATCTCCAACAATTAATAAGTTAATCCATGTAAAGCAAGAGAATTGTGACATTAATATTAGCACATTTCTTAATAAACACACATTCATCACAAGTGATTTGACCATACTCATGGCTCAATATATGTAGGATAGTCTTTAGCTGCATTAATATTACATGTAAGCATTTTAGTTGATGACTAGCAAAAAAATGATTATCTCTCATTAGAACGTCAAGAGATTCTTTAGTGATTTGTATTTATTACCACCAAATAGGGTATAATACATATCAACATCCAATATCTTCATTGAAATCAAATTATGATGCATATCTAGAATATGCCTAACATCCCTCAAGTTTAATTTATATCTTGTGTTAGTTTCAATGAAATAACACCAAGGACAACAACTTTGCTTGTCCCAAAATTTACCATATTTACTATACCAAAATTACTTGGTAGTAAAAAAACTAAAGAACTAATGGTGATATGTAACATAATAAGAAATAGAAGCATCGAAAACCCATTCGGTGATATTTTCTTATGTGATATTAACACAATATGCATGACATACTTGCTCCGCATTTCCATGAGTAACAATTGCAGCACTACTCTTGTCATCATTCTTATCTTCATCTCGTGTCTTGAATTTTCTTTCTTTTAGCTATCTTTAATACTATTTGATGTGCTTCCTTTTAAGATAATATTTACACTCAAAAATCTTGTGTCGGCTTTAACTCTCCTCAAATATTTCTACTCTTATATTTTTGACAGTCTCTTTGAGAGTCTTTATTTTGTCATCTCCCCCTTTGACTCCACAACCATGGCTTTGATATGAGGGAACCTCCTTGAAATAAACTATCTTTCATGTAGAAAGCTAAGTAATAACAAGGTAATTAACTCATTACCAAGCTTGATTTCTATGGTACTCATTTGATTCACAATTTCATATAAATTGACTCATGTGTGTTTGCAATTGATGAATCATCCTGATATTTCATATTTACTAGCTTCTGCATCAAGAAAGCTTTATTTTGTGCATTCTTGCACTCATAAATATTGCTTAGCTTCTTCCACGATTAGTATTTATCAGCCTCACTAAATTAATTTTATTCTACCCATTACCATATCATCCCAATGGGTTTTCAATTTACATTTTTTATTCCTCTACGATCTTATTTCTTGGCTTATTGACATCACCTTCATTTGAATCATATAAATATTTGCTAAATAATACTTCTTTCATGTGTGACTTCCTAATAGATTAATTTTTATAGTTCAACTCTACCATAGTATCCATGGAATCATTCATTTTAAATGGCATAAATAGAATAAAAATATCCCCTTTTATTGCATATTGTAGAGAAAGGAAAAGACTATGAAGCAAACATGCTGAAAAATGTATCAAAATCAATAGTGAAATAGCCAAATCCTATTACAGATGCAATTTTAAATGGGAATATAGATTTGAATCCAAACCAACAAATATATTTTTTATTTTACATCAAACCTATAAGAATGAGAAAAAAAGAAGGGTCCAAGTTCTAAAAATCTCAAATAATAATTATCAATGAGTACATAACACAATATCCTCCTAGACCCACTATGGATATCCAAAAGCTATAGAAAAAACAAAATAATAATAATAATAATTCAAATACAAAAAGATGATCTAAGTGCATTGCCATTAATAGAATATATATCTCATCTTGAACCACTCTATGCCATGATCAATATATTGAAAAATCAGCAAAAATGGACTTCATCTCAAGATCCAAACATTTTTCCAAAGAAAAATATATTGTCACCGCCACACTATTTCTTCTTAGCTAAAACAACAGCTTTTCACATGATTGACAAAGTACTGCCAGAATAGCATACTTAAGAGGAGACCAACGTGTCAATATATATACATATAATCATGCTGTTGGGATAAATATCTAACCTACTTTAATCTCGGAGCCTCAAAGTCAATATATGGGCTGATGGATAGACACACAAAGTATGTGTGTGTATCTACACACACACACACACACACACACACACACTTGTATTATATATACATCATTGTGTCTATATCATTGTATAAACATATTATTGTGTCTATATCATTGTATATATATATTATTGTGTTTATAGAAATTCATAAAACTACCTTTTTTATGAATATAATATAATATAAGGGACATATTTATGAAAATTAGTTGTGAAGTTATAAAAATTAGTTGTAAAGTTATGAAACTAATGTTTTTATTAAATAAATATGTACATTACAGGGGGAAAATTTTTGTTTAAATATAGATATCATTTTTAATAATTTTGAAACTTAATACCCACAAGCTTTAATTTTTTTCGCATACCCTAAATTATAATTCTTCTTAAAAAAACTTTAAATTAGTATAGTCATGAAGTGACACAGTCATGTTGATTATAAAAATATTTTTAGATAAAATTTGCAATTCATACCAAACCTAAACTCTAAAAAGATGTTGGGGATTAGAGAAGTTAGTTCTTAAACTACTATAACTCGAGTATGTATTTGTTTCATAGCACACCAGAAGTAATAATTAAAAAAAAAACTCAGATTGAGGATCTTTTTCCTATTGTGAAACTACCTCTGTAATACAAACAAATTCTATCCAACATTTTAATTTTTAATAAACAATTTTATTAGATTTTAATTTCTAATAATATATAATTATTTTAGGTTATTCTAGCAATGAGTTTAAATATATTCGATAGTAATTTTCATTAATAGTTTATGTATATGTTTCAACAGAATATTTCTAATATAAACACAAGTATAATATTTTATTAAAAAATAATGTAATAACCAAAAATTATTAATTTAAGTTTAAAACATACTAAAAAATTGTTCATGCTAATGAATTATAATACAATTTGACATGCCAAAAACTACGCTTCAAACATAGATTAATAATTCAAAAAAATCATATTCATGGAAATCTAAATTCTAGAATAGAGAACATAAACTCGAGTATTTCATATATAAACCTTAAAAACTATAAATTCTTATAGCAATTTTCATGATAACAAGTTAGAAACGAGAGTATGACAACAACTGAACAACATTAATCTACACTCCAAATAGATTATGGACAAGATTAAGAAGAAAAATTTTGTTCAAATCTTAAACTCTATCTAGAAATAAAAAATAATTTTTGGATAAAATACTTTCATCTCCTACATTAAATATTGAAGGAAAGAAGACGATTTTATGTTGGTGTGTAATGGCAATAAGAAGGGTTGCATTCTATATTTCTATCTAGAAATATAACAAATATATTTCTATTTACCATGTGTAATGGCAATAATAAAAAATAATTCTTGCCTCTTTTTTTTTTTTTTGTTTCTTTGTATCAATAATGGAAAGAAGGGAACCAAATTTGCTTCATTTTTTTTATTCTAAGTCACTTGCATGGCTTGGAAATGAGATCGTTTCATTATTTTTCATTTTATAGAAAATTACTATGTATTTGTTATACCATGGACCTTGCATGCAAAAAAATCTAAACAAACAAAACAAAACCTATAATTTTAAAATTGTACAACTTTGGTATTTTAATTAAAAAATACATAAACTAACAATATAAGTAAACCAAATTGATCTATCAAGCTTGGAAAGAGCCAACAACTAACTCTTCCCTAAGTGAGGAGATTTATACTAGTAGTTTTTTTAAATGGATTAAACTTCATTAAACTTTATTACCTAAGTGATATTTATGTTTATGTGAATTTTTTTAAGTACAACTAAGTTTTCTTATAATACATCTCATATCCAATAATATCGCATCTCAATTTGTTTGTCTTATAGTAAAAAATCTAAAATTTGAAGACATGTATGACACTCTAATTATTGCATCAATATATATATATATATATATGTATGTATGTATGTATGTATGTATGTATTTACATATTTATTTATATATTATGACCAACATATATATCTACTAGAAACATTTTTATCCATGATATTTATTTACATATTTTAGTAGTTGCAATGAACTTTAACTTATGATAGACAATGTTATATTATTTTGTAGTTTTGATTGTCATGATATTACTCCTCCTCCAAAGATTACTAATAATATGAGGTGAGTCTCCTTGAATCTAAATCACTAGTAATATCAAAGACATTGTATCCAAGAAAATTGTTTTCATCCACCAAGACATAGAGGTAGTTGAGATGTAACTCGAAGATATCTTAGGATATATTTCACTATTTCCCAATGATACCTTCTTGTGCCCGAGAGAAAGTGACTTAAAATACCAAAAATATGTGTTATGTCTAATATGGTACATACCATAACAAACATAAGACTACTAACAATTGAGGCATAGGAAACATAGCTCATATTTATCCTTTCTTCATTAGTGTTAGGATAATGATTGGTACATAGCTTGAATTATTTTGCTAAGGTAGTTAAGAATGATTTAGTTTGTTTTACAAAAAAACTCTCAATAATCTTCTCCGAATAGTATTTTTAAGATAACTATATATGCTTGAAAGGCTTATATCAAATAATGGGCATTCCTAGAAGCTAATTGATTGGGCCAAAATCCTTCATAGAACATATTTATCATAGACCTTCTTTAAATTTGTAAATATGTACTTTTTTGACCAATGATTTTCAAATCATCAATCATTAATTAAAATATAAGTTGGTCAACACCTGATTGATGGTTAATAAATACATAGTGATCATAAAAAAATTGTTAAAAATCAATAGACTTAATAAACAAATAAAAGTTTTGTATGACTACATGCGGGCTTGTTTAAGCTCACACAAACTATTTTTTTGTTTGCAAGGAATATATATTTTTCCTTCTACTTGAATTCCTTAAGGCTACTCTATGTAATGTGTCCCATGAAGGTCATCATGAAGGAAAATTATCTTCACTTCGAGCTGATCAATATATAAATCCAAGTTGCCAACCAAACTTATAATTACTCAAATAGAATAGATCTTCATGATTGTAGAAAACATCTAGTCAAACTTGACTCCTTTCTTTTAACTAAGCATATTCATGACAAAATGAGCTCTATGTTTCACTTGAGTATCACTAGCTTTACTCTGAAGATCTATTTATTTTTTAGTGTATATTTCCCTTTAGTTAAGGGTACTAGATCATATGTCTAGCTTTTTTTAATTGAGTGGTATCCTTAGGCCCAATTAGGCCCACAAAAATCAACGGGTGCCCTCAAGAGGAACAATGTTTTATCCTAGTAGTCGATAGTAGCTAATGGGAATCAAACTTGCAATGTACAAGGAGACATGACTTTGGTATCTCGCCAATCGAACAATCACATATATATATTTTTTGATAAGTAAAAATAACAACCACATAATTGCTCATATGTTTGGTTGATATGTAAGGACTTAATTAATTCATCCATTACTTGAAGTCATTCTTCTTTATTCTCAAAGATATGGATTCCTAACATATATCATGTTCACATTAGTTGTGAGTAAAACATAATTGCTCAACACTCAACATATTAAGTTTTTTTTGGATTATTTTATAGTGTTTTCATGATGTATTTGTATGGAAAATAGGTTTATAGTGAAAGGATTTCAACACTCAACATATTAAGTTTCTATCTTTCAGCTATGAAATTCATCTCCTAAATACTAAAACATGCCAAGAAAAGACACTAAAACATAGAAGACTTTTTTGGCTCATCAATTCATACACACATACTTACTTACTTAAATATATATATATATATATATATATATATATATAATATTTTTGTAAATTCTACAAAGTTACATAAATTAATAAAAAATATATATTTTTTATGAATCTTTACATTTTATAATTTTATAAAATTTGCAATTTTTTTCATTTCTTTGATTATCAAAATGTTGTCATTTTTTTTATTTATGTATTAATTTTAAAAAAATTTCATCATACAATTTTTAATGTGTTTGGTGTTATTCTTGGGGTTTTAAATGTTCAATAGAATTGGGCAGAGATCTGAACCACAAATTTTTTTTTCTAGCATGTGTTATAATGCTCACATGATCAAGAGTGATCATGCAATTTTGACATTTTGTTTGTTGGTTTGAATTAGATTAAAATTTGACTTGTCCTTTTTTATATTTTGGCATGATTTTTTTTGGTGACCGAGCCAAGTTTGAGAGGGAGAAAGTTGTCATCGATCTATTTTAGCACACTAAAAATATTCTTTTTATTTGGTGTACCAAATCATAAAAAAATTTAGTTTACAATATATAAAATTTTCATTTTGAAGTATTCAAATATAATTTTTCCAAAAAAAAAAAATCACCATTGATAGTCATAGAGCAAATATACAGTGATTATTCACCAAAATGCATACTCTATTTCTCATACTAACAACTCTTCAGACATCACAACCACACACACACACACACACACACACAATGATAAAATGCACTATTGTGTTCTAATCAAGCATCACCCACACCACATGTGTAATTATACTACAATCACACTTCATTGTAGAGAGACAGAGCAAATAAAAATACTAATTTTATTGTGAAAACCATCTGACATGGATTAAAAAAAGCATGAAGCATGAATCTTGAACTATACACTAAAACACAAAAGTTATAAAGTTGTATAGGTTGATCAAAAAGTATGCAAATATCTAGAGCAAAAAATACAAATAAATCTGTGTTTCCTTAATGTTGGGAGTGTTGGGGATTTGGGAACTCAAAAAAAGTCATGTAGATAATACATGTGGGTTAGGGTCATTTTGTTACAATCATATGTTCGTGAATACTATAAGAAAAAAACATGCCTCAAGCCCACCCCCGAGATCAATCTTTTTCCACATATCCCACTATTCTTGATGGATGCGAGGAAGACAATGATGCTACAATGGATTAGCGTTATCAAATCGATGTTTCACTTTTTTTTTATATCTTTAAAATTGAAAATGAAAAATTAAATATTTTCATTAAAAACCAATCCATTCGGCTTCTTATGTTTTTAAGATTTAAATTTATTACACACACACAACACACACACACACACACACACACACACACAATCATAATCAATTTAATGCAAATCAATTATTTTTAATTAATGACAAAATGAAATTATTTGATTATAATTAAATTAATTATTCTAATCATGTATTTACACATATTCTATATAAACAAAAATTTTAAAATTTCTTTCATCACAATTCACATCTAGATAAGGCTACGGAAGAGACTCCGGCTCAAATAAGATCTTAGGCTTCTAATATAAATTATTCTGCACAATAATTTATATTAATTATAATTCATACTACTATAGAGTATATAATTATAATTACACTCTCTCTTATTCGAAATATTTTATGCCTTTAGTTACTTAATACTAATTAAACTCATCGTGTTAAGATTATAAATATCCATTAATTGATTTGCATCATTGATAATTTATTTCAATCAACTCTAATTATTTCCTTGATATTGTTAACTTTACTTATTTGAATTACCTGATTAAAATCTAATTGTAGAGTTTAACAATATCAAAACGTATAAGCTTTATAAAGATGATATTATCGATTCTTTTAACATGGTATAAAATTCTATCAATAATCAATAATCATCATATCCTAGATAAGTCATCCAATCCATAGATTTCTATAATGTATTTCTAGACCTCACCATTTATCAATTAAAATAACTATTAACAAATATAAATAAATAATAACTACTTCAAGAATAAGAGTAATAAAGTTTATAATAACAAAGGTATTATAAACTACACGAGAGCAAGGGAGTGAGGGAGCGAGAGGAGGGAGAGAGAGAGAGAGGAAGCAATTTTTCTTGTCATAAAATTGCAATTTATTATTTAATATAACCTTGTTTACTAAATAAATAAACATCCCATCTTCATTCTATTTCAATAAGGCTTAGCTCATCTTTATTCTTTTTTTGAAATTATATGCCAAGATATATCAAATAGCAAAATATCAAGATTTGATAATCTATCTGTTATTAATATTATCTTTAATAATAAACAAGAAATATAAAACCAAAATAACTTATAAAAAAATATATAAATATATAACACTTAAAAAATCATTCAAATAAGAAAATTTAAAATTATTAGAAAAATAAAAAAATTTAAAATTAAAATTTATTATAATTCATATAATTAATATGTAATTTATGAAATCCATAGAACTTTCAAAAAATTAGGAAACTATAACACTTATACCTATTATAAATTCTAAAAAAATATGAAATTTATAAAATTATACATAATAAACAATGTGAATTTTTCAAGATATATTAATTATATATTTCACATAAGCAAATAATCATATCTAATTATAAGAAATCTAAATCTACTAATAGCAAATAAATGTATTTTTTCTTTTAGTATAAACTTTATTTTTTTTTTTTCTGCTATGCATGGGATGGGATCAATACGAAACCAAACATTTTTATTAATTTATCATCTTCTATAACTTCATTTATAATTATTCTGCCTAGAGCGTGCAATCAAGAACAATTGATGAAATAGATTATGTAACATTATGTAAAGGGAGCCTGGAAAAAAAAAATATTTTTGGGAGATTTATATTTTTGTGCATTAAACACAAAATATTAAAAAAAATAACTTCTTTTAAAAATTTTAAAAAATATACCAAAATGTAAATTAATTGCATTTTTGTACACTAAAAATCAATAATCAATTAGGGTATGAATTATGATTCTAACTTGCATCATTAATGACATGAAGCAATTTATATGTCAATTGATTTAAAATATTTATATACACACATAAATATATTCTATGTTCATAAACATATAAATAAATAAACAAATAATATATATATATTAAAATCTAATTATACGTGAATTGATGTGTGTAGTAGGTTGGTATATTTTCACATTAATGATACTTCTTCGAATCATATCTTCATGTTTCCTAGTTGACCTATTCGTAATTCATGTAATTGCATTTTTTATTATTTTTGAAACAGACTGTGTGCCATTAAAGAGCAAAACCATGTTTCTAATTTTAAGTTTGACAAAACATAATTATTTTACATTTTGGTATAATTTTTCAAAATTTTTTTAAAAAGATATTTTTTAAATTAATTTGTGTTTAATGCGTAAAAGCATAATTATTTTATATGCGAAATAATATATAAAATTATATAAATATATAATCATATATAAATATATATACTTATAAAAATATAAAAAAATTAATTAATATATAAACAAATATCATTATATAAACACACACACACACACACACACACACACACACACACATATTATATGTATATAAATATTCTTGATTATGCGGGATAATTGATGATTATAACCATAATCTAGTATGATTGGTGCCATATTCAAGTATATTTATATATTTATAAACTAGTAGTTGAGGTTCTAAAACAAGTTTATGAGAATCTAAAAATTATTATTTGAGAATATTTTTTAAAAAAAAAAATATGCGGGACCAAAATCTAGTTGATACATTTAAATACACCTAAATTTTATAGTCTTTGATTTTGGTATATATTTTTCTTATTTTAAAAAAATATTTTTAATTTTTTAATATCTAGTGCACTAAATGATAAGACCGACTAAATATCTTTGTTTTAGTTTTAGATCAGCTTACATAAATTTTCTGATACATAAATAACTTAGTAATTAGTGAAAAAAAAGAATATAGATACCGTCAACAAATATACAAAAATTGTTTTTATTCATAAAATTATTAATTGAATTCGATCGCTTGATGAGCCTCGGTGCTCCGCGGTCATGACGAATTCGACCGTTTGGCGTTTGATGAGTTTGCTTTTCCTCTCGTCACGTGATTGTTGAGAACGTGAGAGAGTGCTGCTGCTGTCCATGTGCACATCTATTCTGCCAGACAGCCAGAGCAAGTTACCACGGACAAGGCAGTCGCTCATTTGCAGAGGCAGAATGCAAACTCGAAGAAAGAAGAACTTAAAACTCATAGACACCTTTAAAGGTGACAATAACGAATCGAACAACTACCAGAAACCAAAGATGTCTCTCTATGAACAATCGAGAGAAGAAAGAATCAAGCAGAACCTCGAAAGGATGAGAAATCTGGGCCTTATCGACCTATCAATAAACTTCAACTCTCTTTCTACCTCAAAATCCATGCACCGAAACAGCAGATCTTCAAAAAAACAATCACCTCCACCTCCAGCGCACTCTTCTCGTCCTCTTCGCCGCTCCTCAAGGTAATGTTTCCGTTTTTCTTTTCGCATTCTAGATCTCCGACTTTGTAAAATCGAGTAGAAAATTGAACGATTTTGTCAAATTTAGGCTGAAAGAAGTGACGCCGGCGAGATATCAAGAACCTCGCCTGGCCGAGATGGATTTGACATTCGAGGAAGTTTCCGTACAGATACAGGAATGCAGAGAAGAGCTGTACACAGCAGAACATGCTAAGTTGTTGAGCAATACGGAGAGGGAGTGGAAGCTGTTTGTTGATGGGTATGGAAAGGACGGAAAGCGAATCTATGACTCAGTCAAAGGGAAAACATGTCACCAGTGCAGGTAAACACCGTCATTTGTGTTCCTGTCCAGTTCAAATTCCGTGGTTTAAATTTCAATGATACTCATGCTCGTTTATCTTCATGCTACGATCATGCCGCAAGAAATTTACGTCAGACGCATTTCACAGACGTGAATGCGAGAGAATTGAGATGCAGCATCACATTAATAATAGAGACGGAAGAAATCTCCGTAACATTGTTGGTTGTTTATAAAACTAGCAATTGGAAATGTGTAAGGCATCGTGTTGTATTTTTCTCATTTCAAGTTAAAATGGTGACTATCTTTCTTAGCAGGCAGAAAACACTTGGTTCTCGTACACAATGCAGCAAATGTAAGATGGTTCAAGGACAGTTTTGTGGAGACTGTTTGTACATGAGGTTAATTCCTGCTCATCGTCCTCAGCTTCTCTGTCATTTGTTGTTTCACTGCATTCATATAGTATTTTTCTTATCCTACCCACTTTTTAAAATTAAATCTCTGCACATAGAAAAGTTACATTCGTACGCATTTATCTAACAAAATGTAGGAATCCATTATTTCAGCTAATACATGAAAATCGAAAAGTAATTGATCTTCCCCCTCCCCACTTGTTTGTATCAATGATAGGGACCGACTCAGAACAGAAATGGCCTGTTCTTAATAGTTCAAATTCTATGAAAATATGCATCGCATACTTTTGCAAGGATGAAATAATGCCTTAGAAGTTGCTTGCAATATCAATCCCTAAAAAAAACCTAAGTCCTAATGTCTAGCAATATTGATATCAATAAAAAAAAAAATAAAGTACAAAGATACTTGAAATAGGAGGCTCAATCTCATAAAGTATCGTATCTAGTGCATAAGGCCCTCTCTCTCTCTCTCTCTCTCTCTCTCTCTTTCTTAGTGTATGATTTGAAATAAGTAGGCCCAGCTTTAGGCTCATCTACATATTTTTAATTTTGAAATTCTTCTGAGATTTAGCATGTCGATAAGTGAATTACATATGAAAATTAATCTATCAAAGAGTGTTCCAAAAATATCATAAGTCATTATGCCTTAATGGTTCCCGCCAGAAGCTGGTTTAAGTCCAAAAATAGTGTCTTGTCTTTCCCTACATAGCAAATCTTAAATTTTTTTCCAAAATTTTTTTAATTTCAAATATTTAATCAAGTCACCATATAAATACTTGTAAAAGTGATTTTGACAGAATAATTATGCTCAATGTATCTTATTTGCTCATGAATACTGAATTGGAATTGTTTACAAGTCCATGATAGTAAGCATAACTATATGTTATATTAAGTGATTTTGCTAATGCTCATATTTCTATACAGTGTAATTATTTTTGTAGAGAAAATATAGTTGGCAATGATGAATCTCCTATTGGTAGAGTTTGATGATCAACTCGAATTATAAAATTTAGGAAAGATATGTAGTTTAAGTAAAAATATGAGTTATTCAAGAATTATTTAAAAATTATGCAAGAATTCTTTTAATCAGATAATTTTGTTTGATCTCCACCAATAATAATATAGTTCTAGCACACCTGGGACACATAGTATTTCTCCTCGAGCTCACAAATCATAAAATACATAATCAAATATACATATTTGTGAATTAAAATCGATCACAATGAAGGAAAAACAAATCAATCAAACAAAGTTTTAGATGACTATTCAAACTAATGAGTGATTTTGGCACTAGCCATGCTAAACTTGCATGTCTCTAAGAAATAAAATTAGGTGATTATTCTAGACACACCACTTCTACATTTATGTGAAGAAATTTTTTTCTTATTACATCAAAATAGTAAAACATCTATTATTTGGATTAATACATTGATAAATAATATAAATAAACTAGAATGAATACAATGTGTTATAATATGCAAATATTTGATCCGAGTAAAAGTATATGAAAAGATCATAATATTTAGTGAATTAAAATTTACGTAGCAATTTTTGATAATATTAAAAATAATTTTGATGACGATGAGTTTAAAAATAATTTCGAGCGAGCTAATGTTTCAAGAAGAAATTTATAGTTTTGCCCACTTTTTTAGGGAAAAAAAAATATGTGATGTAGAGTAATATTATAAGGCTCCATTTGGAAGTTATTGAAATTATATATCAATTATATTGTTCTTTTTGTAGTTGAGTGCCTGTATGTAATGATGTTGCAATGGATTATATTTATTATTCATATGCCTTTGTGCCATATTTCAAACGTGGAGTATTTTGTGTATATTTATTTTATTTTTTATTACTTACATTTTAACGTGATATCATATTTTAATAATTGAAATATAATTTCTCCACCAACATTCATACATCAACCACTCTGGTTCTAGGCATTGTTTTTCTCCCAAGTGACATGAGTCTAAATGATGAAAAAAATTTATACAAGTCTAAGTCATGTTTGGGCTAATTTTATAATTTTGATAATAACATTTTATGCTTTTCCGTTATTTGGTACACCCAAGATGGAAGGCACAATTGGTGTTTGTGAGACTCATTCTGGTGTTCATTTTCAAATACTCACTTTAGGTCAAATTGAGATTGGTTGAATTAAGCTAGTTGATCTTGAGTAATTTGTGGTTAGTTTGTAATTTTTGTGTATGGGTTTTGGTATACAAAAAGATTGAAAATTTCTTTCAACCAAAATGTGTTGGTGGGTGAAATTTGAATAACGAGAGTTATTATTATCATTAGTGTGATAATAAGTACATTCTTTTGAGGATAGTAAGCCTTTGATATTTAACCCTCTTAGGCCGCATGCTAGGCAAGAGCCTTGTGTCCTAATATGGTTAAGTTCGTTACTTATTTGATAATATGTAAAGGATACTATATTCATTGTAATTCTTATTATTGTAGTTTTTATATTTTATATTACTTTATATTTTTTTTTTCATCAAAGTACATGCTTTGTGTGTTATACCTTATTATTTTAATTTTGTTTATATGCTTAATGTTCACTATTATTTTTCCAAAGAATTATTATTATCGAATACTTTTTTTTTATGTTTTATTTTATATAGTATCAAAGTGAAATACTTTTAAAATTATGTTTTTTTTAAATCAATCATTATTTTATTCTCAAGTTAGTCATTCATATTAAATGTGCCAAGTGGGTTGGGGGGTTTAGACATGACCCGAGGCACAGCTCGATGCATGGACTGACTGAGTTGTGCATGGACCAACACAACATAATTTTGAATCATGCTTGGACTCGAGTAGCTCTAGCCCTGTAGGCATGCTTCAGTGCCATGGTTACCTATTATTCCCCAAAACTTGGATCGAGTTTGGATCGTGCATGATCCACCTGGTTTTTTTAAAAAATAAAGTATTATTTTATTCTTACAAATAAAGTACACATGGTCATTTTTTTTAATAAATGTGCCATGTGGTTGGCTGAGGGTGTTCGTGTGGCATGGTCCAGATGCATGTGGACAGTATGTCTTTGCTTTCTGGTTCATGCACGAAGATATTTACGTCAAGATATTTTTCTATTTCTTTTACTTTAATCCTAAGGTTCATGTAGATAGTCAGATAATAAAGAGAAAAAAATGATAGCTTAGTATTTTAAGTACCTTAGTTTCATCCCAAAAGCTATGTTACTAAATGTCGAGTCATCTCTAAATTTTAAAATATGTCGCTAATTTTTTTATATGTATATGAGTGCAATGTAAATGGTAGAAATATAAATTGATGAACATATATTTGTCTTATTATAAAAAATCTTCAAAATTTTTATAAATAAGATTTTTGTATTTCAGTATTTGTCGTCAATAATGAGTTTGTTATTCTTATTATTGATGTAATTGAATATCATGTGTTTGTATTTAACACATGACTCTAATATAATGTCTCACATTTTTTCCTATCTTTAGACTCGCAAACAAACATAGATTATTATATTTTTATTATTTATTAGGTATCCTAAGATATTATAGTGAGTTATATATTTTTTATAAAATGAGAAAAATTATTTTTATCACTGCTGGTACTAATAAGTTTATGATGTGATACATGTATCTAAATTAAAATTTTTTTTTCTAATGGGTTGTTTCTAATGATCCTAACAAATATGCTGTGACTATTTCATTATTAAATGTATTATTAAATATGATACCAAATAATTTATTCTAAATATAATATTCTTTAAAAATTTTTATCATGCACATATATATGATTGAGCTATCATGAAGATGAATTCTTAGGGGTTCTAATATCTTTTTATTAAGTGTTTATTTAGAATTTACAAAGTGAGCGATGAGACATGTAAAAGATATATCATCGTGACTAGTTTAGATATCGGATATCATAAATATAATGTTATTATATTGTCTAAATTTATTAGTTTTAATATATTTTTTAACTTATATTTTAATATTTTATTCATGCACATGGGCATGAATATCCAGTCCCATACACTCTTATAACATGCAAATTAAAAATTAGTCAATAAAATACTGACTATCCTAGAATCCTATAAAAATATAATCATAAGATTCATTGTGGTGATTAGTTTGACTTTGTCTTTTCTCCATAATCCATTGTGGTACATGAATAGTATCAACATAGAATCTATATGAGATCAAGCCTTAAAAATCCTATTGCTCAGGTAAGTTTGTATAGAATTTAATATAACATATATTTTGGTGCAATGATTTATATTTTTTTTCTTAGGTATCTAGTCCAACTCACTCATACATGTATATATTTTATTATACTTATTGTGTTAATTTTTATTTATACTCTTATTATTTTTATTTTGTAGCATGTTAAAGTGAGTCTAAACTATCTTCTAATTTTTTATTTTTTAGATGTTTGAGTTTGAGTTGATGTTATAATAGAAAATATAAATTTGGTCTGAAATTTTTTTGTAGGATTAATAATATTAATATTATATATTTTTATGTTAATATTAATTTCATTTTCATTAATTTTATTATTTGCCATTTTTAATTTTTTTAGTTCATAATTATATTCTAATTTCTAAATTAAAAATTACTTAATATTAATAAAATTTTAAAATTAAATAAAAACTAAATTTATAAAACTCACTTGGTGACTTAGTGTTAGGTAAATGTAGGTTTATGAATAGGAGAGAACAAAATCAAAGTTTTGTATTGTCCACCATCCATTTTCACGATCTAGTGTTCATGTTCTTGAAGCAAGGATTACAAAAAAAAACTGAGACTAAACCAAGAGGAGACGAGAGAGAGAGATATATATATATATATAGAGAGAGAGAGAGAGAGGAGAGAGAGAGAGGAGAGAGAGAGAGAGAGGAGAGTGAGACTTGAGAGAGAAAATTTGAAATTTATTTGAATAAAAAATTTAATATCTCAAATCATATTTATAAAGATTTAAAAAAAATAAAAAAAAAATATTTTTTATTTTTTCAATGTTTTTTATTAATTAAATAGAGCATAAACTTGATAGCAGTCGGATCTTCTATCCTAGCATTACTTGAATTTTATTAATGATAACCTTCAGAATGAGATATTTATGAAGTAATCACTTGAATTTTGAGTAGTACATATATGTCAATTTGTAGATTGTAGAAAATGTTATATGGTATGAAATAATTATAAAAACTCTAATTTATAAGATTTTATAGATGATCACTTTTTTTTTTGGTCTAGGTATGTGGCATACATGTATGTTGATCTTACATTTCTAAAAATCAACAAACCCAGAGAATAATTTCATTCACAGTTCTAAAGGAAAACCTCGAGAGAATCAAATAAAGATATGTTCTTGTGTCGAGTTCTTGTAAAAATAATGAACTTACACATAGATATATTTTAAGATATAAAATATAATTAATTATTTTTTAGATTATACATGACAAGTTCTTATAGATACATCTTTTTGCATACTTAGATTAGATATGTGGGTTTTGGATATCTCTATAATCTTGTTACTTGTTAAGGAGGTGTAGTGTGTGTGTGTGTGAGCATGTACACGCGTGGGAAGGAGCGTCCATACAACAACTACTACTACTACTAAAATAACTGCTCACACTTAAAAGGGTAATATTATTTTCATTTACCTTTGTCAAATTGGGCAAGTAGTGGGATGCATAATTTATTTTCTGAAACTGAAAAGTGAAAATCAGGTACGGAGAGCATGTGCAGGAAGCCATGGAGAATCCTGAATGGATGTGCCCCGTTTGCCGTGGAATCTGCAATTGCAGCTTGTGCCGGCAATCAAAAGGTTGGCCTCCCACAGGCGCTCTCTATCGCAAGGTAAACAAACCCCCCCGCGCCATGCCACATTGTGCCCAAATCGAACTGAAATTTGAAGCAATAGCAATGGCTGCCTTTTTTCCTTTGTAGATATTGAAGCTAGGCTACAAATCAGTTGCACATTTTCTGATCGAGACCAGAAGCAGCAGCTCGCGCAATCAAGTTTCGGCCCAAGACCCTCAAAGCCCCAAACCCGTGGATAGCTAGAGCCGCAGCGCAACGCTGCATCGGACTTATCATCAGACAACAATCTAGTACGCTCACAAAATCAGGTCACTGACGGCGACGTTGAATCGGAGGTCGAAGAAACGAGATCTAACCATCATCATGGATTCATTGATTGGTTGGTCGTGCTAGTGCTCGAGCACCGTCGGAGGAGAAATGCTGAGGAACAGTTTTTCTATTTTTTTTTTTCCTCTATTTTTTATGATTTGTTTCAAAGTTACCACTAGCAATATAGCAAACTGATACGAGCGGTAAAAGGACATCTAGTTTTTTTTTTTTTTTTTTTTTTTTTTTTTTTTTTTTTTTGCATTTTTTACTATAAACAACCTGTTTTGGTTGTTTGGTAAATGAGATGGTGAACATTATTGCGCAAAACTATTTTCTATTTTCGCACAAAATGTGTTAATAACCTTGATAAATAGAAAATGATGAACGTACCAATGATAATGCTCTATAAAATGTGTAAGTGGCCTGTAGTAATAATTCAAGCTTGAATTTTAAGAATTAGCATGTTGTGGTCCTACAAGTTATTGCTAGTTGCTTTGGAGTATTAGTTGATTTAGAGCCGATTCTTTCACATTCACAAAGTAAAAATTAATCGGCATGAAGAAAAACAAGTTGGGTGCATGTAATGTTGTAATTTAAATAAAGCATTCTCAACCTAGCTTTTTTAAAATCTTGTCGAAACTATATTTGGTAAGAAAACTTGGAAAATAAGTGTCATTTTTCTACTTCTAAAGATCGAAATCATAGTTCCATCATTGTGAAAACTTCTTTTGGAATGAATATTGATCATGATCCTAGCCTAAATTCAATCTAAACTCATTCAATTTGATAAATTGAAATAAAAAAAAATGACTATCTATTATTCCTATTACCCATTATTATTAACTTATTTGTTTTCGCTTTGTTTTATAGTAAAGAAGTAATAATATTACTTTCAATATGTTTGGCTTTGCCTCTTGTTTCATTATGTCTAGTTGTTTGTACTGTAGGCTATTTATTGTAAATTAATAATATAATTTATTCATTTTCAACAATAAACATGCACAGAAAAAATATTTTTTCAACATAAATCATGACGAACTCAATACCCATATGGGTCAATTTTTGTATCCACACACACACACACACACACTCTCTCTCTCTCTCTCTCTCTCAAACTCAACTCATATTATCCCTTGACTCATATATGAGTCTCAGAGCCCCCAAAACAAAACAAACAAGGCTCCCATCTCAACAACATGATAGATCCAACTGATAATCATCTCGTGGAACATATCTGTTATATATAATTTGTTTTGATAAATTGTTTGTATAATTAAAATATGTTTCTGCTTTAAATTTTTCATGTAAGTGTAGGAAAGAAAATATTAAGAGTCTGGAAATGCAGTAATAGCATAATAACGGAGGTCTCGTTGTCCTATCAGTGGGCCGAAGAATTTTTGGAGCAGAATCTAGCTCGTCCAAGTGATCCGACCTACTCCGGTTAATTCAACCGAGAAACTATATTGATATAATTTTTTTTTTCTATTTTTTGGATGTTGTAATTTTATGTTCTGGAACTGTTCATCTCTCTCCATTTTCTCCTCTCTGTGTGATTTTTCGCGACTACTCCTGCGCACATACTGTGAAACATTCTGATTGGTTATAATCTGTAAACGCATAAGTTATTTTCTGGTGGATATAGCTAGTCGTGTTGAACGACTAGTGAACTACTTTATTTGCATGTTTTGTTGTAGTTTGTGTTTGTATTGTGATTTTATTCTGTCATGGTTTTGTTAGATTGGATTGTGAATATATATTGTTTGCTGCTGTTGTTGTTCTCTTCTTCTGAAACTCTAAAATCAAAATTATGGAAGTGGAATTGCCTAACCCTAACAATATCCAACATCCCTACAGATTGAATACGTGATTACATGGTAAGAGCATCCATCATCTTCAACAATTGGACTACCATTTTATT
This sequence comes from Sapria himalayana, assembly GCA_029783825.1. NCBI lineage: Eukaryota > Viridiplantae > Streptophyta > Magnoliopsida > Malpighiales > Rafflesiaceae > Sapria > Sapria himalayana. The sequence goes on from JAREIK010002205.1 coordinate 3,206,803, forward strand.
GGTGCCCACATGGGACAATTTTTACATGAAGGAAATCCTAATAATTGTTTTCTTTTTTCTCATATGATGGGTTTACCAACTCACTCCATGCCAGCAAGCCTCCATATTCTCCTAATGTATAGATTTTTTTTTATTGCATAACTATTCTAATAGTGTAACTAATCTTCAACAATGTGTCTCAAGCACATTGTTGATTAAATAGTGGGTAACATCAATACGATTGAATATAAAATGAGATATTAGATTCTTGGAGTTGTGGATGACACTCTGACAGTGTGACTAATATCTCACATCCATGTCCTCAATTCTTCAAGTAACCTTTCCATACTTAAAAACTGAGATGCATTCAATTTCTCTACTAACTTGGATTACCGAGTAATTTCTTCCCAACTTAAATCATCAAGAATCCCCTAGGTGGACTAACTAGAATTATTATAATGTATGAGTCTATGTGTATATCTGAGTCATGTTCACTAATATTTAACAAAGATAAAAGAATGCATGATGGAGGTGCTGCTCAAATAGTTCAATATCTATGACACTACTATCGAATTATTCTTTTTCAAGGTTTGAGAGAAATTGATTAAACACAGAGAATTTGCTCATTCATAATTTTTATTTCATTCTCATAGGACTTTACTTGAAACTAAGTTAGAAATGACATACAAGCAGAGAACATATATCATTTGCATTGTCATATAAAATCTAACACGAAGACTCTCAAAGTGGCATTCTTGAGAAAAACAAAGTTTTTTCTTATTGTGTAACATATGAACAATGAGAAAAAAATCATCAACATATAGCAATAGAGTTTTTTTTAAACAAAATCATCAAATAAATTTATAGTATATACTCATATCATCAAGAATATTGTCAAAAATTTTGTATCATTCTCAAGGACATTATTTTAACTCATACTAATTTTATTTAAATTTGCATATAAGATTTTACTTTTCCTTGGCTTTAAAATGTTTAGATTATTTTATATGAATTTCTCTTATAGGCCACCATGAAAAATTATTTACTATTCATATTATTTTATATCTTAAAAGCCTGTATATTTCTTAAAACCAAATCCTTTTACATAAGAAGCTAATCTCTTATTGCTGATTGCATAATATTTATTCACTCTTTTTTTTTTCTTGTGGCAAACCTTTTTGTTAGGTTTCTAGTTGTTCCTTGCCAATGAACTTCACTTCATTTGAATGAAGTGGCCATCTATATGTTTTCTTTTTAGCTTAAATTATAATAAGAACATGATGCTCATATGAATGAAGCTCACAATGGGTTCACCCAACAAAATAAACTAAAAAATAGAAAGCACGTAATAACTCAATTTCTCCACATATCATTATAGATGGTATAGGCATGGACAATGCATGTTCTTGGTCGCCGTGGGTAGAAGCAAGCTTCCATGCTCTTATTTCTCCATCAAAATGAACATAAAATTTCATTATCATTACATAATTTTACATTTTATTTTATAATAGAAGAAATTAATTCAACACATAGTTTTATAAAAAATAATAGTCATTGTAAATCTTGCAAATAATATTCACTTTATAAATATCTTTTATAAAAATTATACTTATTTGTTTTTATTTTTTATAAAATAATAGTGCATAGAAAAATAGGTTTCATACAGATGATCACAAATAGTTGTGATGGGATTTGGTTTATGATAAATATGATGCTTATCTGCTGCCTCGATTTGATAAAATATAAATATTATTCTAGGCACTAACTCATTTTGGTATTTATTTAGCTACCAAGAGATTCTAGAATAGTTATCATTGTTCTCTATTTGTTGAAAAGCAAATTTTTGATGTACATACAAATTTTTAAGGAAGTCTTAAAATTTAATAGAAGGGAAACATTATATTTACTCAATTACAAAGAAACTAATTCAATGCATGTTGAATAATGAATTTTGGATGCCATATGAAAAATATATTTTGCATTGTGTGTAATCATCTTACATTTCATACCATATCTTGGCATTTTTGATATATGTAAATTGATAAATAGATAATCAATGAAATTACTTATATTTTGGACATCCCAAACTTGAGGTGAATGAGGAATGAGTGAACCATGCTAGTCTTTAATTTTGAGAAATATGTTGTTCCATTCAAAATAATTTCTAGTTCAAATAACAATAAGATATTCATGGCATTAATTTACTAAAAAAGAAAATGGTTCTACTTCTATAATTTTAATATTAAAAAAATTTATTTAACTAAGAATTCATTACTACATTTTATAACATGAAACAATAATACATCAAGTATGCGATATGTTAAATGCATTTAAATGACATGATATTGAATAAAAATTCATATAATTACATGAAATGCTAGTTCTTGTTATTATAAGTGTACAATCACATAGTAACAACAAAAGTTTTTTTTCCTTGCACTTCAATGATTATTACTATTAGGTAATCAAATCTGTTCAGCTATTAAAAAACCATGAAAATGAATATCACATCAAATTTTTTATTCTAAGAACTTTACCATATTTGTTAGCTATCAAAATAACTTATAAGTATATCATCAAATTTATTAGGATTGACTCAAAATACTGGAGCTATATCTAGTATTTGATACTGAATCTAAATTATAAAGTTGCAACCGGAATGTAGTCACAACTTATCTTCTATGGTTGTGATTGGAAGATTATGTATTTGGTGTTGCTAACTGAATCCGACCCAAATGAAGTCGCAACTTTGTTCTTTGGTGTCATGACTTGAATGAAGAAGCACAATGTGTTCGATGTCGCAACTTGAATTATGAAGTCATGATTCGAATGAAGTTGCGACACTATTCTTTAGTGTCATGACTTGAATGAAATTAAAACTTGAATGGAGTCACAACTTGTATATAGAGTCACAACTTATATTGTGTTGTTGTAACTCAATAACTTAATGATTCAAGTCATGATAATCTTCTTGATGTCACGACATGAATGAAGTTGTGACATAGAATTTGATATCACGACTTAGGTCTTAAGTTTAAAATCAATAAAAGAAGTATCCATCACATAAAATAAAATATATCAACCCTACCCTCAATTAAGCCTGACATTGGGGAAAATTTCACACAAAATAATTTTAGATACATCTCAGAGAATCTTTAGTTATCAATGATTGACCTCAAGGGCATCCAAAAATTAAACCCTAAATACACTCATCTTATTATTGTGCTTCAGATTTTTCCTAGGTTGGACTCAAATTTTGATCCTCAGATTTAATGTTTATGCTTATGCCTTGTGTTACTTTTTTGTTCGTGATTCTCCTAGTTCTGAGTGATATTATGATCTTAAAACCCTAGATTCTCATATATTATCAATAGCCTAAAATTATTTCTCAAAAATCTCGCATTTTACACTTTTATACTTGAATAAACGGGTGTGAATTATAAGTTAAATGTCATAATTTTTAAGAATACCACAACTTTGGATTTTCATCTCTATAATATAAAGTCGTGACATTCTGAATGAGATGCAGATTTAGTCTTTTTCTTGCTTTAGATTACAACAATATTGGTAATAAACACGACTATACATATTATCTTTGTAATACAAATAAAGATAATGTAAATGAGTCATGAATTTGGTTTTTGTTTTGCATCAGATTATCATGATACTTGGAATGACCATAGTTGTGCATTTCATCTCTGTAACACTAAGTCATGACACTGAGAATGATCATAACTTATGCATTTCATCCATCTGACCCAAAGTTAGAGTATTGTGAATGAGTTAGGGCTTTGGTCATTCCTCAAGAGTAGAAAGTCATGGACCTAAGGCTCGAGTAAATATTCTTTGGAACTTTATATAGTTAAAAGATATAATATTGGATATGTACCATGACTTTTATTTTAGTCTTGATGGCTCTATAATGAGAAAATAACAATGTTGGAGAATATTATGAGTTTTACCACAAGTGACATATTTGATTACTATAACATAAAATTAATATCATAGTTATAATATATAACGAGCTTATGTGACTATGACTCCAACAAAGTTTAACAATCAAAGATAATATATTACACAATAAAATGATTATGTTAATGAGGTAGTAGAGTCGTGATATATTAATATTATCATAATTATTTTTATAGAGTTTTTGTTAAGAATAAATACCCAAACTATTCTATAAGCTCAATGAGGTATAACAAAGTCATAATACAAAGAATATTATGACTTTTTGCTTCATTCTTTTTCAACAAATTCATCAAGTCTCATATTTCACATAAAAACTACTCGATTTATCTACTATTCATCATAATCAATCAAAATTAGAGTTTAATGACATTATTCTATTTAAATTCATTTTCTATACCAACATATCATACATAAATCACCAAGATAACTAATATTATTTAGTATTTGATAAACTGAACAAACCCCCATTCTAAAATATTTTCTAATCCCCAAGTAGCTACTCTCCCTCTATAAACAAATATAATTTCCATCCATCCATCATAAATATTTACTATGGATAGATTTGAGTGGCATAGTATGTCTAAATGATGATAATACTTCTTATTGTGGACATATAATTGAGCTTGACAGGGTTTGAGTTCCTTGACTAAATTTGTAGGTGTAAAATGATATGCGTGAATGGTTATATTTATTTCATCAAACTATGCAGAAATAAAAATTCTTGGATTACCTCCCAAATAGTTAGACCATCAAATGATATATGTGAATGGTTATATTTAATGTCTGTAGTTAGACCATCAAAAAATTATTACCTTCATTAGTGATATAATTTGTCAAGGCTAGGTTTTTTATATATATCTCACTCCCTCTTTTGTTCCAAATATTGAATCATATTTCATATTTTCGGAGCTTCCTCTTTTTTCTTTTTTTACCTATGATGTCATGTCTTTTTGGATCATTAGGGTGTCATAATTCATCCTTCCAAGATAATGTTATTTTATGGTTTGATGTGACTTTTTTGTTTGATGCACTTCATGCTTTTACTTTTTGGATCTCTATAGATATGATGTTGGGGGTTTTTCAAGACTTCTATTTTAGCTTATGTATCTTTAAAGTCATGAGGTTGGTCAAAGATATGACTTTCATTGTTATCTCTCTTTTTTTTTCTACTTATTTTAAATCCTCCAGAATTATTGTTGAAACTATATCTTTCTCTATCAATTTCATCAGCCATCAATTAGGATTATATCTCTACTTTCACTACTAGTATATTTTTTCACTCCCCTACATCATTTTTTTATGTAATTGTGAAAAAAATCTGGGCATTTTATTTTCTATATCTATCTCTCTGGAGTACTCTTCTTTGGACCATTATGAAGTCGTGACTTTGAAGATTACCATGACTTAGTAGTAGTTATTCTCTTTAATCTTAGGTTTGCTTTCATAGCTTTATATTTTCTTTTCTTTGTCATCCTCTAGATATTTATTAGGCCAGTTGTGTTCTACAAAAATTTTCTATTAAGTCTACATTTTATTTTTTTTGTAATGTGGGGAATGTTATCTATTCTCTAACAATCTTTTTTCATCATCATCTAGACTCTAAACGTGGAAGTGTTAAATAGGTCATGTCATTCCAGCATGACCCAATTTTTAGGTCCATCCAGGCCATTGTACCATGCTTGACATTACATGTTATTAGCTTGGGCCATGCCATGCTAGTATGTTTCTAAAAATAGGTAGTCCAGCATGACCCATTGGCATGGATTTTGCCTGGGTCATGTCAGGTCATACCGAGTCATGCCAAGCTGGGTTAGGCCTAGCTAGGCTAATTTAGTTCATTCCATGCTAGCCTAGGATTAGTCAACGCTAGCTTGGATCATTTGACGCTAGCCTAAATTTGCCAGCTTGGCTAAAATCAGCATGAATGGGCCATCATGCTAGGTTATGTTGTGTCGCACCTTTGATGTTAAGAACTTTAACTTGGCATGGCTCAAGCCATGTCATGGGTTAGTCTATGACACATCCAGACATGGCTTTAAAATGGGCCATGCCATGTCAGATATGACTAAATTGTATTATGTCTTTTGATGTGTCTAGATTGCTTGGTCTAGTTGACATCTCTATCTATACACCTTTGTAGAGGTTGAATTTCACCTACACATTATCTATGTGAAGTGTGAACTCTCTCTTCTTGATATCAATGATGATTTATTTAGTGACTAAAAATTATTATTCCAAAATTAATAGAGAATGTCCATCTTTCTTTATATCAACACCACAAAATCCACATAAAAAATAAATATATCATTCTTAACCAACACATCTTTAATAATATTCATTGGGTACTTTGTAGATTGATTGATTATTTGAAATGAGAGAGAGATTGAAGTAATCTTGCCTAGGTTCACTCATTAATTTTTTTCAAAGGTATTAAGTTGATACTTGATTCCAAATCATATAGCACCTTTTAAAATGTATGCTCAATTATATATGACATCATAAAACTTCTCGAATCCTTCAACTTTCATATAAGTTTTTATTAAATAATTGTACTATATTTCTCTATCATAATTACCATTCCAAACATCTTTAACTTTCTTTCACTACTCATAATATCTTTTATGAATTTAATATTATTTGACATTTGAAATAATATTTTTGCAAATGAGATGTTTACTTCCAATTTATGAAAAATATTGATAATTTTTTCAAATAATTTATCTAATATTTTCTTTATAAAATATTACAGTTAAAAAGGTTTTGTGCACAATTACATTTAGTATCTTTCTCCTTAACATTTGTCTTTTCAGTATATCAGAAAATTTGTATTTGCTCATCTAATACTTTTTCTTTTGTCACCATTGGAGGCTTAAGTCTGGCATTCTTTTTATTGACCATCATGACTTTGGAAAGTACCATGACATTGGAGGTTGTGACTTTTAAAAATGTCATAGTGTGAGCCATAACTTTTGGAAAAATCCTGACACTATTAGTTCTCGCTCCCTCTATTTTAGCTTTCTCCATTTGTTGCTCCTCAAAATCTTTAATCTTTGCTACTTTTAAGTATAAGTGATAAACACTTTTTTAGATTTATCTTAGTATAACTCTATATTTCATCGATAAGCTTCTCCTTCATCTATATGGCTAATTATTCAGTTTGATTCTTTATACTTTTTGTTGTTGCATTTATGTGCTCTAGATTCATCTCAAACTTATCCATATAGTCATCTTGAAGATTATTTCTTTATTTCATCTTAGTCAACGATTTTATCAATTTATCTTTGATGAAAGTTTTTTTTTCACCTTTTGAATATTGGTAATGTGAGCTCAATCCTACTTGAATACTTTGCCCCATAGAATTATTCTTAAGTTTCTTTGGGGCTTGTCCTACATTTGGATGACTATTTCCATAGTCTCTATATAAAAATTTTTCATGATTTCTCTCATACAGATGATAGTATTTGGAGATATTAATATTGGGTCAAAAAATATATATATTTTTGCAAACCATTGGCCTCCTCCACTTGATAAACATAGTCTAATTATGTTATTTTTTATGATTGAAAAATGACCATTTTTGTCAATTATTTTTTCTTCTTTTGGGCTTCCAACCTTAAAAAAATGCTTGCATCATTGCTTTAATCATGATAAATCTATCTAATTCTAATACTCCAATTTATTTTTTCTCAAAGATATGATCATTTAGAGTTTGATAGTTATTCTTCACTAATATTTTAAATAAATAATGTTTCCTCAAGTGGCTTGTTCATAATCAACTCATTCGAGATAATATCATTGGTACATATCATAATATAATTTAGCCCATTTTTAAAGACTTGGGCTTTAAACTATAATTCAAACTCATGTTGAGTGTTTCTACTCAATAATTCCTTAAAATGGTCTTAAATATCATACAAAGTCTCCAGCTCTACCTAATAGAATTGGTTTATCTTACTTAGTAACTATGAAATTATTTGAGGTGAGAAAAATTAATGGAAAACCTACACAAGTTCATCTCAACTTTTAATCAAGCTTCAAGATAAGGATCAGAACCAACTTCATACTTTTTTTCTCAAAGAAAAAGGGGAATAAATGTAACCTAATAGTATATTGCCTAACTCCATATTTTTTAACTATGTCACATGAGTCCATAAATATTACATGTTCATTAAAATCATCTGATATTCTCCAAATATATTAATATTGTTGAACCATCACTATCAGACTCGTGGTTTCATCTCAAAAGAATTAGCTTCGACTAGTTGCATACAAACCCTAAAATAATTGTCCATCATAAAGGTTGGAAATAGTATCCTATGGTACGATGATAATTGAGCTATTGGACATCTTGCTTATTGCCGTCTTAGGCCTATTACTATTAGTACCTTTGAACTATTTTTTTTCTTTGCTCTCTTTCTTAAGATTGTGCTTCTAGTTCTATCAATCTTTGGGTCTCAAGATAGTAGCTTAGTCCTAGAGTTTCTACTTATAAATATGATATCTACAAAAAAAAAGCACTAATGAAAAGATACAAACAAGTAACACAAGATAAAATATAAATCTAAGCACAAGGAATAGATAATGTTATCCAAATTACTAAAAAGAAAATTATGATTTTTTCAAGGATAGTTTCATCAGCTAAAATTAACTTATCAAACAAAATAATTCTTGGCAGCAGTGCAAAAAACTTATTGCAGTTTTATTATATTGCACAATTTTTAGGATTTTGCAATATCCCAATATTTTATTGGATGACTGTCTCTCACCCAACAAGTCATGCAAGCATATGGGTCGCATAGGTTGTAAAATAAACTTTTGTCTAGATATCAATCTCATATAGATTGTATAGGTAGTTTGATTAATTAATGACAAGTCAAATGCTACTCTAGTTGAATTGATAAGACTGAGTTTTTGGTAAAAAACATAGATTCAAGGGTTGGTCCATTCCATTATGTTTGATAGCTTATCTAAATAGCTTAAATATTATTGTGCTTGGTTATAAAATAAAATTTGGACTATTAAGAAAATTCTTATGTATCTTATTGACATAGAAGGTAATAATCAACTATTGGGTCATTCTCATTGATGTTTCTCTCATAATTATCATCTCAGTAATTTACAACAAAAATGACAAATTATTCCAACTAGAGGGTCATTTACAAGTCTATACTTTTTAGGCAACTCATTAACTATTCTTATTCACATATGCATTCTTATTCTTTGATTTTATCTCATAAAGATGTGAAAAAAATGTGGTATTAAAAGTATTTAAACTTAACATCGCATGCATTATACTTGCATATTTAACATATATTTTCTCTCAAATCTTATTGATATGAGTCATATGATATAAAGTAACTCTAAAAATTATTAAAACCTTATGAGTCACCTCAACTCATTCATGTCTCATGACATACTTATTACTATCTATCATGATGATAAGTGACTCTCATACTAAAGGTGAAACTCCTAAGATAATATTCTATAAAGTAGCCACATCAATTGAGGGTAGATTCTTCTAAGATATGCATAATATATTAGCTTATAAAATTATTTGTGCATTCAACTTTTTAAGTGTCATACTCATATGATTAAACTTACCTCAATATCAGGTTTTAATATATAGGTTTTTCTCACACGTCATGTTCAGAAGGGCAATCACATTTTTTCTAAAATTATGCGAGAGTTTGTTTCTTGATTTATCTATCACCATCCACTATGATGACACACATAAACCCACTAATAGTAAAATCTTAATTTTAATTCTATATAAATACCACATCCATCAATAATCAAACCATAATAAAATTTTAATATTAAAATCAACAAATTAAGGTTTCATCATACGAAATGAAATATACCAACCCTATACCTCAATTTAGCCTGATATTCGGGAGGAATTAACATGAGATAATTTGAGACACATCTCATGAAATTTTTGGTTCTCAATGATAGTGGTCACGAGTGTCTAAGAATCAAATCCTAAATTCATACTTCTTGTTTGTGTATCAAGATTCTTTCTAGGTAGGAGTCAAATTTCACTCTCCATCTTTTGTATTAATGCTTGTGCCTTGTGTTATCTCTTTGTTCATGAATCTCTCTTAGGTTTGAGTAAAAATTATACTCTCAAGACCAAAGGTTTTTATATCTTTTCAATGTCCTGGAATTCTTTCTCAAAAATCTCTCATTTTGCATTTTTATATTTGAATGGCTGCATACAAATTTTACGTGAAAAGACATAACTTTTAGGAATATTATAGCTTTGGCTTTTTTTCTATGTAACACAAAGTCATAACATTAGGAAAAAGTTAGAGTTTTGGTATCTTTTTTACTTTAATATGTCACAATATTGGGAATGACCATGACTATATATTTTGTCTCTATTACACAAAATCAACATTGGGTATGAGTTACAACTTTGGTCTCTCTCTTACATCATGCAGGAATAACCATTACCTATGTATTTCATCTCTATAACCCAATGTTATGGTATTGAGAATGATTATTTATCAAGAACATAAAGTCATGGCCTTAGCAATGGTCATGACTTAGGTAAATACTTTTGGGTACTCTCGATAGCTAAAAGATGTAGTACTAGAGAATCATTATGATTTTTATTTTAGTCTTGATGGCTTTGTAATGCAAAAGTCATGGCATTGAAGGATATCGTGACTTTTATCACTAATGCAATACTTGGTTGATACGATATAAAATTAATATTTTAGGCATAAAAAATATCATGAGCTAGTGTGACTATAAATCCAAGAAAAATTTGTAGCCAAAAAGAATTATGTTTCATAATAAAATGATTATATCGATGATGTAGTAGAGTCATACATACAAAGACTGTTATGACTATTTATAGTGATCGGATAGATATTGAAACAAATCTATATGCTCAATAAGGTATAACAATGTCATAACACAAAGAATGTTTTGGCTTTACATGACTTAACACTCCATTCTTTTTCAACAAATCCTCCAAGTTTTATATTTTACACAAAAATCAACTTCAGTAAAATTCATTATAATCCATCAAAACTATGATTTAACGAATTTTTTTTATTTAAAGAACTTTTCTATACAAACACATTATGCATTATTATCAAAATAATTAGTATTATTTGGTATTTTCCATATCGTACAACCTCACACACTAAAATAATTTCTCATCTTCGAGCATCTACTTGCTCTCTAAAAAATATATATACTTTCTATCCATCCGACATTTGTATATGTTATGACTAGGTTTGAATGTTGTAGTATGTCTAGATGATAAAACTACTTTTTTTATGGATATATAAATAAGTCATGGTATGACTTTTGTTTCCAAACTTAAATTGCCTCCCAAGTAATACATTGATAAAGTTATTACCTCTATCAATGATCTTAGCTATCAAGGCTAGATTCATTATATAATCTCTCACAATCTCTTTTGTTTCCAAACTTTTGTTACCATTGAATCAAGTTCATGTTTTCGGAGTTTTCTTCTTTTATTTCTTGTTCCCAAGAGATTGTAGCTTTTTAGATCGTAGTGACTTTATCCTTCCTAGATGATATTACTTTATGGATTGACATGGCATTATGTTGGGTTGTACTATTAGTTTTTTTGTTTTAGATCTCTGAAATCATGATATTGTGGTTTTCCACAACTTTTTTCTTTAGCTTGGTGTATCTCCAAAATCATGGTGTTGTTCTAGCTATGACTTTTATTGTTGTCTCTCTTTTTTTTTTCTACTTTTGAATTATCTAAAATTATTGTTGAAACCATGTTTTTCTCTATCATTTCATCAACCACTAATTAGTATTCTACCTCTACTTTTTTTATTGGTATATTCTTTCAATTCTTTACATTATTTTTTAAGTAATTGTGAAAAGAATTTGAGCATTTTATTTTTTTTTCAACCTCTCTAGAGTACACTTCTTTGGACCATTCTGAAATAATGACTTTGAAGAATGCTCTAGCTTCATAACAGTCATTCACTTTAGTCTCAGCTTCACTTTTATAGCTTAATATTTTCTCTTTTATGTCATCCTCATCTTTGTCGAGCTGGTAATCTTCTACACATTTTTTCCATTTAAAGTTCATGTTTTGCTTCCTTGTAGTGCAAAAGAGGTTTTTTATTATCCAACAATCTTTCTTTGTAACATCTAGACTTTTCTTATCTTTGTAAATATTGAATTTTACATACTCCTCAGCTATATGATGTGCAAACTCTTCCTTCTTGATATTGATGAGGGCTTATCCATTGGCTAAAAATGATCATCTTAAAAGCAATAGAAAATATTCATCTTTCTCCAAATAAACATCACAAAATCCATAGAAAAGAAAAATAAATACATCAATGTTAACCAGACATCTTCAATATTACTCATTGGGTACATCGATCGATCAACTATTTGTAGTGAGAGAGAGGGAGAGAGAGAGAGAGATTGGAGTAATCTTTCCTAGGTTCAATCATTGTGCTAATGACAAAGGTATAAGGTGACACTTGATCAAAAATCACATAGTATATTTTAGAATATGTGCGCCCCAATAAAACATGATATCTTAAGGCCCACAAAATCTTTCAACATCTACATGAGTTTTCATTGAATAATTAAACTATATTTCTCTATTATATTCATCATTCTAAATGTCTCTAATTTTCTATTACTACTCATGATGTCCTTCATGAATATAACTTAATTTAGCATTTGAAATAATATTTCAAAAATAAGATGTTTACTTCTAACTATTATGAAACTTCTCAAATAATTTAATCTAATTTCCCTTTTAAAGTCAATGTTAAAAAAATTTTGGTAAAAATTACCTTTAATATCATTCTCCATCATATTCATATTTCTAGTACTTTGGATAATCTCTATTTACTCTTATGATACTCTTTCTTCTTCTATCATAGTCAAGTATTCATGTTAAGTATTATGTTAATTGGGTGCCCTGACTTTGGAAAATGTCATGTTGTTTGGTGCTATGACTTTTGGAAAAGTAATTGTGCTATCAAGTCCAACTCACTATATTTTAGTTTCCTCCATTTGTTATCTCTAAATTTCTTTGTCACTTTAAAGTATAATTGACAAGTACTTTTTTGGGTTTGTCTTAGTATAACTCAGTAGTCCATAGATTTTCTTCCTCTTTACTGATAGTGTCAATTATTCAATATGATTCTTTATACTTCTCATTATTGCATTCATATGCTCTAACTTTATTTCAAGCCTCTCCATATAGTTCTCTTGAAGATCATTTCTTCATTTTGTCTCATTCACCAATTCTATCAATTTGTCATTGATGAAAACCTTTTTTTTTTTACCATTTGAATATTATTAATGTGAGCTTGATCCTTTTTGAATATTTTTTGGGACTTATCTCACATTCGAATACCGAATTCCATAGATTCTATATTAAACATTTTCATGATGTCTCATATTTAGATGATTGTGTATAAAGATTAGTATTGAGTCAAAACCTGTACTGCTTGCTTTGCAAATATGTGGTATTTTCCACTTGATAAACATAGTTTTAATTTTTTATTACTTATGATTGCAAATTAATAATTTTTCTCATTCTTTTTCACATCTCTTGGGCTGCTAACCTTTTAAGAAATGTTTTCGTCATTGTCTAAATTATGATAAATCAATTCAAGTCTAATACTCTAGTTTTTTTTTCTCCAAAAGATATGGTCGTTCAAAGTTTAATAGTTATTGCTTGCTAACTTGTTAAATAAATAATGCACTTTTCTGGGTGACTTGTTCATAATCAACCCAACCGAAGCAACATCAATGTTATACACCCTATCATTTAACTTAGCCCATTGTAAAAGGTTTGAGCTTGTAACCATGATTTAAATCCATATTGAGAGCATCTCCTCAACAACTCCTTAAAATAGTCCTAAATATCATACAAAGTCTCTAGCTCTTCTTGACAGAATTAGTTTATCTCATTCCATACTTGTGAGGTGATTTGAGATGAGAATAACTTTATGAGGAAAGGAAAAAGGAGAATATACATAATATACTACCATCTAGACTAACTCACTTCATTTTAGTTATATCACATAACTTTAAAAAAATTATGACATAGCCATTTGGATCCTCTGGTATTCTTCTACTATACTAATGTTACTGAACTATTACTATCAGACTCAGTTTCAACTTAAAATAATTAACTACTACTAGTTACATCCAAATTCTATAGTAGTTATCCATCATAGTTGGCTATCAATAGTCTCCCAAGGAGTAGTGATGGTTGTGTTGTTTGATATCTTTCCCATCACCCCCTTACGTCTCTTTATTACACCTTTTATCTTTCATCTATTATTTCTTAGCTCTCTATCTCAAGATTGTATTTCTACTTCTCTCAATCATAGGACCTAAAGATATTATTCCAGTCTTTGAGTTTCTGCTCATAAATATGGTGACTATAAAATAAAAAAAAAGATAATATTATCCATATTACTAAGCACAAAAAATAAAAATAAATAATACAAGACAAGCAATGTAAATCTAAGCAAAAAAAAACTAATATTATACAACCTACTAATAAATAACTAACTTTTTTTGAGTTTGGTTTCGTTAACTAAAATTGAATAATAAAACTAAATAATTATTAGCAACGGCAAAAAATTTATTTTGACTTTATTATATTACCTAATTTTTAGGATTAGACAATGTCCTAAAATCTTATTGGGTGAGAGTCTCTCATCCAAACAATTTAAAAAGTATATGAGTTGAACTAGTTATAAAATAGACTTTCATTTAGATATCGATCTCACATGGATTATGTTGACAATTCGATCAATCAATGGTGAGTCAATTGTTACTATATATGAGTTGAACAAGTTTGATTCTAGGGTTGATTCAATTCATTATGCATGATAACTTATCTAAATAGCTTAGATTTTATTTTGGTTAGTAATAGAATGAAGATTGAACTATTATGAAAATGTTTTAATACCTCATTGGCATACAAATATTTGTTAACTATTGAGCCTTCCTCAATGATGGTCTTCTTGTAACTATCATCTTGGCACTTTACCAGTAAAATTATAAATCATCTCTTCTCAAGAGCCATTCATAGTCCATATCTTTCAGATAACTCATCAACTACCCATGATTGTTACTTCATATATATATTCTCACTTTTTGACTTAAGTATCATAAAGATATGAACTGATGTGATATTAAAAAAATTTGTACATGTGTCATTGTAAGCTTCATGCTTGCATAAGTAATATATGTTTTCCTTCAAATCTTAATGATATGAGTCATATGATAGAAAGTAATTCATAGGACTATCATCACCTCATAAGTCACATCTACTTGTGTATGTCTTGTGACTTACCTATTATCATCTATCAAAATGACATGTGACTCACCCACAAAAAATGAAACCCTTAGAATTACTTGTCATCACCCACAATGATAACACACATAAACCCACAAAAAGTAAAGCTCTAATTTCATTTATACATAAATATCATATCTATTAATAACTAAACCATAATAAAATCCAAACATTAAAATTAGTAAATTAAATATTAATCACACATAATGAAATATACTAATCATTGACCAAATTTTAGCCTAATATTGGGAAAGAATTTACACGAGATAATATGAGATATATCTTATGAAAATTCAAGTTACCAATGATAAATCTCATGAGTATTTAATAATCAAACCAAAAATCCACACTTCTTATTCTTGCAACTCGAATTTATCTTTAGGTAGGGAGTCAAAATTTTTTCACCCTCTTTCGAATTTATACTTGTGCCTTATAATGTCACTTTGCTCATGGATTTCTCCTAGGTTTTGGTGAATCTAGATTTTTGTCACTTTTCCATGGCCTAAAATTATTTCTCAAAATTTCCTTGTTTTGTAATTTTATACTCGAATGGTTGGGTGTGAAAATTAAGTAAAAAGTCATGCTTTTTCAGAATGTCATGGGTTTGATTTTTAATCTCTATAACATAAAGTTACAACTCTATAACTGAATCGAGATGTTAGTCTCTTTCTTGCTTTAGATTTATCTGGTAGTAGGAATGGTTGTCATTGTACATCTTATCTATGCAACACAAACTCATGACTTTGGGAATGAGTTACAACTTTGGTATTTCTCTTGTATCAGATTGCCACAACACTAAGAATGGTTGTGAATGTGTATTTTGTTTCTATAAAACTAAGTTGTGGTATTGGAAATAAATACATCTTATATATTTTGCCTCTATAACCCAAAATCATGGCTGTATGAATGAACTGATGTTTTGATCAATTTTCAAGAGTAGAAAGTTGTATCCATGAAAATACTCATAGCTCAAGCAATTGCGCTCTGAAACTCTCTATAGCTAAAAATCACATATTTAACATTAGTCTGGTGGCTTTGTAATAGGAAAATTTTGGTATTGGATGATACCGTGAATTTTAGCACCAATGAGGTGCTTAATTACAAAGACATAAAATTAATATTTAGGCATAAAAAATATTATGACCCAGTGTCACTCCAAGAATGTTTTATAGCTAAAAAAAATAATGCATAGTGAAATAATTTATGTCAATGAGGTGGTAGATTCATATTGTACGAAGATTAGCATGACTATTTGTATAGAGCTTCGACCAAGAATAAATACTAAAATTATCTCATAAGATCAATGTGGTATAATAAAATCATAACATATGGAATACTAAGACTTTACATGACTTTTACTTTTCTCTTTTTCAACAAATCCACCAAAATCCCACACCCCACATAAAAACTACCTAATTTTACTTATCATTTAGTATCTAACCCAAGCTGGGTAAGCATGAAGAAATGATTGTTCTACATTTCATATTAGAGGTTGGTCCATTCTTTATATTTGCTATCAGAGCTAGGTCTAGAACTTATAAAGAATATTAAAGCAACTTTTTGTATGATATTTGGAATTCTATGACTAGAATTCAGACAAAGCTAGGTAGAGTTCTAATATTTGATATCAATTATCAAAGCTCCATTTAGTTTTCTTTATATTTGATATCATATCTCAACATTACAAAGCCTAGTTTTGAGTGAGAATTTGCCAATAATGAATCTAGTGACATCAAGGGTTGAGATCAATAAGCTTTTGGGGAAGAGTTTTGAACTCTAGAAATTAATGATGGAGGATCTATTAGTTGACATAGATTACTAATCCATCATTAAATATTCTAAGTCGATTGTAAGTAATTAGAAACTAGAGATAATATATGATGAGGGTTTCAAATGGGATAAGTTGGATTGGAAAGTATGAGGCTTGATCCAATTGTAATTGTAATATGAAATCTTAGTAAATATTTTTGGTGAAAGAATAGAAAAAAACATGTGGAAGAAACTTGAAATACTCTATTAGAGCAAACAATCGGTCAACAAACTATGTTTTAGAAAGAAGCTTTACAAATTACACATGGAGGAGACTGACTTGTTTTCTTCACACCTACATGACTTTCATACATTGATCAATCAACTCTCATCTATTAGCTATGATATTAGTAATAATGACAAAATCACTACTCTCCTCTATTTACTTATAGATTCATATGATCACTTGATTATCTTCATCGGCAGTGATATAACAAGGTTATCCTATGAGCTAATGGTTTTAACTATACATTTTGAGGATATGATAAGAAAAAATATGAGAAAATTATTGAAATGAGTTTTTACTTATTAAAGAGAGGATTGAAAAAAAAAGTAAGGGGTCTCAAAGCTCAAAGGTAAGAAGAAGAGTGAAGATTATGGGTCAGTTGGAAATGAATTGTTATAAGTGTGATAAAGTTTTGTATTTCAAAAGGGACTACCAGAACAAGTTAATTAAGGTGAGAGATAATTTGGTATATAAGTTTCTATACAAGAGAGAAGTAGATTTTGCCTAATCATGTGTTGCTTATGTTGATGAGAATAGCTAGTATTTCGAGATAAGTGCATCATATCAAATAATTCCTCATAGTAACTAGTTTAGCTACTATGAGTTATATGATATTGGAGAGGTGATTATAAGAATAACTCAATGGTAAAAATAGTTTCCTATGAAAAGGTGAAGATGAAGATATATAATGAGTCTTTCAAACATTTCTATGATGATGCATATTCTAAATTTGACAAGAAATATGATCTATGAGAGTACAATGATGGATGATGGGCTACAATTTTGTTGATTTTGTGGTAATGATTAGAGTTCAAAGATGATGAGAGAAACAATGTTACTTGCTTAAGGAACAACGTGTGGGACCTTGTACAAGCTACTAGTATACTATCATGACTATAGGATGTGGGTCCTTGATTTATGAGAAGTAAGAAAATACAAAGAATAAGTAAGACATAGAGATGAAGTTGTCGATAGCAAAGAAAACTAATATAGTGTTACATCATAGTTTGGAGTCATGACATGAGAATATGGTGTTAAAATTGAGTTTATAGTCATGACATGAAAACTTGGAGTCATGATATGAAAACTTAGAGTCACGACAAGAAAACATGAAGTCATGACATATTAATATAGTTTTGTCACATGAAATCATATTGTGGTAACAAAGATTGGGTACATCAATGAAAAAAGTTTCATAGCAATATCTTTGAATAGAATGGTGGATTGAGTATCATATTATTTAAAAGGATTTAACTTTTGTGAGGATTGCTTGTATGAAAAGCAAAAATGACTGAAATTCAAACTTATGGTCACTAGATCAATGACAATGTTGGGTTTGATTCACAACTACTTGTTTGGAGGAGCATTAGAGGTATTATTTGGGATATCAAGATACTTTATTTTATTATTTGATGATTTCTCTATGTATGCATGTATTTTCTTCATTCAAAAGAAAGCTAAGATGTTGCAAAAAATCATGGAGTTCAAAGTGCTGGTGGAGAGCCAAATAAGAAGAAGATAAATATTTTATAGATGTATAATATTATTTAGTATTTTCTAGTTTATCAATTCTATGCTAAGTAAGGTTGCTAGGTAGAACACAATCAGGATAACACCACAATAAAATAGAGTAAGTGAAAGGATGAATAAAACTTTGATGGAAAAAGTGATTTGCATGAGAAATTGGGTATGCTAGAAGCGAAGTTCTAGGTAGAAGCATTTACCACAATATTCTACCTAAATTATACTCCTACTTATATTGTGAAGGATCATACAATCTTTGAGGCATTTCATAAAAGGAAGCCATGATTTGCCCACATTTGGGTGTGTTGTGTACACCCATATGCCAAAGGAAAGGAGGAACAATTTGAATTTCAAATCAATGAAGTATAAGTTATTTGGGTACAAAGAAGATATCAAAGTATACAAACTTTGAAATATAAAAATAAGAATAATCATCTACAATAGAGATTTAATGTTCAAGGAGTGCAAGAGTGGAGAAGTATTGGGATGTCATGATGTGGGTGACTTTACTGAAGAAACATAATCATGACATTAAAATAGTGAGTCATGATATCTTTCTATCATGACATTACAAATGGAGTCATGACTTCATTTCACCAGTGGCATTGATTCTTCTGATGAAGAGGTGGAGCATATGTAATTTTAAGACTTTGTTATTTCCAATAATGATTAGACCTAGAATCATTATTTGAAATTTAATGAGATCTCATATCAATTTGGTTAGACCTAGAATGAAAAGTTAAAATTCTAAAGAGATGAATTATACTATGGTTGTTATATCATATAATAAATGAATCTTAATGCACATCCAAGTTTGTAAAAAAATTTGTATTCATAAGATTTTTTTTTTGTAAGATGTATTATCAATTAAGAGCTTAGTTTCAGTGCTAATTAGAGCTACATATTTTTGTAGTTTATATTGTTAGGATACAATTATATTTCTAGATATTTTTAAATAACTTGAGATGAATCTTTTGAATTAAGATCATCAATCATATCAAATTAGTGTACCTAAGAAGTATGAGTTTTTACCTACAAATAAATAAAAATAGATGAGATATACATTGAAAATACATTAGGATAGATTTCACTACAACTTAATGTTATCTACCTAGGTTCAACTCAGAGAGAATAACTAATGACATACCAATGACATGAATTATAATTGATCAAGTCTAAGTGATAGCATACACGAGAGTTGAGACTTCTAATAGATGATGCATAAGTAACAAGACTCACATATTCTATCACATCATCATTCTTAAGATAATTATTGACATTCAAGTCAATGTATGTGATTAAGAAGGTTAAAATTAATCTAGTCTCTTTCTTAAAAAACCTCTCAAAAACTGTTTCATATAATATTATTGAGAAAACCAAATATATTTGAGCATATCACAAATGAGACACATCCCTAAAGTCTACCTAACTAGGTCTAAGACTTTGAATCTTTGATAGAAACAAACTTTTCTCAACACCCATTTAACTCATCAATGCACGTTCTATTATGACTAATAATTAGCATATCATCAACGTATAAGAGAAGCAAAGTTGTCACTCGACTGATGTTTGAAAAAAAGATAGCGATTACAAGAAGTATGTTGGGGTTATATGACTCCATACATGAATAGAACATTTACCATAGCCTCATGGATTACTTTATTCCATACAAACTCTTTTTAATTTTGTAGACTATACCTTTCTTCCTTGCGCTTGAAATCTATTAGGCTATTTTATATAAATATCACCATATTAAAATAATGTTTTCATATTGAGTTAATTTTATTTCTATGTCTAATCTAACATCCAAACTTAGAATGACTCAAATAGAAGATAACTTTATAATATGTAAAAAATTCTTATCATAGTCAATGCCCTTTCTCTAACTAAAACTCATTTATGATTAAACAATCCTTATACCTTGGTTGACATTTAAGATTATTGGGATTTTGTCTGAATATTTACTTATTCTTCAATATTTAGTATCATTTATTTAAGAGAATCAAATCATAACTTTTGTTGATATGCAACTAATCTCTTCATGCATAGTATATATTTTTGGTACCTTGTGGATAACTAGCAAGACGTGGAAGATTTTCTTAGTTAAAATTGAAAAGTAATATGAGAAACAACTAGAACCTGCCTAGTTGTTTCTCATATTGGCATATCATTAGACTTAATATTATCATTTGACTACTCAATTTCTTTTTCCCCAATAATTTGATTGATATATAGGAGAAAGGGACACTTGGACTATTTGAACATGGATCTCCAATATTTAGTTTCCCAACAACTTGAATGATTAGCATTAATAAGCTATTATACTAGAAAAGTAACATCGCTATTCCAAATAAATTTTCTTGTAATTTGATCCCATAAGTTGCAAAAATATGCAAAATCATCCAATTTCATTCCCTCACCTCTCAAAATATGAATGAAAAATTTATAACCAAGGACTTATAATAATCATAAAAAATATCATTTCCAATTCAAACTTTATTAGAAATATCATTATCCAAAGTGACATATGAATATATGTTGATTAAATTAATAGTCATCCACGTTCTCCATAGAGTTCATTAGGAAGGCATGATTGACAAAGCATGCACTAGATCCACTTCGTAATGGTCTAGTTCATCCTTTCAACCATGCTATTCAAATGTGATATCTTTGTTAGGGTTCTCTTGAGTCATGTCTAGTAACATGTGATATACATTAACTCTAAAAAAGATTCTTATACTCTTCCTTTGTATATTGGTTGAGATTTATGATTATGTTTTAGTATGAAGATTCACGTATTCTTTAATATCCATTTTCTTTTAGGCAAGAAAACCAAATCAAAAGTTTTGTTGATATGCAGAGATTCAATCTTCTCATGCTATCATGCAGAACATGAAGTCATTCATCTTACTTAAAAGAGATGAGTTACTGAAAGAATTCAAGCTTGCTAAGATCCATGAGTAATATATAGTCTTGGTACCTTGAAGATAACTATAAAGACCTAAAAAATTTTCTTAGTCCAGCCTGCAAAGTAATATCAGGAATAACTATAATTTTCTTAGTTCATGTTAGAATAATGTCTCTTAAATTCTCAATTGGCATAATATACGGCTTTCTATTATCATATGACTACTCAATATCTCCTCCCCCATAATCTGACTGATATAAGGAAGATAGGGACACTAGGTCTATATAATATGTGTCAATTGGGTCGGGAAGCATGGGCATAGCCTGAGATACAATACATTTTAGTAATATATAGCACAACACAACATGGTTCAGAACCATGTCTGGAAGTGCCACGAACCAGCATGTGGCATGGCTCGAACTGTGCTGCATGGGAGGCTCGACACAACACAACCTAGCACAATGTTCCATGCAAGCCAATTTTGGCATGACTGGCCAAACTAGCTAGTCTGGCATAAAACCATACTAGCCTAGACTAAACCCATGCTAACCTAGCCTGACCTAGGCTAGCTTGGATTAAACCCAAATTAATTTTGGCCAGGCCTAATCAGAATTGGCACGACACGATACAACCCACCAAAAAGCAATGCCAATAGGTAATGCTAGGTTGCCTTTTTTTGAATTATGCCGACACGACATGACATGTGATAAATACTATGCTAGGTAACAAAAATGAGTCATGCCAGTATGATATAGCCCATTTGACACCTCTTATATATATGAATAAGGATCTCCATGCATTTAGTCTCCTAACAACTTGAATGATTAGAGTCAATAAGCTGGTCCTCTAGAAAAGTAATTTTGCAACTCCAAAATTTTTTTTTTGCTATCTAATCTCATAAGTTGCAAGATTATGCAATATCCAAATTTTGATATTTATTCTCAAATTTTAAAAGAAAGTTTTATAACCAAATACACTTAAATAATTATAAGAAATATCAGTTCTAATCAAAACATTATTCATTATATTAATATCCAAGGTAACAGAAGGATATATGTTAATTAAATTAATAGGGCATTCATATAGTTTTTTTTTTGCAAAATTCATTGAGAAGGTTTGCATGAGAAAGCATGCACTAGACCAACTCCATAATAGTCTAGTTCATCCTCTTAACCATGTCATTCAACTATGACCTCTTTGTTGGGGTCCTCTCGAATCTAGTGACATGAGATATTTATTAACTCTCATATAGACTCTTATACTCTCACATATTACCAGAGTATATCATGATCAATATTTTGTGGTCCCTCTCTCAACTATATTGCGTAAACATTTAAAGACTTAATATATGGTTCTTGGTGCTTAGGGTAATAGCACATACATTTATAGAATGATCATTGATAAAAATAATGAAGTAGAAGACTCAATGTATGATATTGAGAATTTTTATCTTCTCAAAAGGGGAAAGCAACTCTTTGACTATCTGCAATCATGGAATCCATACCCTTATCAAGAGATGATCCCATATCAATATTTGAGATTTGCTTTCTAGTAAATAGTTGAAGGCATCTCTCACTCACATGACCAAGTATCTTATACTAGAGATCGATATTTTATTTAATGAATAATATTTATCTTATCTCCACATACTCATACTTGTGTAGTATAGACTATAAAATGTACACTCATTCATATATCTCACAATGACTAAAAAATATATGACTAGTTTTTATAATGCATACCCCACATCATCCAACATGCATACAGAGATCAACTTTAGATGAATATCTTGAACAAAATGAAAATAGTTTAGTACCAACTAATGTATGGTCTATATTTGCAAACATATCTTTCATAAACCCATAATTCTAAAGGTGCCTTTGTTATCCATCTTAATAATGTTATATTCACCATATGTTTGTATATGTAGAAATTAGTCAATATGATAGATTATATAAATCCATTATATAATTACTCTTCTAATTCATCAAATTAGTATGATTATCATTGCTAATCAACATCATATTACATTCTATGACAATATTACTCACTTCTATCTCGGGCATATATCCTTTCACATGCTTTTGATGGAATTATTTCTGGGCATAATAAAATTCCTTGACATATTCTAGGTTATTATAGTGATAACATTATATTCCATTTATATTTCTCGACTTACCCTTGAAATAATGAGTCATTCTATCACCCTGTATGTATCTAGTAGTGCTTCTACTATGATTCTATAAAATGATGACTTCAAGAAAAAAAATCATTTTTTCTTTTCATGTTGCTTCTTCACTTAACAAGTTTATCTTAACCAAGTGCATGTTTATGACACCATAAGGGGAAGAGGAGGTAATGTACTTAGGGAAACTAATAAGTTATCCCAATGATCAAAAAATGAACTAAGGGGTAGGAAGACATAACCAATATTTTAATACTACCTTCATAGATACTAATTGATTTACCAGTCAATAGAAGGTATTCAAGTGTATCATCATTTGACTCCCCTCCTTATATTTCAAATCCACTAGATTTCTTAAAACTAATATGTTATTCCTAAGCATATTCTCTTCAAATATTGTCTACATTTTTTTTTCACAATTTATCGACTCTTATCTCCTCAGAGAAAAAATGATATAAATATCAAAATCGATTCATTGTCTAATAGTGAAAGTGACTTTAAAATGCAAAGCCTCTCAGTGTAAGTTACTCATATTTTTGGGTTTCGACATACTAGTAACAAATTTATATAAACCATTAACAATGAAAAAATCTAGTATTATATTTTACTAGATAGTGTAATTGGTCTTATTTAATTTAATTTAATTATCATGAATTGATCATTAATGAATACAAAAAATCAAACTCAATAAAACATCCAAAAAATAACTCAAATAAATATTTCTAAACCTCCAAAATACTAATTTGTTGGTATATAATACTAGATAATATATTTTTGGGGACGAGTTGCTTGGGTTTCAATGAGAACTTATTTTATAACCATTATTTAATTTTAATCTTAGTTGTTAAAATAGACAATGTATTTACCTTAAATATTTTTTGGATGTTATTTTAGTGTGAAATTTTCAAAGAAAATATAAAAATAGTTTAAAACAACAAATCCAAAAATAGTACGTAAAAATCATATATTCCAAATCTGTAAAAAATATTTCTTCGCTCATCTAATTCACAATATACAAATATTCATTAAAAGTTAATATGTTCCAAATTATAAGATTTATAATAAATTAATCAAGGAGTTTTTTACAGAAAAAATGTATTTAAAATAAAAAATCAAAAATTTAAGGCTATAATTAAAAATATGCCCAAACTAGTGCATTTGGAAATAGCATGACAATGCCCGTCATTGTGAACGGCGGCCATTGCCACGCTGTTGATTTTTTAAAATCATAGGCCGACGTTGTGAATGTTGGCTATTGAAAACATTGAAGAGATCTCATTACTCCACTCGCTCCTCGCTCCTCGCCCCTCGCCCCTCGACCCTCGCCCCTGCCCCTTGCCCCCCACCCCTCGACCTCGTCCATCTTCTCTCACCTCTCGCCCCTCTTTTCCCACCCCTCTTCCCCCACCCATCTCGAGGAGCTCCTTCGTGTAGCTCTCCAATGAGCTCTAGCGAGCTCGAAGTGGAGCTCGACGTAGCTCCTTCATGGAATTAGTGGAGCTCCGCCGAGCTCCACGATGGAGCTCCTTCGTGGAACTTGTGGAGCTCGGTCGAGCTCCAGTAAGCTCAAAGTGGTGTTCAATGGAGCTAGTCGAGCCCAAGTGAACTCTACTTCAAGCTCGCAGGAGCTTGACGGAGCTCCATGAAGGAGCTCCATCATGGAGCTTGATGGAGCTCCACGAAGGAGCTCATAGAAACTGGTGGGGGGAGAGGGGTGGGAATAGAGGGGCGAGAGGTGAGGGCAAAAGCGCGAGAGGAGACGAGCGAGGGGGGTAATGAGATCTCCACAATATTTTCAATAGCCGACATTCACAATGCATGCTTCTAATTTTAAAAAATCAACATAGTGGCAATGGCCGCCATTCAAACGACGGCTATTGCCATGCTGTTTTCAGACATACTAGCTTGTGCATATTTTTGAATCTAAGATTATATTTTGGATTTTTCAT